>VZRW01012709.1:0-37751 GCA_013398125.1 Aegotheles bennettii | reverse complement strand
TAATGACCCCCTCATCCTTGATATGCCTAGAGATAGTGCCAAGAACAAGTTGTTCCATCACCTTTCCAGGGATGGAAGTGAGGCTGACCGGTCTATAGTTACCCGGGTCCTCCTTCTTGCCCTTCTTGTAGACTGGAGTGACATTTGCTATCCTCCAGTCCTCAGGCACCTCTCCTGTTGCCCATGACTTACCAAAGATGATGGAGAGTGGCTTAGCAATGACCTCTGCCAGCTCCCTCAGCACCCTTGGGTGCATTCCATCCGGACCCATTGATTTATGGATGTCCAGATTGCTCAACTGATCCCTAACCCAATCCTCATCTACCAGGGCAAACTCCTCCTTTATCCTGACTTCTTCTGGGGCTTTAGGGATCAGGGGCTCCTGGGGAAAGCCTGCAGGAGTAAAGACAGAGGCAAAGAAGGCATTCAGCACCTCTGCCTTCTTTATATCCTCTGTCTCTAGGGCTCCCACCTCAGCTACCCTGAAGTGGGATATTTTTCTCTTATTCTGACTTGCCATTTCTTTTCTGGACCTAAGGATCTACCATAGTCCTTCAGTGCTGGTAGGTGTTTCTCTGATGACGTTTTAAGTTGGTTAAAGCTAAGGAGTGGAACAGGGTAAACAAGGTGCTCCCAAGGGAAACTCCCCAGTTTCACAACCAGTAGATAAGCTGGCAGAAAGAAAATGTGCATAATTGGCCCTTTTTTTTCATGCCAAATCAGGTGGGAGCACTGAGATATATTCTGAGGATAGGTTTTTATCTTATTCTCTGGGTTAAAAAATCAAAAGAAGCAGCAGTGAACTCTTGTCATCTCTCCTGGTTCTCTCTGTAAGGGACAGAGCTGCAGACTCAAAGTAAGGCTTAGCTTAGTGCCATGTTAAAGAATCATCTCATTTTAAAACTAGGAAATGGATTACAGGGGTTTTTTTCCATAATACATGGTTTTAAAACTGTACCACTCAACTTCTGTGGTCTTTTTTTTCTCTCTGTCAACCTCACAATATAGGTTTTATTCTCATCTCATTTTTTTATCTGCTTTAAAACAAAATGTAACTCCGCTGACTTTGGCGGACTCATTCCTGAGTTATAAACCCTGGAGTAATGAAGTGAATGACAATCCAATATGAAACATATGATTGTGCAGAGTCAATTCTGTATTGGTCTGTACCCTGCATAATTGCATTGAAGTCAATCTAAGCTGTGCAAGTTATTGTAGAATTTTTTGCATGAAAGAAAAAAAAGATAAAATGCAAGAGCCCATGTCTAGCTTTGTGTTTTATCCTAAGCCAAATGGGTAGACAGCTTGCATTTGCCAGTTTTCTCAGAAAGAGCCTAAAGGGACCTGTTTGCCAACATTTTATTCCCTGGCAGCAAGTTTCTGTACTTCCGTTAATTAACCAGCACAGAGTGTTTTCTGTTTCTCTAGAATACTCTGTCCAAGGGCAGACTCTATGGACACACATAACAAAACAGCCACTGACTCTACATAAATCCATTGAAGAATACCATACTTGTTTCTTGGAAGATTGCAATGATGCATCGAAGAGAGGAGTCCAGGAATACAGATTTTTATGTATAGTTTTGTCAGAATTTAGCAATCCTATAGTGGCATTTGTTTGACTTGCCAAGCAGAATGCAATGGTTTCATCTGTATCAGAGAGCAGCTTGTTAGATATTACAAACAAATATACTACAATGAAAGCAGACTTTAATTTGTTAGAAGCAGGGCTAATTTTGTGTCAGAGCAGTCTGACATACCAGCACTTATTTAATGGATATATAGATGAATAAACATGCATTTTGAGATGCAGGCATCTCCTTCCACACAAAATTAGCTGAACTACTGAACTACCACTCAACAATACTTTGCTGTTCCTGACATGGAAATTTAAACATCGTCTAATAATCACAATAGCTTAAAGAACACAAGCTGTGGCAAAATCATGAATATATTTAAACATATATTCTTTAAATAAATTAAAATCAGATATGCAGCTTTTTAAGTTTTTTTTTTTAAATTTATCAGAAATCAAATCTCTCTAGTACATGCAAATAGGATCTCAGTACTTTGAAAGATAGAAAGCCATGTATATGAAAAAATTTTTGGCATAAGTGTATTGCATAGCATCCAAAATGCCTGCTAAGATTTCTTCAAGATTCAGACACTTAAAAATGACTGAATCAAGCAAGTCCACTAAATCCACTAAAATTCCTCCAAAATGAGGAAAGTTCAATGGATTGCAGAAAAACAATAAATTACTTTCTGCACAGTGAAGGCACACCTCTTAACATTATTGATGTGTCAGTGTTATCTGGTTTTCAATGACTGTTATCTGAGGAGCAATGTTCTCTTCAAAGGCATAAATAAAGAGAAAAGAACATTTTAAAAGATTCAGAATCTTTTAAAAAATAATTAGAGGGAAATGGAAATATCTAAAAGATGCAGTTAAAACAATGATAAAAAGAGGAAATTTATTCTGGTCCACGTCTTCCCAATGGTTCTGTGAGAAAAGGGTGTGCTTAGTATTCCTTATTTCTGACTCCAAAGAAGAAAAGGATCTACTTGCTTTTTAATTAAATCTACGTTCCTCTGTATGCACACTTTCAAGTACCTGCCATTTTTTCTAGTAATCAGGTATTCAGTCTGAAGCTACTTTTCAACACACTAAACACAAAGGAGCAGATAATCACTTGGTGCAAACTGTTCCAATTTGATGCATACTTGGAATCCAAACTATTGTAAACTTTATACCATTGTTCCAATAATCATTGTACTCTAATGAATTTACTCCAGCTGTGGATTGGTTTCCTGTAATCTTTTTTAAGAAATTTTGCAGGCAGGAGTGAATTTCAGTCATGATCACATAACCTTATGAGAACAGTAATTTTCTGAAAAATAGAGATTGTGATATAGACAAATGTATGTAGCCCTATGTCAGATAGAAGGAGTTACATTATTTCATCTTATTGTAGACCTATCTGAAAGCTAAAGGTGAAAAGCAATATACGGAAGCATACACCATAAAGGGTCAATGGACCAGCTAATATTTTGACTTTGACAGTGACCTGTAAAAGTGATTCAGAAGGTAATCAAGGTCTTTGTGATCTTAATGAAATGGCATGTCAACAAAAGGAGAATGTCCCTTATTCTTATAATATTACTTCTTGAAAAGTAAGATTTTTAGGTAAAACAGATGCATGAAATCAATAGAGAACAATTAACTTAAGAATCACCCAAAACCTTTTCAAGACAAAGCACAAAAAATTATTTTGTCTTTTATTTATAAATAATTTCTATGAATTAAAAAAAAAAAGTTAATATATTTCAAATAGAGCATTTCTAAAAAATCAATGAGAAAAAAAATAAAATGTTGTAAACTCTAAAACAGTCACTTAACCCTAAGTATTCTGTGTCTTTCTAAGCCTAATTTTCCTTACCCTTAAATGTGCTGCACCAGCAACACCCTCCATTGATGATTATCAGAGTCCTGTCCCTGGAGCCCAGCTGAGGTTGCAGAAACTTTCAGCAAGTTCAGGAACAATGACTTGAGAGAAACCACAGTGGCTTTTTTCTTTTTAATTTTGCTTCTTTTTTTATTAAGATTTAACTGAGCTTTGTTTCAGAGTAGTGGACTGTGAAACTAGGATAGGAAGATTAGACTTTGCAGAGAAAAAGTTTTGTATGAAATATTACTATGACAAGGCTGTGTGGATAGTTTGTGATGTGTGAAATGAAATCCCTACTCAATGTGCCTAGGCAATGCAATTAGTGCTATCCTGGTCAGGGATGTCTTTTTAGAACTGAAAAATTTGTCCTGAAAATCAAGTACACAATGTATACTTGTTTAAAACTTCAATTTAAAAAAAAAAGAAAACAAAACAAAACATAAAAAAATCCTTAAGATATCCACTCTGGTTTATCATTTTTATGCCACTATAATCGATTAAAGAGAAGGGTGATTTTCAAGAAACTTTTGTGGCTAAGTTCTGAATATCTAGCAAGTTCTTGATCAGAATAATAAATGCAGCAAAATAATGAACTTTGTATGGGAATCAGTCATATTGTAGTTGTGGGGAAATTCAAGCCGACTAGGAAATTCCTGTTCAATTAATTTTTAATAGAGAACATGATCTTTAAAAAGATTCAACACATTCTACAGAAGAAATGATTTTTTTTCTGCAAAAAACACACCCCGAGAACAAAACAAAACACAACCCTGAACTTTTTCCCAGGAAAATTGAAACACTTGTATTAGGCAGAAATTACTGTCTCCTGGAGAGGGAAGACAAAAGTGACAAAAGGTTTTCTGAGCTGAAAATATGAATTTTGTTTCTTCCCTTCCCATGATGATATATAATCTTTTTTTTTTCCTGGTTTCTTCCAATTCATAACAAAAGAAAATGTCTTAAAAAATGGCATTGGTGGAAAACAAATGCATATCTTCCAGCCAAGCATAGCCATCAGAAGCCATACAAACAGCTCACTGAGACTGAAGTGGACAGGCTGCTTAGAGCAGTTAGTCTTTCTCATAACCCTAATATTGTTTAGGAAAGAGGTATTTATTTCCCAGATTCAGGGCTTGAGTGATTCAAAAGTTTTGTTCTGAGCCTGTGCTTAGCAGTGAAATCCACATTTAAGTCATGTTCTTGCTGTAAGGACATTTTAAAACAATGAGATAAAAATATTAAAATCTTCTAATAATTTAATGTTCCTGAATTATTTTTTTTCAGATGAAACAAATAAGAAACTGCACATAGTAGTAAATTGCATGGACTCAGGAAAGTTCAAAGGCACTGGGGTGCATTTGCTAGGTCAATATTCTTTTAAAATGTTCTTTGGCATGAATATTTTCAGTCTTGCTGTACTGTTCCCTGATAGAGTTTGGCTGTCAAAATATTCTAAAGATTCCAAATAGCCAGTTTCTACACAACTATGTTGTATTGAAAGCCAAGACATGGTACCTGACTTCAGTGTCTGGAAACATTTCTGAACATGTTCAGTTTACTAGTAGCCAAAATGTCCTGGTTTTTGCCTGTCCAGGTGTGTGTGTTCCCCGCCTGTGTCCATAAGGGTAGGCAGGAAACACAAGTTTACTATGATTATTTCTGACTACAAACAAAAATGGGGTAGAAAAAATGTTTTAAATACATTTTTTGTTGTTGTTGAAAACGAAGACAGGATTGAAATAGAGGTCTCCAAAGTCTGAATCTCTAGTCACTCCAAATCAATCCTATGATTCAGTCCCTAAATTAGCCTGGAGGGACACAATCAGAGAAATGTCCATAACCAAAGAAGTAAAACAGAAATCCAAGGGTAGGAACTGGTCTGGAAAGGAACTGTGTATTCCACACTGATCAGAACATCTTGAAATAAGATCTGAAATGAGTAATTTCATTCAGAGGGTTAAGGTTAGATGGAGAGGCCATGCACTTGGATTAGAATAAAGGTTAATTTTTCATCCTGTGTAAGTGATGTATTTCCATGTCAATATCTTTTTATTATTGTGAATGATGTGAAATGAAAAAATAACCAACCAGGAAAACCCCATTGTGCCATTTTGTAACACAGATTCTCAGAAAGATAAACTAAATTCCCTTTATTTACATACTTTTAAATACAATATCACCCTACCTATTTCTTTATTTTGCAACATCTCCTCAGACACACAAATTATGAATTATATACTAAAAAGCATGTTTTCCTTACTGTATATTGTCTAGCTCAGGAGATGCCTGATTTTTATTAAAATCTGCTGATGGACTCTGCTACTAATAATTGTAATTAATTACAAGTTTTAAAAGTAGTATTATCTTCAAAGTAATGCAACTGCTTTGTCTATTTGGACTCTTAATCAGGAACTAGAGCTCAGAGACTGTGTTCAACCTAACACAAACTGGTCCTCATCTTGGCTGGATCTTCAAGATGTTCTCAAAATATTTATGACTAGGATGTAAAAATTAAAAGTATTTCTTAATTTTAATGAAGTTGAAAAGACAAAACATGAGACAACTACATAAAAAGTGAGGGCTGGATAAATTAGAATGGAAATGTTACAAGAGAGAAGATGGAGAGTGGCAAATCTCTGATGACTCACTGGGAATAACCCTGCATTCCAAACCATGGGGAAATGCAGTTCAAAGCAATTTCAAAACTGGAGAATTAATAAACATTCAGATGAATCTTGTTTTGAGAATTAATCACACAGTTCTTTGCAAGATTAATCCTCCTGAAATTGCTACTGGGGAATAGTAATATTTATAAGGTTGAGATGAGATTACAAACCTTAATCTAACACAGGTTCCTACTGTGGCATATTTACCAGGTAGCTGAACAAATCTTTTGTAAGGAACTATTTGCAAGCTTGTGACCTTTTCCTTCTTTTCATTCCTATTTCACTTAAATTATTACTCTAAATACATCAAAAGGACTCTAGACAATCTGAGGTTAGAACTGCACATTGAGTAAAGGAAGTATTGATCTGAAACAAAAAAGAAAAGTAATTTCTTAGAAGTTCTACTCTGCAAGGATTTTGTGTCTGCCAAGAGTTTAAAAATTGATACACACACAATGGAAATACTTATTATGCAAAGAATAAAAGATTCTATCAACAGTTTGTTGTTAGTATGCTAATTATGGTTTTCATACTTTGCAAATGCTTAACAAACAACGATTTTGAACATGCAAAGTAGACCCAGCTGAAATGTTTTTTGATTCAAGTGATATTCAACAGAATTGAGTGCTATAGAAAAGCTTTTGCTTTGCTTCACCCTCCTTCCTCCCTCCCCCCTGGCAAAATTGTCAACATTTCTAAGGAAAAAAAAATAAAATAAAATCACTCTGAATGGCTAAAAATTGAAAAATTATGATGATTTTTCTAGACCTAAAATGATTTTGATTGAGTATCTCACAGAAATCACATTTCAAGCCATCACTCTTGTAGGACTATTTTCTGCAAAATGCCTTAGAGTCCTGTAACTAGCAATGAATGCAATTCATTCCCTCACTACCTTTTTGTCTCTTCTATATCCTTTCTCTCTTGTAACCTCTGTTGGAGGCTTTCACCTCAATGAGTCATATGGGAAAGCCTGGCTGGGTAGACTGCATGTGCTAAACCCCATATAAACAAACCTTTACTTCAACAGGTAAGATCTCACTAGAGAACACCACAAGTCTTTTTTTGTACTGAAATCGTCTGCAGGTCCCATCACCTCAATAACATCTGTGATTAATAGACTTCAATGTCTTCACTGAATCACAGAATCATAGAATAATTCAGGTTGGAAGAGACCTTCACGATCATCCAGTCCAATCACAAGTTGTCTTCTGCTTTCTGAACTTCATCTGTAGTTGTAGAATCACTATGAATTATACAAATGGCAGCAGCAAAGAACTCTTCTGCTGCAGAAAAACTTAGTTTGGTAGAGACCTCAGCACGTGATCTAGTCCAAGACCCTATGGGCCCCAGTTTGTAAAGGTTGCTCATGGTCTTGCTTGGTCAAATTTAAAAATATGTATGTGACTCCTGCAATTTTTACCTCTTTCATTTCAAGTAAAGCTGTTCTCATCATGTGACTTGGAGAAAAGTTTATTTGTTTTCTTTTGGTACTTCCCTATGTAAATGACATTAATTTCCTAAAATGGCCATCTGAAAAAAGAGGACAAAAAAGATGATAACACGATAGGACGAGTGAATCACTGATGGGAAAAATTGACATGTCAACCTGTGAATTGTATGTTTGCACATGAAACATTTGTAGGCAATAAGTCCATGAAAAAACTTAACAACGTGCATTGGGTAATGCTCTTGCTTTTAAAGGAAAATTAACACTCTATTAAGATAGAATAAAATAAATACACTCATGTATGGGTTTTTCATTAACTGAGGTTAAAGAATTTTTCAGAATTGAATCCTTAGAGTGGAGCTCATATCATCTAAAACGCCAACATCACCAATGCAGACAGCTGGGTTTCAATACAGTTGACACACATACACATCTACAGTTAACTGGGTTGTCCCAAGGAGATCCTTCCCAGTTTCTAGCTAGTACTCTAGATGGGCATGTTCTCACAGAGGTCTTGACTCACCTCTGCCAAGTTTTGCAGATACCTTTGAACATTTCAAATGGCTTTAAGGTACTGGTTACACTAGAAACCTAACTCACATCAGGTACCTAATGAAGACAGTGGCATTGGGATGTCATGATCTGTGACATGAACTTCATCTCTGGTTCAACGGATTTATCAATTTTCCTTCTAGATTTTTTTTTTTAAAAAGGGCAGTGCTTCAGAGAACAGTGCCTCTTTCAGATTCTTATTTCAGGGTGGAATTAATCAGTTTCTGAAGATGTCGTTCTTTTTAATCCAGTTGTAGAGACTAGTCTAGAGTAGTTGCCCAATTTTTATGCAGCTGAAATTAAATGAGGTTTATTCCATCTCCAGTCAATTCTGTTTGTTAAAACAACTAGTTATGTGGGATGGTGGGTGTTGCGAATAGTACATGACACTGAAGTTGCTATTAGATTGGTTAATTAAACTAAACCCCAGTTTTGGGGAAGTCCAGAGTGAAGAGAGAAAGCAAAGATGCTGAAATAAATCTCTGCATCTGTGATAACAGAGGGAGAGAGAGGGAATAGACTTTTATTTTTATTTTACATAGATCACTGCCTTTATATTATAAATTCTTGAGGTCACTGGCAATGTGGGGTAGATTTTAACTCATGCTAAGAAGTTTAACATCTCAGTACTACACACCTGAACCTCACTAGTTCTAGTTTTTTTTAGCATTCAGGCTTTGGTTTTTTGCTAGTTCTGTTTTTTAAATATTTTTATTAGCTTTGCAAATGTGTTTATAGTGCAAAGGTTACTTTTCAGTGTGGATTGTCTTTAATTATGTGAACTGTCTATAATTATGTGAAAACAAACTTCTTTAATCATTCTTATTTCAAGAATATACAACATTTTCTGAAACTGAATGTTCCAAAGTGACTAGTGTTTTTTGAGTGATAAATCACATGACTTTTGCATTATACATTTTACAGCATACCTTGTTTTGTGTTGCTGAAAGATAAGACTGTTTTTTCATTTAAAATACATTTTTTAAGTTGTATGAATACATAAGGCATAACTATCTGCTCGTTTAAGTTGTGCCCATGTCTCATTTCTAAACACTGTTGAAAGATTATTTCCTATGACATGTTTCCTGCAATACATTTTCTTTTAAATGCAGATGTAAATTAACAGCTGCTTTCTTCCTATAACCTTTTAAAAAGCTGCCAGAGTCAATAACAAAATGTCTTTACCTCTTCTAGAAACTGTAAATATTTAGGAGCAGCCAAAACAGCACCTGAGCATTTACTGCAGTAAACGTAAGCTGAAGCATTATTATAAAATGAAAAAATACTTATTCAAAGATCTGACTGAAATAGTCACACAGTAAAAGATGTTTTTCGTCTAAAAAAAAAAAATCTAAATATGATTATGGGCCCTATAAACAAAGAAAACTTGTCTGTGGAAAAAAAAAATACGTTGATAAATTATACATTCAAAAATGAAATTATGTTATTCATCTGAAGATAAAAAGTGAATGGATGGTCCAGGTATATGACATATCCACTGTTGTTGATGTGTTACCTGCCTACTGAGAAAAATATTAAAATACATAGAATATATATGGAAATTTGGTTTGGAAGATAGGGTCTGTGTGTCCAATCAAGGGATATTTATTTAAAGGCCTCTCAAGACTGGAGTGTTGGAGAATTTTCTGAAAAAATAGATTAGAATTAACAGTGTGTCTCTCTCTCCCTCGTGTATCCTGCTCTTGTCAGCAAAGCTTTGATTAGATTAAGGTGTTTGTGTGTGTTTTAAAATTATCCAGGAAAAATAAATAATTTACATTTCTGAGATCTGATCCAAAATTCATTAAAAATCCTGAAAATATTTAAATTATTTTTGAGTGAGGCAATAGTTGTTAATATATTTATATCAGTCACTGATCAGTCTATCTAATCCTACAGACTAATTCTGCTTATTGCACTTACCATCTGTTTTCCTTTCTAATGACTGGAGTTTGCATAATTAGATCTGAAGGTAAACATCATGACAAATCATGAAATTTCCTTCAAAATCTTCAACTGAGCTCTGTAATTCAGTAAAAATAATAGTTTGGAATATTCATACGGAGAAATTTCATGCTAACATTATAGACTACTGTATTTTAAAGTCATGATGATGGATGGCTTTTTCTGTAAGATATTGGATAACTATGATACTAACGCACACAACTCTTATATATCACACAATACAAAAAAAACCCCAAACAAAACAAACCTCAGATCCTCCAAACCTTCTTAAAACCCAGCAAAAAACCTCAAAGACACAGAGCGAAACCCCAAAACTCCAAAACCCCAGAGCCCAAGAACTCAATATTCACAACATACAACAACATGCTTAAAATTACTGCTGTACTTTTCTCCTGGATGATGTTGAGACACACTTTACTGCTGGTTTGGTTATAACTACATACTCAGAAAAAAAATTTTTTTGCAATTTCTCAGTAAGAATTATTCCCAGCAGGAATATGAGAAACAACAGTGCAAGTCAACACATGTGAGGTATGCTTTTGAGTACTATAACAAGAAAACACTAAGAAATTGGTATAAATCTGAGGCCAACCACAATCACTGAAGGGAATTTAACTTTATCGTTTTCAGTAGTATCACTGAGAAGTTTAAGAAAAGGCATTTAAACAAGAAAGTTCATATTTCAAATTTAGAATTACTATTTTCTGGGTATCTTAGATAATATGCATGATTTTTCATGTTCAAATGCTATAAATAAAAATTCAAGCCTGAGAACACCTTAGACTGACATGAAAAGCAGTCAACATAAAATAAGGAAATTATTTCCTTTTTTTTGAGTGGAGGTAATGTAGATAACAAGAAAATCATAAACCTGGCAATGATTTAGGCTGTTGCTTGCCTCTATAATGCATAATTATTCTTCTAATGCCATCATGAACTCATGTGTCTCTCTGTGTGGGGGCTTTTTTTAATTTTTATGTTCCTATCTTTCTTTTATGGGTGATTATTTTATTTAATTACTATTTGGATAAAAATAACACTATTACACCATCCCAACAAGAACACTAAGCTTATTTTTGGCATAAGAAGGAACATAAGATTCAGATCCTGTACTGTATGGTTCCTAGAAGAATGACCAGGAGGACCAGAAAAAGTTTCTTTTCCTTACTCAACTACTCCTCTGCTTAGACTATAGCTAAGACAGACCAAGTGGCACCCACTGTGGCCAGACTGCTGTGTTGTTTTGGTTTGGTTTGTTTTTTTTCATGTAGATGCTGAAGGGCTTATTATCGTGGTATTCTTCTGTTTTTCAGCAATTTTATGTTAAACTTTCCTTCCCAGAATGGATGAGATAGAAAGACACCTTGGAAATAATTTTTTCTAACCCCCTGCTCATTCAAGGTCAGCTAAGTTGCTCAGGTAGTGCCTAGTCAGGTTTTGAATATTTCCAAAGATGGAGACTCCACAGCCTCTCTGGGCAACATGATTTCCTCATGTTGAAGTGGAATTTCTTCTATTTCAAATGGTTCCCTTCTTGTCTGCTCACTTAGTACCACTGAGAAGCTTGTGGTTCTATCTTCTTTTATTCCTTCACATCAAGTATTTATACACATGGATACAATCTGCCTGAGGCTTCCTTTCTCCAGGCTAAACAACTCCAAGCTTTCAGTCTCTCCTCATATGAAACACGTTCCAATCCATAAATAATCGTTTTTGCCCTTTGCCGGACTTGTTCTAGTATGTCCATGTATGTCTTGTAAAGTGGATCTGGAAAGGTACACATCACTCCAGATGTACCTCACCAGGACTGAGCAGAGGGGAAGGGTCACCTCCCTTGATCTGCTGGCACCTTTCTGTCTAATGTAATCTAGGAATTTGATGTTTTTCTTTGCCACAAGGGGACATTGCTAGCTCATGTCCAAGTTGGTGTCCACCAGGACACCCAGGTCCATCTCTTTCAAGCTGCTTTGCAGCTGCTTGGTCTTCAGCCTGTATTGGTACATGAGACTGATCTCTCTCATGGCCAGAATTTAAATTTTTCCCCTTGGTGAGCTTGAGGTTTGATTCACATTTCCTTCTGATTGAGAGCACAACCATCTGGTTTACCAACCGCTTTTCCCAACTTTGTATTATGTACAAACTTGCTGAGGGTGAATTGTGCTTCATCATCCAGGTCATGAAAGAAGACAAAAGTATTGACTCTAGTACCAACCCCTGGTGTATACCGGTCATGACAGACATCCAGTTGGACTTTGTGCCACTGAAAACAACCCTTAAAGCTCAGCAATTGAGCCAGTTTTCAGTTCACTTTGTGGTTCACTTGTCTTTTCAATACTTCATTAGTTTGTGAGGATGTTATGGAAGGCAGTGTGGAAAGCATTGCTAAAGTCAAGATGAACTACCTCCACTGCTGTCTCCTTTTCCTGTTACCTAGATTCAGGACTGCTTAATTGAATTCCGAGCTATGCCATATACTTGTGGTCTTGTCAAGATAACTACTTGAGGAAATTTGGGGATTTTGGTGATATAGGACATACAAGTACTGAAAAAAAGTATTTTGCAGGTTGTCTGGGTTACATGAAAGGTATGTCTTTTCAATATACATCTACAAAAGTTTAAGAAGCGAGATTTGACACACTATCAGTGTATATGATGCTTTGATCAAAATTCATTCTAGTTTGAGGGTAAATAACTCACTATAATGAGTTGATAAACTTCTTAATGTGTGCTTTTTAGGAAAACAAATTTCTGTAAGATAAATATCTCTATAAATCTACCATTATGAATGTACACTAATGTATACAGCAGGATGAATACATTAAAAACAAAAATCTGTCACTCACCCCCCCCATCTCTTCTTTCACTTTCCTTTTTAACATGGCAAGGCAACCAGATTGAATAACCCTGTAACTCTGTTCTCTTGTGTAATCTTGGTTTTTTATTTTCACATACATTTTCCTTGAGATTGCTCATAATTACAGGGTTAGAATAATTTTTCTTCTTCTGAAAATGTGCTACATTATGAAGTAGTTTGGAAATGCATAACGAGAGTTGAGTGTTACAGAAAGTAAAAATGACTGTCAATATTGATGGTATTAGCCACAATCCTTTTTCTCTGAACAACTTTGATTATCCTTATTTGAAGAGCAGTCAAGATACAGAAGATCAAAATCTGGTCTTAGTTATATTGATTTAAATGCAGGGTAACTGCACTACATTTAAGTGTTCCTAACAAAAGAGCTGAATTTTAATTTGGTTTCCAAATACAAAAAATGTATTTCAGTAGCAACCTGTTAGGTTGAGGTTTGGGGATTTTTTTCCCCTACTCCTTTGATTTATTCCTTCAAAGTATGTTTATTTATGCATTCTTTTATAAATGCAATCACAGCTCATTTTACATTTCTCATTGGGATATCATTTAAGCATAAGTCACGCTCTGCCATGTACAGTCAGATGATTTAATGGAAAAGATTACTTATATACCTAAAGAACTGATTAAAACAAAGCCCTGGTGGATTTCTCAGTAAATATTTTTAAAATATTACACAGACTTTGTAATGTTTTGTTAAGAACTGTAGGCACTGACCAGCTGTGGGACGGATTTGGGTCAGCACTTCAGGCACCATACCACAGACAAAATAACTTCCTGAACCCAGAAGTCTGTTTACATAGGCTGAAGCCTTTATTTACTTATTTATCATTAGCAGGACCTGAAATACCACTTCTTTTTTTTTTTGTTCCTTTCTGAATATGGGAATTTCTGCTTCTCCAGGTGATGAACCAGATTCCAAACCCCTGCTCTAGTACAGCCAGGCAACTCCAAACTTGCCGTACTAGTTCTAACTCAAGGGACAAGCAAAATTCATACTGTGGCTGTGTGACACAAGACGGCTGGTAAGAACACAGGCAGGTGCAGAGCAAGGTTATACAGGGATTGTCAGTATTTCAGTTGGTTTCAACAGTCCTCCCATCTAGTAACACCATCTGAAGATAGGCCAGAAGGAAATTATTGAGCAGAGCACTGATTTCTGTGCTGGTCCATGGACTATTCAGAACACATGATTTATTGAGCTTTTTGCTAGAAAACTTGACAAAATATAACCTCACACTTCATCTTTTGAAGTTTCTCTTCAAATCTTCCATCATCTTTTATGCATAAAAAATATTATGGACATAGATTTAAAACCAGGAGGAAAGGAGGATTGGTCAACACATATACCCATTTAGGACATTGTAAGATTATAAGGAAGATGGTACAAAAAGAGACTCACTCTTCTTTACCTCTTCAAGTTATCTGAGATTTCTATTCTCTCCAGGTGATACCTAAATAGGTGCTTTGGTGATGAGGCTTAAAGATTATTTATTTATTTATTTATTTATTTATTTATTAGTATGTCAATACAGCCTACCAACAGTTCGCATTGACTTGGAGAAGGAGGAAGGGAGACACACACTTATCAGGAAAACATGATTATTGTGGATAAATTTTGGTGATGTCTGATCAAAATCTTGCCTTCCAAAAAATTACAGGAGAAAAAAATATTTTTTTCTGATGATATTTTTCTGATTATTATTTTTATAATGATACAAACATTCAGCTCATGCAGTCCCCTATCCTTTTTATAAATTGAGCTTATTCTTAGTTTTAAAAAAATGGGTCTACAAAACCTGCTTAGAATGAATGATAAAACTGTGGATATGTTGATGTATAGAAACTAGGTATTCATTACCTGCAAGGTCTACACTGATATTGTTGGTTGAGTTAATGGAGGACTAAAACTATAATGCTATAGATAAGTGAGAAAAAGCAGATTGCTTGTTTGTATTAGTAATGTAATATAAGGTACTGTCATGATAATTTAACAATAACAATGCAATAATAAGAATTAATATAAACTTGATACAAATGAGTAATTTGAAAAACAGCCAAGTTCTACTCCTTGAGGAATTAATCAAATATAACTAAGAAAATCTTTGCAAAAAGATGAATATATACAGTCAAAGCATTAAAAAATAAATAAAGACGTTCTTTGAAATTTCCTTCAAGGCTATGTTTGATAAATCAGACTGTAAATATGAATGTATTTAGCAGAGTTATAGTGATTTTGTCCTGTTTTTCTACTTTATATCTTTATTGAATACATCAGATTTGATTTTATACAAAAGTACTCATAGATTGTTTACTGAAGTCACCCTATGACTTCATATAACTCCTACATAACTACTTAGACATTAATTTTGCTAAGCAGCAAATTCTTAATTGACTTTATCTAATCTGAATGTAATCATACAGTCAACAGATCAGAGGACTCTTTTAAGGGAAAGGGACTTCTGATTAGTGAAGAAAATCAAAGAAAATTTATTTTATAAACTGTTTAATTTGAGATTAGAAAAGAAGTGTTCCTGAGCTGAATGATGTATGGCTGTAGTCACAGACAAATAAACTGTTATAGAAGTTGCAATCCCATTTCCTATAGACAGAGCAAGTAATTTAAAGTACTTTTGGGTGCTGGTTTTACTTGGACTTGTTTTGTGTCTTTGACTGAGAAGTGGGTTTTTTCCTCCAGTATACATTTCTAGAAAAAATAATCCCCTATTCTATCAGAACTTCTTCCATTTCACTAGTAATGGTGTATTTTTTTAGGCTCTAGCTACTTAATTACTATGTTATAAAATGAAAAATCACAGGGCTAGATACTAACGCAGGAACATGACAGACCTGTCTACTGATAGCATCAGAGAGAGCACAAGTGGTAACCTGAGCAGGTCAGGGAACAAGGCTGTCTCAGCAATGTTAAACTGTCATGATTACCTTCAGTCTGTCCTATTTCAATGAAAAATTCATCTTTATTACAGGCAGAATTGAAAGAAGATATGTCAAGGCAGTGGACAAAAAAATGATACAATACTTGCATAAAATTTCATCCCATTGAATGTAACATAGCAAGAACACAGGAACTGATCAAAAATCAGTTCTGAAGTAATGCATGTCTTGTTTCTTGTTCCATGAGAACAAGAAGCAAATTTGGATTTGACAGTACCACTCTAGTTTTGGTTGTGAACCTCCCAAAGTCTTCAGCTGAGATAATCAACTAAATGCTTTTGTAGTTCTTGAATGTGAAAAACCTGAGTTTCTGAATGCAAAATTTCCAGGTCTGATGGTACCTGGTAGAGATAACTGCATCTACTTTTTTCCCATCTATCTAGGAAGGACCCTATGTTAGTGCTACCCATTTAGCTCAAGTATTCAACTCTTTAACATGAGAGAAGAGGGAATGACATTTCAAAATAGTTAAAATTTCTTAACGCTTCAGAGTAACCTGTGAAATATTCATTGCTACCTTACACAAACTTGTTCACAGTGTGTTAAGCTCTGAAGGCTGAACAATAAATTTCTACCCCTGCAGGATAATATTAAATAAAATATCAACAAGCCCTAAGGATAATAAATACATAAAAATAAAGAGAAGTACTAATTTGCATTAAAGTTTTTTACCTGATACTGTACTATCTTACAGAGATCCAAATCACTGGAAAAATATACAAGTCTCTTGGGTCAGTACCCAAGGGTAATGAGAGAGCTGGCAGAAGTGCTCACCAAGCTACTTTACATCTTTTATCAGCAGTGCTGGCTAACCTGGGAAGTCCCAGTTGACTAGAGGTTAGCAAATGTGACACTCATCTACAAGAAGAGCTGGAAAGAGGATCCAAAGAACTACAGGCCTGACCTTGGTGTCAGGGAAGGTTATGGAACAGATCATCTTGAGTGGCATCATGCAACATGTACAGGATAGCCAGGTGATCAGGTCCAGTCATCGTAGGTTCATGAAAAGCAGGTTCTGCTTGACCAACCCGGTCTTTCTATTCCCTGAGGAGAAGGACTTGGGGGTGTTGCTTGATAATAAGATCAACATGAGCTCACCATGTGTGCGCTTGTAGCCCAGAAAGCCAATGGTATCCTGGACTTTATCAAAAGAAGCATGACAAACAGGTCAAGGGAGTTGATTGTCTCCTTCTACTCCACTCTTGTGAGACCTCACTTGGAGTACTGTGTCCAGTTCTGGAGTAGCCAACATAAGAAGAACATGGAGACGTTGTAGTGAGTCCAGAGGAAGGCCATGAAGATGATCAGAGAGATGGTGGAGCTCTGCTCTGAAGACAGGGTGAGAGGCTTGGGGTTGTTCAGCCTGGAGAAGAGGAGGCTCTGGAGAGACCTTCTAGCAGCCTTCAAGTACCTGAAGGGCCTACAGGAAAGCTGGAGAGCAACTTTTGACAAAGGCGTGTAATGATAGAACAAGAGGGAATGGTTTTAAGCTGAAAGAGGGTAGATTTAGATTAGATATTAGGATAGATATTCTTCTATACTGCTCCTAACGAGGTCATTCAAACATGGACTCTCAATTTTGAGCCCTGTGATTAGTCACTTATGAGATACTTGGAGTGTCTTGAAGTTCTCTGGGATAATTTATCATGGTTGATGTAGTCATGTAAAATGTGCCACCTGGTTGAACTCAATATGGACTTGGAGCTCTCTACTAAATCTTCAATTTGGAGAAAAATCAAAGAAGTAGTACGTGAAAAGGATTTATAAATCATAACAAATTTAAGTATGACAGCAGGATTTAGAAACTTGATTATTATGACAGGATTTCAGAGCATATTTGTAGCCTAAATCAGATATATCTCAAGAGTAAAATAACGTGGAGTAGGTGAAATCTTTGTATTTAGAAATTTGTAACATGATTTGTAGATTTGTCATTAATTTTGTCTATCTTGAGAAGCCAAAGAATAGCAGATGAGTCTGTGGATTTTTAAATACACTTTGGAATGGGTCAACCGTCTTAGAAATTATTTTAATTAATTATGATCTTTCAAATAAAAACTTGTGAAGTAAAACACACTCCTGCAGATTTATTCAGAAGATTTGTAAATCAGAATTAAGGTAACCTTTAAGAAAAACAAGCCATGAAAGCATTTAATGTTTAAACATTCTTATGTTTAAAACTATCTGGTTTGTTTATCTAATCATCTCTTAGTTAAAGACAGAAAAAAATCCTAGGAAAGACTGAGAGGTTTTGAAACACACATCGATTCACCAGTCACAGCCCAAACCATGAATAACAGCCTCAATACAAATGAAATGATGCATTAGGACACTAATTTCACAGAATCACAGAATCACTTGAGTTGGAAGGGACCTTAAAGGTCCCTATAGTCCAACTACCCTGCTATGGGCAGGGACATCCCCCACTAGACCAGTTTGCTCAGGATCCCGTCTAACCTGGCCTAAATGTCTCCGGGGATGGGGAATCCACCACCTCTCTGGACAACCTGTTCCAGTATTTTACCACCCTCATGGTGAAAAGCTTCTTCCTTACATCCAACCTAAATCTCCCCTCCTTCAGTTTAAAACCTTTACCCCTCATCCTATCACAACAGACTCTGCTAAAAAGCAGCAATGAGGTCGGAGACTTCTCTTCTCGAGGCTGAACAACCCCAACTCTCTCAGCATTTCAGCATTAATTTCATTTAGTATTAACCAAATTCCTGGAATACTAAGGTAGAGAGACTAAATACTTTCTGATCACTTTGTGAAAACACTTCATGCTGCCATTTTATCTGGGCTTGTAGACTCTGCATATAACACATCTTCTTACCCCACTTTCATTATTGATTCTTTCTTATGAAGGCAATGGACCCTATTGTCAGACTGTTCAATGACAAGTCTCAGCAAAGTTATGATGAGGTGAGTGGCCTAAGGAGAGCTTATGTCACCTTTTATTAATTCCAATTAATCTGCTGTGGCACTCGATCAAGTCACTTTCTCTGTACCACTATTTTTCGTTTCTTTCATCTATTTATAAAAAATCTACCTCTTTAGAGCAGAGACAGTATTTCATGCATATCTGTGAGGACAGAGATGTTCATACACAAAAGAAAAAAATAAACAATTGTATTAAATATTTTGCATTCGACTGAACTTTTTGAAAGGGGTCACAATCTTTAGCTGAGGAGTTAGTCTGCTACAGATAAGCTCACTTTCTGCAATAGCAGATAATTCTTATCTTGAACAAGTTGTAACGTCAGCCAATATTATCATTATCACACTTCAAAAAGAGGAGATAGCTGAAATAAAGCAATTTAAAAACAAATAAACTGAACTCAGACAGTGTGGCAGCAGCCTGAAAGAGTAATTATGTGACTCTACAGTCAATAATGCCTCTGTATATCTCAGCTGGTTGATTGACTGAGAAAAATATTTTTATCTATATCTGTCATTTTAAACTGAGAAGTATTTTTCTTTCCTAATATGCTTGGCATAGCTTCATTTGTGTTTTAAATCTTTTTTTCTACTGGGATCTTAATTTGGCAAAATAATTTTTTAGATCAAGAATTAAACAGAATATTGTTAGTAAAGCATAAAAACATTTCTGTGAAGTTGGTTGTGAGCAGAACTGTGTGGAAAACAGTTTCAAACAACGATCCATGTAATCAGCTAGTCTGGACTCAGGGTAAAACCTAAACCTTTCAGGATTGTCAGGAGACATAAAAAATAATCTTGATTTCATTGATTTGGGCTCCCATGGTAGAGGTATCACATAAGAGTTCAAATCCTTGATTAAAAGAAAAGAAAAAAAGAGAAATAATAAAAAAAGTAAAAATAAAAGCAGCCCTTGAACATGAGCTTCCATTCTTACTCATGTAATATCGTTATATTGACACCAGGCATAGGATGGAGTTGTGGAGTGTTATTTCTTTGAGAATAAGTTAAAAAAAACCCCAATATTTAAAAAAACCCTTCAACTGAGATTAACATTCTTCTAAAAAAAAAATAATATTTGTTTAAATAAACTTCCATTAAAAGCAGCATTTCAAAGCTTTATTCAGCATAAACCTATATTAACTAGGAAAATGAGAATAAAATTAGCACTTTTTATATTTAATTACCATAAAACAACACTGAAAACTCTGAGACATTGATTCATTCTTGACCATCAATGGAAAACCCAGTATTTACCTCTATATGTACTTGGACTGCTGTAGGGATCTCATCACTACTTGACAACAGATGAATTGATGTCTTAAGAACTGGTTTTTAAATTTTATATAAATATATAAGAAATACAGTTACTGGGTAGAAGGCAATGATGATTCAGAATTTTTTCACTGGTTAGGTCAGTGAAATAGTCTTTATCTCTTAAAGAAAAAAAAGAGGATTTCAGTGTTTTTTCTATTCAGAATGTGTTTTTAAAGGGTTAAGACACTTCTAACTTCTTGCCTTATACAGAATAATTCCTTAAAGAGCTTCATATCTCTGCAAAAATAACCTTTTTATACAATACTCTCTATTGATTTTATCAGTTGCAATTGATCTGGAACAGAATAAAGTTTATTAGGGTAAAATCATTAACAAAGAACTTGACTATAATGAATGTTTTTTTCATTGAACATTCTGACTATTCTGGCATCACAGATAAACCAAGTATAATCCAGGGCTGTGCCTTCTTTGTTGTAAAACAGGTCCTCCTTCTTTGTAACAGGCACTCAGAGGTCTGAAATCTCTTACTATGAGACTCTTCTCACCGAATTTTAACCATCTACATTGTAGGCATTTAGATCTGAATTAGGGAATCATAGAATCATGGAATCATAGAATCATTAAGGTTGGAAGAGACCTTCAAGATCATCCAGTCCAACCGCCTACCTACATCACCTCTCAACAAACCATATCACCCAACACCACATCCAGATGCCTCTTGAACACCTTCAGGGATGGTGACTCTACCACCTCCCTGGGCAACCTATTCCAGTATCTAATCACCCTTACAATGAATTAATTGTCTAAAATTTTCTAAATGTAATTGTGATAAAAAATTGAGATAAAAAGACTTTTATAGAGGACAGTTTTTCTCCTCTTAAGATATATCATTAAAATAAAGTATATAAATTACATTTCCAAAACATCTTTTTTCTTTCCAGCAGCTGTAGGAGTCTGGATAATTGGTTCAGATGCAGAAAAGTGCCTTTAAAGGAAGGCAAATTCCTCCAGGCCCTCTGTGTATAACTCCCTCAGTGACTTAGTTCAGTAATTCAGTACCAACTTCTACAGCTGCCATGTGGTCATGACAGCTTGGCCCACCTGAGTTTTATGAGAATTAGTACCTTTTTCTAACACAAATCTCAGTAAAGTCATAATGATTTTACAGTACCCGTAACCAGATTTTGGAATCTGACCTATTTCAAGCACTTTGCAAACATCCTGGATAATCTCAGGAGAAAATGCCTGTGTAAGAATCAAAAAAGCAAATTCAGACACCTGCTAAATTCACAGGGTGAGCTGCACTTCTGCTCACAGAGGCAGACAAATATCTGTGCTCAATAACTGTTTCACACTGTTTGTATGGCTGAGTCAGGGAGCTGTCATTGCACTGTCTCTGCACTGTGATGGATGGTTAGGGCACATCAGGCACTCCTGAATATTCAGTTGAAGAAGCTTTTGTTTATAAAGATGTTTTGATAGTAGGAAAGTATTATTGTTACAAAATAATAATGCAAAAGAATTAAAAAGTAGAAAATTATTTGCCTGTAGAAATCAACGGCACAATAGAAGGTATCCAGCAAAGAAAGAATAAATCACAGTGACTCTTTTTGAAATTAATTTTGAGAGATTATTCTCCATCTTAAATATTATATACAGACCTGTGTAAAAAATGTTAATTTACAGAAAACCCATGAAGAAACTCTCTACCTACTTCAAATAGTAATTGTACAACATAAAATTCAAATAATTCTGTGCTGAAAGACTGAAAGAATTACAGATATGTAGAATTTTGGTAAAAGACAGAAAAGCCCTTAGCTGAGGAAACTGTGTCATATTACATGAGCCTGTCTCTTGGCTAAAAATATGTGAACCACATCTGTATAGGTGTTTACAAAGCTCCACCCCCTGACAAACACAATGCCTCAGAAGATACATGTATCCCTTTAACTAATGAAGCTTTAGAAAAAGATCTTAATGAAGCATTTTGTGACCGAGTGTATTAATACTTGATGTGAGGAAGGGCAAAGCAAAAAAGAATCTGTACTAGCTTCACCCTGAGCAAAAGTAGCAGAACAGCAATATTAGTATCTGTTGTTCAAAGCTTTCATGGGTGGCTCTGCAGTAGGATCTTCCTTTCTACTAGCTTGTCTACCTTGACTATAGCTGAGAGTTAAGAAGGAGACCTTATTCCATAAAGACAAACAGTAGTTGTGTTAGGAAACCTTGGTTCTTGGTTGATTATTGTTGAGATTTTTTAATTACCCAAAAGGATTCAATTCTTTTTCCCCTGATGGTGTTACAGATGTAATACTCTATGATTTTTTGTTTTCCTTAGAAGCCATTGTTTCATGAATAATGAAATATAAGTAATTTATAATTAATATAATATAATATGTGTATATTATCTATGTATCATATTTTAATACAATATAATAAACTCCATATTTCTAGCTCTATTGATAAGGATAAGGTTGGGGAAAGGGGAAATGACTCAAAAATTTTATTTGAGTGAATAGTAATATCTCAAACACTAGGAAGAATTTTAAAAATCCTAATAAAATAAATGAGAACTATCAACAGTCTCCCAGAAAAAGAAGTATCAGTATGAACTAATTTAACCTTGCAGAACTAGTTTACTTTTATTTTCTAGCTTCATGACTCTTCAGCCTCCTACCTATAAGCAGACTTAACAAGACACAAGGTAAATTAATGATAAAAGCCACTGAAGAATATATATTTTCATACTCCTCATGCCTGTGTAAAATTTGTGCACACGTAAAAAAGCCTATCAACAACAACAAACCAAAAAAATCTGTTGGAAAATAAAACTCACATTAGCTGTGCCTCTTTTGGTGCTAGTTGGTGTACCAGGATAGAGAAAGATTAAATCCTGCTCAAGATGGTTTTTGCACCAGGATGAAAAAACTCAAATCCAAGTAGGTAACAGGAAAGAAAAGGACTGTCATAAACAAAGTGATTTGAGTGATGACATGGATAGGTTTTTGTATAAAGTTAAATACTTAAAAAGCTATGCCAGTGTATTTGAGTATATAAAATAAACATTGACTACACACACTAATGAAATAAATGTTAATTATTAAAAAGTGGATTTTTTTGCCTTTTCCTCTTTTCTTCTCCCTCTCTTTTTCTTTGTTTCTTTGCCATTGAGATTTCTTTTTCTGATGACACCTTGGGTGTTTTGTTTAAATATTTCATAAATTAAAACATTTACTTGGAAGTATTTGTAAATGGTATTAATAAATATTCTCTTTAATATTTTAGCATAAACTCCCTGATTGATACTGTCGCTCTCTTTGTGAGCAACGTCAAACATTCCCAATATTGATTTGTTTCCACAGTCTTCACATTATTTTCATTAATTATCAGTAAATGCACTCTATTATCTCATATTGGAGAACTGAGTTTAGTCCTATTACTTGCAATTGAGAGTCACAGAGTTTCAGTCTGTAGAAGACTCTTTTCTTTGAAAAATAAGATCCACCACAAGTGTTGCCTATAGAATATCTTGCAAAAACAACATGGGAGGAGAAGATGGGGAAAACTATCATTTTTCCAACCAGGCAAAATCTAAAAATTATCAAGGAACATAAACAAAGAAACAAGAAAGGGATATTTTTTCTTCTTTTTACTCCTTCTTTTCAACTCAACTAAAACTGTTAGCTGAATGAGACTTAATAATCAAATTGACAGGTGTAAGACAAAACCTCTTGCAAAGATTCATCATAAAATCAGAGAATCATTTAGGTTAGAAAAGACCCTTAAGATCAACAAGTCCAACTACAAGCCTAATACTGACAAGTCCAACAAATAGATTAAGAACTTCAGATTGTCCCAAAACTAGATACAATTGCATCCAGTTTTGGGAAAATAACTTCTTATAAGCCCGGGGCGGGGGGGGGCGGGGAAGAAAATAAAGTGCCCCAGTGGTTCATGCACCCTCTTGGAATGTAGAGAAGTCAGGGGTTGGAATAGATGACCTTTAAAGATCCCTTCCAACCCAGGCTATTCTATGATTCTAAGTCCCAGCTAACCCCTGCTTAGAGAAAGATCTTCGGTCCCCTATATAAAAGTAATTGTGTGACAGAATATGATTGATAGAATGTTAGAGGTTGGAAGGGACCTCGAAAGATCATCTAGTCCAATGCCCCTGACAGAGCAGGACAACCTAGAGTAGGTCACACAGGAATGCATCCAGTTGGATTTTGAATGTCTCCAGAGAAGGAGACTCCACAACCTCTCTGGGCAGCCTGTTCCAGTGCTCTGTCACTCTGACAGTGACAAAGTTCTTCCTTATATTCACCCAGAACCTCCTATGTTCCAACTTGCACCCATTCCCCCTTGTCCTATCATTGGACATCACTGAGAAGAGCCTGACTCCATCGTCCTGACACTCACCCTTTACATATTTGTAACCATGGATGAGGTCACCCCTCAGTCTCCTCTTCTCCAAGCTAAAGAGACCCAGCTCCCTCAGCCTCTCCTCATAAGGGAGATGTTCCACTCCCTTAATCATCTTTGTGGCTCTGCACTGGACTCTCTCAAGCAGTTCCCTGTCCTTCTTGAACTGTGGGGCCCAGAACTGGACACAATACTCCAGACGTGGCCTCACCAAGGCAAAATAGAAGGGGAGGAGAACCTCTCTCGACCTACTAACAACCCCCTTTCTAATGCACCCCAGGATGCCATTGGCCTTCTTGGCCACCAGGGCACATTGCTGGCTCGTGGCCATCCTTCTGTCCACCAGGACCCCTAGGTGTGTTTCCCCTTCTCTGCTCTCCAGTAGGTCAGACCCCAACCTATACCGATCCATGGGGTTGTCCTTTCCCAGATGCAGACTCCACACTTGCCCTTGTTGAATTTCATTAAGTTTCTCCCCGTCCAACTCTCCAGCCTGTCCAGGCCTCGCTGAATGGCAGCACAACCCTCTGGGGTGTCAGCCACCCCTCCCAGTTTAGTGTCATCAGCAAACTTGCTGAGGGGACACTCTTTTCCCTCATTCAGGTCGTTGATGAAGATATTGAACAACACCGGTCCCAGTACTGACCCCTGAGAGACTCCACCAGTCACAGCCCTCCAACTAGATTCCATCTCATTGACCACAACTCTCTGACTTCTTCCTTTCAACCAGTTCACAATCCACCTCACTACCTGATCCTCCAGACCACACTTTCTCAGTTCTGCGAAGAAATTATATGCAAAAAAATCAACAATAAATTAGACAATAGAATGCCACAGGCAATCTTAAATTATTGTGGCAGCCAGTAACCGGTGACAGATGATTTTCTACAAAATTAGTTTCTGATCTCTTAGTCCATATTCTCAATGGAGACTGAAAAATTTATTGAAAATAGGAGCTTGAGAACAAATAATCATAACTTCAATACTAAACATCTCTAACTGAATAAATATATTTGTTTTGACGTATTACAATTTAGCCATGTCCCTCCCTGCTATGTATCCTTTTTTCCACATATACTCATTTTCATGGGGTCTTCAGCAGGAATATTATTGTGGATGCAGTTGTTTCTATTTTTCTTCCCCTCTCCTCTCCTCTCCTCTCCTCTCCTCTCCTTTTAATTTATTTTTTATTTTACTTATTTTGCAAACAAGAACAGGGAATGCTGAGAGTCAGAGAAAGCCTTGCACATGTTTAGGTTGGTAATGTGAACTGACAGAAAGGACTCAATACTTGTGTGAAAGGGACAAATAGATGGGAGACTTAGAACATAAATACAGTGTAGCAGAGTTTAAGCTAAAGATGTCTTCACAGAGCATGAAAGCAAATTTCACAACACTCGGGATCTATGCACATTCCAGCTTCTATTTCCTAAAATGCCTCTTTGAAGTCTTTACACTCCAGTTAGCTTGAGACATCCAAGAAAACCTCTCCATTTTTTTGTAATTGAAATCTGAGACTATAAAGTATCATTTTTTTCTAGTGTTCCAAAGGATTCACTTCCAAATTCCTACCATAATTCTCAGCTTGTACACAAAGTAGAAAAGTCTCATTTTTGTCATGCCCATGATCTCCTCCACATGGGCACAGAAGGAACGAGATTCCACGGGATCTACCAATCTCAGATTTTACTGGGCACTGAAAGTATATCAGGGAGCCATTCATTCACAGGCATCCTCTGAGTTGCTGCCTTTAGTTCCCTGAAGTTCACAATTAGGAGGATACAATTTTGGTGGTTTCTATTCTTAACATACACCACTGCTGGTTTACCTAGACAACTACATCTCTCTCTTTTCCCCTGGTCAAGCTCATATTCCAACTTGGAAATGTATTTTTCAAATGAATTTACGGAACAGTAGTGCAGGAATATAGCTAAATATGTATTCTTCTTCAATCTTATGATTTATTTTCATTTAAATAGTCCTGTTGGAGTTACTAGACATCCCCATCTCTAAAACTGAGGAATATTTAAAACTATTTTTCTGAAAAAGGGGAAAGAGGATACGTCTTGTAGTCTTTATCTAAATACTTAATAGTTAAGTAGGTTAAAAAGTTTTTACATTTGGTACAGTTTAGGTGTTGGGGTTTTTCATTTTATTTTCTCACTTAGCTTAATATTCCGACTTTGGGACCAACTGTACTAGACAGCAAACTTCTTTCCTTTCAATCTTCTTGACTAAAGCAGTAATGGTGGATTTACCACTTGAAAAGTGGGTAATCTCTGTGGATGAGACATAGACAATATTACATTTTCTGAAGTTGCTAACATAAAATCCAGTTACATGATTAATATAAAATAATGCATATTTCTTAACATTAGAGACACAAAAAGAGATTTAACTTACGAAATTGTAATGAGATGAAGTTTCATTCTCATCTACTATTTCCTAGCTGTAATAGTTAATAGAGGAAAAACCAATTTATTTAAACTTCAAGAAAAGCTAATCCAATAATGTAGTGATGTGGATCTACCTTGACTACATGCAGAAATCTTCTTCCAGTCTGTTCCTTCAAATTTAATCTGATTTAAATTTTTCTACAAATATTCTCACTGTAGTCCTGCAGGATTTAGACTGGAGGGTCTTGCTGATTCATTAATTTTTATGGAGATATACTCATGACTTTACAGGGCCACATGGCTATGGTGACTCTTCTGATGAAAAGGAATGATTCTCACAAGAGTACAACACAAAAATGGGTGAAATGGCACAATCCTTCCAGCCTAGAAAATTATATACTCTGTAACCTTTACAGGCTGCAAAGTTTTATTTCTAGGCAGATCTACACAGCTATCCATATCTCCTTTTTGTTCCTCCAGATTGCATTGCATCACTCTGTGACATCTGTAGCTCGTTATGCAGATAGTTTGGTTGTATCTGGAAAGAATTTCTGTGCATGCAGATTTTATAAACTGAGAACTTGTAGTAAGTTCTATGAAATATGAATCATAGGACAGACACATTGCAGTTACTGATTTTTCAAAGAGCAGAAATGGCTGTGTTTCTTATAATTGTTACATATTTTATGGTAGCTTTCTGCAACATATCTTTTTTCTGTCTTTAAGGAACACAAAATGATGATATTAATACAAAGTATCTCTTACTTAGTATGGTGGAAATACCTAGTATTCTTAAGCATGGAGCAGGGCTGATACTTATAAAAATGTGTAATGTAATGACATTCCCAGTACCCAGTACTGTTAGAAATTACCAAGAATTTTCTCATGATATATAGGAATGCATAAGTGTAAAGATGTCTAATACCGTCAATAAAATATTTTAACACACATAAATCTATTAACTGGAAAAAATAAACAAACAAAAAAACCCAAACACATGTTTAAAATGTGATTATTTCTTAGTAGCTAAAGAAAAGCAAGAAACAAATTAAATATATTTTCCCAAACTACTAGTTTATGTATTTACTAAATCAGAAAGTTTTGATTTACAAAAAGTTGGTAATTTTCACCCAATAAGTTTGACAGCTCCATGATATTATGGCCCTGCATAGAAGACATGGATTCTAATTAGCATGAACAAGGTTAAAATCAGTAATGGTATACCCATTTTGTTTGTATAACTTATCTCAGTTTTTGAATGCTTGTACAACAATTTTGAAACCCAATCATTGTAAATACAACATGGAAATAACTTAGTTGGTTCTTCTACTGATATTAAAAAAAAATGTGTTCTTCTCTAGTCCACCGTGAATGTCAATATTCAAATGAGAGAAAAAAACTGGCAGGTGGTTTTGGAGGCACTGATATAAGGACAGTGAATTAGCAGTGGCGAATAGATAATTAGGTTTGTATTGGCTGATATGTCAAACAAGGAGCAGAAGGAGAAAAAATCATATTGAACCACTGAGAATGTGAGAGAGGAGCAGCATCAGGTCAAAATAAATGGGTTATAAAGATATATAAAGATAAAATGCTGATATAACCAATAGGAACTGAAAAAGGAAAGAGAGAGAAGAGAAATATAAGAGAGATAAAAGAGATGAGTAAAATCGATATAGAGAAAGTATTGAGTATTGTTTAACCTTATTCCAATTATCATGCTACTCAGAAAAAGAGGAATTTATCTGAAAATGGAAATCAGAGCCTGGAGTGAAGAAAACAGAAAATGTTTTTTTTTGCCATTTATTGTTATAAAAGACAATTTTTTATTTTTAATTTTTTAAAAGAAAGCTAAAACAGAGATTTGGATAACTTTAAGGTCTACAAATGGTGGTAAATTATTCAACAGGTTTCATTCACAGTTAACCATCTAAATAAGTTAGATCACCTAAAACAACAACAATGAACAGATTTTCAAAGTTATATGGCGAGACTCATTTGCATCCAATAGTTCCATTTATGAAACTAATATTAAAAAATAGCTGCAAATCAGAAACACTTGAATTCTGCAAAGAGACTTTATCAAACATTTAAAGAATAGAATAGATAAAATAAAATAAAATAAAATAAAATAAAATAAAATAAAATAAAATAAAATAAAATAAACTAGTCTGGTAGGTACAGAATGGTTGAATTTACATGAAAAATTAGCATAGTATTGCATGGCATTATGATTAAAAGTTAAATTTTATGCAAGATGGATGGACTAAGTCCTATGATAAAGGGATTAAATCTGTTTTGTTAACAGATTGCAAATTGCAATTGTTAATTTTGTGCAAGAAGAACTCATTACACAAGGTCACCCAATAATAGCACTGTTGTTCCACTGCTATTTAATATTCCTAGTCTTGATTTAGATGACAATATAAAGATATTTCTGATTAAGTGGATGGATAACACAGAAAAAACAGTGGAACTGTAAAACATGAAGGACATTTGGTTGATGTCATGAGACAATCTGAACTGCCAAGCTTAATGATCACAGTCCAAGGAAAGATGATGATAAAGGTTTGTGTAAAGAAATACATTGGGAAACAAAGGGAAGTATATTTCCATCTGGGAGATTATGGCTTGAACACAAAAATTGTGTGGAAAAAAAGGGTTCAATCATGACTGGAGACAATTTGAAGTACCAGTAGCTGATGCACCCAAAGGACTGTTGGATGAACACCCCATTGTGTGCAGATCAGATTCCACTGTAAGAAGCAGGTTTTAAACCAGATGTTTATCCTGTATCAAGTTAAATTAGATGGCTACAATGATTTGAGTGCAGAGTGGGCTTCATATAAACTAGCGACTGAATGTCACCTAGAGGTTACCAGCTAGCTTCCTAATTCCCTCAACAGTTAATAGAGTAAATCTACCCCCAGATTTATAGAATGAGGATTCTGAATAATTCTGATTTTCACTGTTCAAAAGCAATAAACCTTGTATAAGTAACATGTTCTCTGTGCATAAGAAAATGTACAAAGAACTTGTTTGGGTTTCTTCATTTGTTGATTAGGCTGTAGGAAATATTTTAGTGATGATTGTCAGCTTATTCACAACCGCATACCAAATGGAGGACCTTCCAGAGGATCTTGATATGTAAAAGGTTGTATTTGCATCCTGAGGTGTAAAAAGCAAATTCCCTAAAGAACCACTAAGACTCAAAATCCATGTGACAGGGAATAGAGGGAATTGCAACACAGAGATGAAGCAACAGTGTTTATCTTTCCACTTGTAAGTAGTAAATAGAAACCTATATTTACAGAAACTTCATATTGAAACATGCATTCTGTATAATCCTGTTTATAACCTCCTCCAAAATGGTTAAAGGTTACAGATACATTTTCAAATTTTGTGAATAAGCTCCTTTGCAAAAAGTCCTTCTCAAAAGAAAAAAAAATACAAAAGGAGGGGTGAGGAGGAGATGCTGTTTTTTTTGTAAATTACTTACGTTTGACTTCTATTAAAAAAGAGATTTCTAGATTTCAAATAGCTATGTAATGTCCTCTATTGAATAAAGGACTTCTTTTTATCTGGGGACATTAAGCATGAGTTTAAGGATTTTATTTCATGGAAATAAACCACTTTGTTTCTCTGAGATCTTTTCCTGAACTCTTATTCAATAATGCTTTCTACAGATGCACTACAGTAAGTATTTTTATTAAACATGGGTAACCCTGAAACACAGTGAGCAGCTTTAGAGTACTGGGGATAAGTGGGTCTTCTTTGACTTCTATTTGTGAATTCAAATCATATAGTGTAAAGTTCTTGTTATCTATTTACCAAATTTATCTTTCATTTTATTAAAATGCTTTTTAGGTTGTATGTCCTGATACTCACACATTCTTAAGGATGATGGCACAATAAGGTTGAAATTCTGAAGGCCGTCAAACAAGAAAATGTGAAATTCTCATATTCTCAAGTACTTAGTACATAAGAGGCATCAAACACGCAATAGGAAAGCAACCAGATGCATCTCCGTGAATGAGACTGAAAACAGCACTATATCTCATAAACAGAGGAAAATTTGGGCACTGACTGATATATTTTTTTAATGAAACTATGTGTTTTAATGGAACAGATTGACTTGTAGAAAACAGGATATTGTTTTTGCAATTATTTTTGTCAGTTTACAACAAAGATCTGTTGGGAGTTGCTTTGGGAGACTGAACTTTCAAATGTCAGGCAAATTACAGCATTAATGCAGATGAATACTCTAACCATGTGCTTGCTGATGTCCTTTTTAATGTGTAATTTAGGTACCTGCCTTCCATAAAGGATTAGCTTTGGTTTACTGATTAACCGTTTTGCTTTGTGTTTCCAAGAATGTTTCCTTATGTTGTTAAGTATCTTTAACATCACCAAAATACATGCCTCTACTACAGACCCATCTGTTGCCATCTATGTGGAGCAGATGTCATAGGAAGTGTCACCATTCAGACATTACTGTCTCAGGGCTCATCTATGAGAGCAAGCTTCTGATAATAATTTTCCTCGGGTAAGTTTTGCTTATCAGTGCTAAGACAAATTATTAAACAATATTACACCTAATTTATTTTTAATTTTTATTGTAATTTCTATTGTAATTTTTATTACACCTATTACTACGTCAGTCTGCTTAATTCTGCTCTGAAGGCAGGAAATTGTTTACGTATGAGATCATTACAGGCCCTTAAGTTGCTGAGTACACACAGATAAAGGACATCCAAATAGATGTCCTCACTATTGAAACATCAGCCTTGAATGACACCTGCAAAGAAAGGCTGGAGCTGTCGGGGGTATCTAATACATTTGAATATTGAAACCTTTAGTACTCACAGGTTCACATTAAAATCCAGTTACTTTTAAAAATGCAAACAACTGTGAATGTGATCCACATGGAAATTTTTGAGTCAAATGCCCTATAACTGAAGTTCATTTATGATCCCTGTGAAAGTCTTCTAGAAGATCCTGCACTGCTACCAATACCTTCAGGCTGGCTCTGGTGCCACTAAGTTGGAAAAAGAATAGAAAATATGAATATTATCACAGGCCACTTGTTCAGCAGGTTCTGTGCTGCAGGATAATTCTAAGTCTCGGCCAAAGTGGATGCCATCTTACTTTACTGGCAGATCTCAAAAATAATCTGTTTTTCACTTCTGTTCAGAAGATGAAGATACAGATTCCCAATGTTCAGAACTTCCTCTGTACCAGAGACCTTCTTCAGGAGGATGACACCTGTGAAGGCTAGGAAGGATAGTTCAGGGCAAGTTGTTCCATAGTTCTATAATTTCAAAGCTCAATAATTAATTGCAAAAGTATTTGTAATGTTTGACTAACCCCAAACATGACTAAGTGTGAGACTAGAGAGGATGTCTATGGATTAACAGTGTCCACATCTTAAAAGTGCTTTGGTCCAGAGAAAATTTATTCCAAACATGAAAAAAGAAACTAGTCATTTTTCAAGTAAATGAAGACTTCTGAGGTTTCATTGCAGGCTTTTCTGTATTGGTAAGAAAGCACCAATACTTGTCTCCTTACTGAACCACCTTGACTGCTTCTTAATTCGTTTGTAAAGGTTCCTATGCTAAAATGCTAATTTACTTTTTTTTCTTTCTCATCTTTCACAAAAAGAAGTGCTCTCAAGAAACCCACTACTTGATGAACATAAAAAAATCTAGCCCAATAAATGATCACATTCATAAAGCTGGTCATGAACTCATTACCAAACATAGGACAGAAACTAAAAAACAGTTGTCAGCTTAGAAAATCACCAGCTTGCCCAGTAAAGCTAGCGTTGGTTTTGCCAGAGAGAGAGAGCCTTAACTTTGCAATATATTTGAAACACAGGGAAGGATTGATGCTGTGACACATGGGTTCTATTTATTGGGGTTTTCATCCAGAGAGCACGTAAGGTACAGTTCTTTGAAGGTTATTGGCCAGTCATCAAAATGTTGCAAAATACCAAACTCTTATTTTCCATGCAGCCTTGACTGGAAGTCCTCCCTCTCCAACAGGTAAGCATGGAGTTTTGGCACACTTATTTTATGACAGCCTAAGGGAAGATAAGAGATTTGTGGTAGCAGAACTTTAACTCCCACGAGGAAGTCAGGCAATGGTTTAAAACAGAAATATTTTGCTCCTAACCAAAATATTCCAGGTTTGAATTTTCACTTTGTACTCAATGGTTGTTTACTGCAAAAACTCAGGAAACTGAAAACTTGGTTTTCCTTTAAAAAACTCAGGAAAACATTTGACCAGCTAATTCTATGTCGTGCAGCTATTCATAATGTTTATGCTTAGCAATGGCTAGGGCAAATAAAGAAGTGATTACAAAGTTTATTCACCATTTGAATGGTAAATTAAGACACATTATGTAGAAATAATGGCATAGTAAGCTACAGGTGAGTAAAACCATGGGTCCCTTCCTCTCAAATTTAAGTCAGAAAAAGCACAGCAACACAGAACCTGCTCTCTGCCAGACATGTAAATGAAAACATGACAAAAAACAGAGGCACCATGACCTGAGTGATGTCTCTTCAAGTCCTGCATAGCAAGTTTGCTCTTAAACAAATTTAGAAAAACTACAGGTTTAGTTCTTCTTGCTCCTGGTACTATATAAACCCATGTAGAGGGTTTCCAAGATAAGCACAAGCATTAATAAAATAAAACATGTTAGCTATCTGTCCTCTCATTGGTAGAGTATGACTGACTCATCCTGTTAAACTCAAGTATGGATTATTTCAAATAAAACTGACAGCATCAGCCATCTGTGAACAATCCAGCTACATCTAACTCCTATGACCTTTTCTTGCAGTACCAACTTCCTTGGCAGCTCTAGTCAAACCTCAGCAGAGCCTTTACTCAGTTCCTTCACATGCTCTAAATCAATCAAATACTGTAAGGGCAACACCAGCCTTATTTTTTTTCCCTCTGTGATGCTCTAGCTTCTTCGTTGGGCACTTCATCCACCATTAATGTGTATATTGCAGAGGAGAATGGGCAACTCTGAAGGTTATTAATGGGTGACTGAATTTTTTAGGTCAGATGATAACACGGATTTTCAAAACAGATTAGTGATGCTGGCAGTTCAGTTACAGACAACAAAAAGAGTTGTTCTCCAGATCAAGAATATTCCATGGTTTTTTGTAGTGTAAAGTCCTCCCAGGGGTCTTAAAGCAGCTGAGGCAAGGCTGGCAGAGAGAAGCTGTATTTTCTTGTAGAATAACTAATAGATTTGGGAATAACAGACAGGTCTTAAGGAGCAAATCTTCAGGGGCAGATTTCCACTAGTCATTTTGTAAAACAAGTGACTGTTTACACTTTCCTGTATTCTCTTTTCATACAGCTTTCTCCAACACAGTTCATGGTTTGATTACAGACTCTGAGAGATATAATTATGAAATAGAAAAAATAAATGTATTAGAGTCACTTATCTAAAACTAGAAGTCACTAATTGTTGATGGTTTTGTGCCTAAGTGATAGCATCAAATTTAAAGAGCCTCTCATTCATTTGCCCACATAAATGCTGTGGTTTTATTTATATAACAACAGACTTGAACAACATACTTGTACAACAGGAGTGGACTGCTCTCCTGGACAAAACTAGAGAAAAACTGTATTAATCCTATTTGTAAAATTTTTGTTTGAAAAAATTGTCTAGATGTAATAAAGTTAATATTTTTCTTAAAATCTGTGGTAATTCCTGTTACTGGATGTAGTTGATTTTTATATTTCATGTGGAGAAATACTCCTCAGTAAAATATTTTACGAATATAAAAATTCAGCTTTTATTTGATGCATGAGTGAATGCACTTTCACACACATGAAAGTCATTATATATAATGCATGTGTGTAAATCTACATTCTTACTTACATAAATAAACATACATATCCTATATAATTCAGTACCTATGTTCTTATGTATGTGTTAGTAATTGTGATAATATTCCTCTGAAATACCTGTTTATCTGGACAAGAAATATGCAAATTTACCCATGACCCTGTGAATCTGGAGGTGATCACTCAGGTGTTTCCACTTCCTCTAGGCAGATATAGATGTGTTCTGGTTTACAAATTTGTCCTTTCATTCTCTATTCATTTGACTTCTATACATATATCGAGGGAAATTCGGCTAGGATAACAAGGAACACATGCACAGAAAGGAAAATTGCCAAAAATGTTATATAATTGGGTGGTTTTGTGTGATGACAAAAAAGTTTGGGATAATGAATCCTTTCCTACACATGAATAAATAGAGAACAAAGAAAAACAGATATAAACATTCCAGGGTTTCTCCAACAACACAGAAATTTATTCCAGAACAGTTTATTTTCGACTCCTTCTTCCCTCCCATGTGGTTTAAAATTTGTAAAAAAAAATAAAAAAAAATAAAAAAAAAGCTGTTGAGTTTAATTTCAGCATGACTCTTCCTACCCTAATTAATGCCATTATTTAAAGCCTGTACTGAGTAAGAAACTCTTAATTGTTTCAATGGTGCTTCTCTGGTGCTCATCTGGTGTCTCAGTTTAACAAATATTAATGAATCTGTCTTCTTATTGCCCTTATGAAATAGTAACAGTACAGAAGAAAAATAAATAAGTAAATAAAGCACTTTCATTCTTAAGAGCATCTTTTGAAAATGTCTTTACTCATTTAGAGTTAGGGACATAAATCTCTAGCATCCACCTGTTTCCTAAAAAGCAGTGACTGTTATAATGTCACATGGTCATTAAATATCCATTGGAGGCCTTTGATTTATTAATCTACATTAGCCCTCTAAAATACATAGGTGCTACTAATCCTATTTTATGAAGTTTTTAAGTAGTTGGTTCAAGGTGACCCAGGAAACCACTATGCCACCTTTACCAAAGAGGACTTAACAGATCCCTTAAAAGAGAAAATACAGAGCAGTTTTGAGAAGGTGCATGCAATCATAACAGAAGCATTTCCTCTGATAAAGGTACTGATCTTTTGTAAGTGCTGTGATAAAACTGAACAGGATCTGGAAAATACCTACAAAAATCACAAGTCACCTTGAGAATAACACTTCTAGATGCCCATTTTCTATATGCCAATGTATGTCCCCGTTCAGCACAAGTTTCCCCCAGAAGGGGATACAGTGAAGAATATGAAGTATGGAGAAATGCTGATTTAGTAGTATGACCATGCAGCCTTCCTGTGAACTATTTTTCTAGATCCCCTAAAGATGGTCCTTTTGTTATATTATTTCTACTTGGAGACAACCTGCTAAAAAATTGCTTTGAATGGTATATAGCAAATAAAAACCTAGAAAGGCAGACTGTGCACAATGGTACTGTTGTGGATCTGTGATATTGTGCTCCTCTTTTTTATGACAAAGGGAGGTCTAGTGTGGGATTTTTTGTTGGTTTTTTTGTTTGTTTAATTTTTTTTGCTCTGTTGAGGTTTGAATTGGGGTTTTTTTACATGTAAATATATCTCTTAATAGTTCTTATCCTTTCCTTACAAAACAGAAGAAATCTTTCCTTGAGCTTGTCCTAGGATTTATAAACTCAAGAGCACAGAAAGAGAAAGGAGACAAAGGCAATTTTGTGGTTGTTTAAGTTACGCTCTTTATAGCACCTAATTCTTGCTGCTATAAAAGAGTTCTTGTGCTTCTTTTTTTTTTAGCATTGTCACTATAAAATGTTATTTGAATTGTTTAATGCAGCAGCTATTAAAAGTCATGCCAAGCAGAATTTCTTATACATCATATTCAATCAACACTGTAGTTATATTTCTCAAAGTCTACTGTACTCTACTGAAGTGAAACTTTTCATAGATTTATAGAGTGGTTTGGGTTGCAAAGGACATTTAAAGTTCATCTAGTCCAACCACCCACCAGCGAGCATGGACATCTTCAAATAGATCAAGTTGTTCAGAGCCCCATTCAACCTGACCTTGAATGTTTTCCAGGGATGAGGCATCTACACCTCTCTGGGAAACCTGTGCCAGTGTTTCACCACCCTAACTGTAAAAAATTTTTTCTGTATATCTGATCAAAATCCAACTTCTTTTAGTTTAAAACCATTACCCCTTGTCAGATTGCTACAGAGCCTACTAAGAAGTCTGTCCACATCTTTCTTTCAGGCCCTTTTAAGTATTGAAAAGCTGCAATAAGGTCTTGCTGGAACCTTCTCTTCTCCAGGCTGAACAACCCCAACTCTCTCAGCCTTTCTTCATAAGAAAATCATTCCATCCGCTGATCATCTTTGTTGCCGTCCTCTGGACCTGCTCCAAGAAATCCATGTCTTTCCTGTGCTGAGGACACCAGAGATGGACATATTACTTCTACTCTGCTCCCACCAGAGCAGAGGGACAGAATCACCTCCCTCAACCTGCTGACCACATTTCTTTTGATGCAACCCAGGATATATATCAGCTCCCTCAGCACCCACGGGTGCATTCCATCAGGACCCATGGATTTGTGGATGTCCAGATTGCTTAATTGATCCCTAACCCAGCCCTTATCAATCAAAGCAAACTCCTCCTTTATCCTGACTTCCCCTGGGGCTTCAGGGGTCTGGGCCTCCTGAGGACAGTCTNAGTTCTGGGCCCCTCACAACAAGAAGGACATTGAGGGACTGGAGCGTGTCCAGAGAAGAGCAATGGAGTTGGGGAAGGGCCTGGAGCACAAGTGTGATGGGGAAAGGCTGACGGAGCTGGGGTGTTCAGCCTGGAGAGAACAATCTTATATTCCTCCCAAGTGGCCAGCCCCTCCTTCCGTGATATGTATACTCTATTCTTCCTCTTGAGTTTGCCCAG
>VZRW01012708.1:4155-24126 GCA_013398125.1 Aegotheles bennettii | reverse complement strand
CACCCAATGGCCGTTGATCCTGGAGCCCCATCTCCCCATCCAAGGGCTGTTGATCCTGGAGCCCCATCTCCCCATCCAGAGGCCATTGATCCACAGCCCTGCCCAAAGGCCAGGAGGAAGCATGTAGTTCTGAGCAGTGTGCAGGGGGCTGGAGAGAGCACACTAAATAATGCATGGAGTCAGACATTGAGTGATGAGGACAAAGGGAAATATTGAGCAGCAATCCATTCAGAGGCCACCACAGTGCTCCGGGGGCCTGAGGTCCCACAGAAAAAAATAGTATGGAGGGTCACATAGTTAAAGACACTATTGCCACACCAACACACAAGGAGAAGGCTGGATTAAGGCAACGAGGGTGACCCTGATTACTGCATTTCCTAAGTGAAACTTCATGTTTTTCACTGTAGTGCTCTGCAGTGAGGGTCTGTGCTCTTAAATAAAGACCTGGTAACACTTAGGGAGCTGTGATCCCCTCCACACGGGAGCTGCTTGGTCTCTGGTCCCTACAGATCTGGGAAGGAGGTCAGGTTGGGAAGCTGAGGAGCTGCCAGACCTTTGACATGGTGTTGCCTTCCCTTGCCAACAACAGCAATGGGCAGGGCTGAGGGAGCTGACTCTCTGGGGCACCCACTGCCGCTCTCCTGCAGAGGTCTGAGCAATTCCAGAAGGGAAGGAGAAGGTAGTGCCAGACCCAGGGCTCTTGACCTTTTGTGCTCTGAGGCTCGACTGCCTTGTCATATGACAGAAGAAATAAGATCCAGTGAGAAGACACTTATCTACGTTTTCCAAAGAGAAAACTGATTGCCCATTAGCTCCCTTCTGTATCTGCTAGGAGTGATGATGAGGGAAAGATCATGGCACCAGCTCTCTTCAACCCCACCAGGAGAGCCAAAAATTACGTGCAAGAGATCAGGTTTTGAAACAGCTTCATTTCCTTGGAGCCCAAGCAGTTCCACTGGGTATTTCAGGACCATCTCAGGAGCAATCCTTCGTGGTATATTCAGTTGTATCTCTGTGGGATGGCCCTTTCTGGCTGAGGCTAGAGGCCACACGGTGGCCTGTACACCTACAAGGGTGGAGCTGGGTGTTGTTTGGTTCACTGTGTCCCTGTTTGGGAACACGAGTGCTTTCCAGAGGCAGTGTTATCCCATTCCTCTTCTTGAGGCCATGGTCTAATGGTTTAAGGGTTGGGAATATGATGGGATAAAGGTTGGACTCGATGACCCTGGAGGTCCCTTCCAACCATAATGATTCTATGATGATTCTTCCGTATTAGTAGTCAGACAAACTGTAGCCACAAATCAGAGTGCCAGGCACTGCACGAGGACACAGGACAGACCCTGCTACAAGGCTGTCCCCAAGGGTGAAGGGAAAAACCAAGCCAGGACCAACAAAGTGATTTTCCTCAGCAAACGTGTGTCAAAACCAAGCCCAAACTCTGATCTCCCGCATCCTGGGTGCTCAGACTTACTCATTCGAGTAGGTTGTCCTTCATGTCTTGCCCTTCTGTGCTCATCAGCAGAAAATCACAGAGGAGTCGTTGCACAGAATGTGCAAACACACGAGCAACAGCCACATTGAGGAGCTTCCCCTCCTGTTTTCATCTAATCCCCGGGTACTACTCTAAGGGTTAGGAATGTTTTTTGGCCGCCTGGAAATAGGTCTCTAGCCAGGAATAGGGCCCAATCTGTTCTGCTTCTCAGCTCCTGGAAACTCTCCCAGTCTCTCAAACATGTGCATCCCAGGCTACCTCTTCCCTGCACTCCTCTTTGCCCTTGAGCACTGACAAGCTGAGAGAAAGCAGATGTCAGGGGAAGGAACGGATGGATAGTTGGGTGGTTTCGAGGAAGTATCCAGGGAATATGGCAGCAGGGAAGGGCAGGGTGGATCAGCAAATGTGAAGGGAACAATGGGAAGGTTTGAGATGCTGCACCTCTTTCACCTCACTGCATTCCTGGCCAGGAAGCGGTGAGGGTATCTGCGTGACATTTTGGCTGTGTGCGTTTTTAGGCACAAGTGCCTGCATCCACACACGTGTGTGTGTGCATTTTGGGACGAAGCATTTTTGTTTGTTTCCCTCAAAAGAAGCTTCAATCCTTCCTATCCAAAACACACACCCCATGGGCCAAGACCCTGGAGTATTCTGTTATTGGTAAGCTTCCAAAAGGATGCTATTATGAAAGCCAGGAGACCGGGGACCAGGAGGCAGAGAAAAGGAGGGGAATTCTGCTTTGAGACTTAAAAGAAAAAATCACCCTCACTTATTTACTTTACAATCAATTATGATCTAGGAGAACATCATTTTTTTCCTCGAGACACAATATAATGGCCAGCATCTCCAGAGCAAGAGCACTCCCCTAGATCTTTAGGGAAAGAGTGTTGACATTCCAGATATTTGTAAAATATCTCAAGGATTCAGGCCGTGTTCAGCAGTGCAGCATCACTGGGATGAAATCATCTGTGAGGGAGCTGACACCGTGGCCGAAGGGCAGGGACAACTCCCCCCACCAGGGCTTTCCTCTCCGTGTCCTCCGACTGCCTCATCTCACAGAAAAATAGGGCAGTGTGTGCATTATGAGGGGAAAAAACATAATAAAATCATAAAAATCCACTGTGGGAACAAAGCATCCCGCTCCTCTCCAAGTCCCCCCCCTTGGGGAGAAGAAGAGGGGACGAGGGAGGGAGAAAGCAAGCGAATGAACCACATGTGACAGATGTTAGTCACCCTATTTAATGCACCACTGGAAGACATTCAGACATTCAGGGTGTAATTACCCATCGAGAACAGAGAAAGGAGCAGGAAGAAGAATGCCCTTCAAAAACAAGGCAACGAAACCGTTCGCTTCTGCATTGTGTGGGGCAAGAAAGTGAAGGGGTTAAGGGGAATAAAAAACAACACAAACGGGGAAAGAGGAAGCAAAACCACAGTTGAAAATAAATAATCCTTAGCTGGTCGTTTTAGCTGTGTCCCTTTGGGCATATGCATTGCAATAGCATTGTTCAGTGCATATAGGACATGACATGGGGAGGCTATTTGTAGGCTGCACCTGATCACTGGCGAGGGCCCATTCCAGAAAAGAAACAAAAAAATGTGTTTACAGAGCTTTGCTTCATCTGCACGAGCCACCCCCCGAGCCCCTAGGAGATTATCCGGTTCTCAAGGATGGATCACTATTATGCAATGAATCTCCAACGGTTATAGGGATCAATAATCAGTCTCAAAGGGAAGGGGATTATAAAAAAAAAGCACGATTTGATTTATGTGCTTTTAGGAGCAGGGTGGTGTGGGGATTTACTGCTGTTTCTAGCCTAAGAGCACAAGCTAAGTAAACAACCACAAGTTTGTCCAGCCAGATTTAAAGGCAGGGAGGGGAGCTCCTTGCTGGAGAAGCTGACTTCTCTCAGGACGAGGGGAGAAAGTGGTGGGAGCCCAGCTAACCACCCGTCCTTATCTGAAATGAAGCTGCACGAGGTGGCAAGAACGGGCTTGCACAGCCTTTGGATCCCCAGGGAGGTTTTGCCCTTGGTGGGAACAGCTCTGGGTTTGGGGCAGGTGGGGCTGGCGAGGAGCCGCCCTTCAGCCAGGAGGGGAGTGGAAAAATCTCTTTCCCTCAGCTCTTCCCACATGAAAACTCCTCTCCCTTCCCCTTCTCCCTTCCCGCTGGCAGCCGGCCTCTTCCAGAGCTCCGGCAGCTGGATCAGCGCCTTCAAGATGCCCCTGGCTCCTGCATTCCTGGTTTCTAGGGTGATGCTGCGGTGTCTCCTGCTGCTCCACACCTCCCACCCCTACCACGGCCCAGCTCGGTCCCCCTCGGTTGCACGGATTGCTGAACAGCAGCTGGGGTTGCCCAGAGTCCTGTGATAATGGCACCAAAGCCCCTATTGTAATGGGAGGGAGGGCAGAGAAGAAGTTGCTGTGGAAACCTGAGCTCTTGAATTTTTCTGACTGTTGAGCGTTTAAAATCTCATCCCTAATGTTGTACAAGTATCTCTTTATGTTCAGTTTTGCTTCTAAAATTGCTCCCGGCAAAGAAATTAACAGAGTAAAGAAGAAATGGAACTGGAAGGGTCCTTAGACAGAGAAAAAGCAGGCAAATGCTGGGTGAAGAGCTGCCCAGAGAGGCTGTGGAGTCTCCTTGGCTGGAGACATTCAAACCCCGCCTGGATGCGTTCCTGTGTGATGGACTCTGGGTGACCCTGCTCTGGCAGGGGGGTTGGACTGGATGATCTCTCGAGGTCCCTTCCAACCCCTAGGATTCTGTGATTCTGTGATTCTGTGAATGGACTCTGCTTTATGGGCAGGATGGAGGGACTCAAAAAGGATGTCCCTGCCCGGGATGTCTTGGTTTATGAGTTTGGACCAGATCACATTTTGCGTCTGTGAAAGGGAGGTTTTTAATTCCATCCACAGAAGCCTCCTGGAAGAAGATAATAAGAGCACAAATCAAACCCACACCTCCCATATCCCAGAGCAAAGCACTGCGCGAGGATGGGGGCCAAGACATCAAACACAGAACGTTATTCAAGATCAGTAGCTGTTAGCGAGAGGAAACAACATGCTCAGATGAAAGATGAAGCATGGTTGAAGGTATTTCTACCCCATCAGCCTGAGAAATGTGTTACGAACTCTTCTTCAAATGGCTATCACCAGGCAAGGCTTCATATAGTCACCACCAGGCAAGGCTTCAGGTGGCCACCACCAGGCAAGGCTTCATATAGTCACCACCAGGCAAGGCTTCAGGTGGCCACGACCAGGCAAGGCTTCAGGCGGGATGAAGGCTATCAGCTTGCTGGAGCTCACCCTGTCCTAAAAGCAAGCTGTCACCCACAACCAGATCATCTTGAAATCACTTCTTGCGTGCATTGAAGACGCCTGGGAGAATATGTTGTCTCCAGGATTCATTCACTAGCCTACTTTTGGATCAGGGATACCCCTGCATAGCAGAGTGGAATTCTTAAGATACAAAATCATGGTATTTCCTTTTGTAACTCTGTAACTCCTCAAGATTTTGCCCACAAAAAAGGAAGGGATGGGTTTTGAACACCTAGCCCTGTTCTGTTTGTAGCTCAACATGCCCTCTACAACTGCCTAAAAGGAGGTTGTAGTGAGCCTGGTGTTGGTCTCTTCTCCCAAATTGCTGATGACAGGACTAGAGGAAATGGCCTCAAGTTCCACCAGGGGAAGTTTAGGTTGGAGATTGGGAAGAAGTTCTTTCCTGAGAGGGTGGTTGGGCACTGGAATGGGCTGCCCAGGGAGGTGGTGGAGTCCCCGTCCCTGGGGGTGTTCAAAAAACGGGTTGATGAGGCACTTGAGGCCATGGTCTGATGGTCTAATGGTCAGGAATATGATGGGATAGAGGTTGGACTTGGTGACCCTGGAGGTCCCTCCCAACCAGAATGATTCTATGATTCTATGATTCTATGTAGCATGTGACTTTTTACCTGCCAGCTACTACGAGTACCAGCCATTAGAGAAGTAAACACAGCTGGCAGAACAATGACATTGATGCTTCCTACTTGCACCAGTTGTCACTACGCCTGGTGTGCTGCTCCAAGTCAGATCCTGGGCCCCTACCACGGCAGGAACAGCTTTGCACCTTTTCTTGGTCCTGCCAAAATACACGTGCCTGCTTCAGCACAGCTGCTGCCCTTGGTCTGTGATGATAAAACTCACACCTACCCTGGAGGAAACCCATTTCCTCCTGCACTGAGCTGCCAGCTGGCAGCTTTTTGTATGCTGTAAGCCAGTTGCCTTGTGTCTTCTTCTCATTCTTCTCTTCTCTTCTCTTCTCTTCTCTTCTCTTCTCTTCTCTTCTCTTCTCTTCTCTTCTCTTCTCTTCTCTTCTCTTCTCTTCTCTTCTCTTCTCTCCTCAGCTTGCTGAGAAACTTGACCCTGGTGACGGATGCCCCCGAGCTGGCCTACCCTTCCCAGGCTTCCATTTGGAAAAGATTTGAAGAAGTCTTTCTCATTGCCTCTGGACTTATCTGCTATGCACCTGTGTTCAAGGCCTATTTCTACCAGGGGCTGCTGGAGCTCTATGAAGATAACATACAGTATGTGGAGATAAGAGCCATCCTGCCTACGGTAGGTATTTTTTGGCTTCTCTAAGTATTCTTTTAAATCCTTATTTGTCCACAACTTTTCTCAAGCCCTGTCTTGAATTTCGTTTTTGGGTGTTTGCATACCTGCTCTTCTAAGGATGCTGGGAAACCTTGATCATATTCAAAAGCTCTGTTGGAGATTTGCATAGGCTTGAAAGTGAGAGGTGCTTTGTTCTCGATGGCTAAGGAAGATACCTGTACATTGTACAGTCCTACTGGGAGCTGTGGCTAAATCTTGCTGGTTGGGAAGACACATCTCAGCTTTGTCTGCATCAGAATCACTCATTCTGTGCCAGCTCTTCTGGAACAATTCCTCTTCTTGAATAGAACCTTCTTCTGGAATAGTTATTTTAAATCACACTGCAATCTGTTGGTGATAGTTTGGGGCTTTCTCCCTGCGTATCACCCGCAGCTGGGCAGGTTGTCTACAGTCTCACATTGCTCAACACCTCCCCAAGCACCAGTAGACTCTGCTGCTGTTCTTCAGCTATAGAAGTTCCCACTCTCCCAGTGGCAATTTTGACACCACAGGCACCCCTTTTCCATGTGGTTCTCCAGACCAGCTCCAGGAAGGGTGGCATGAGGCACCCCTTTTCCATGCGGTTCTCCAGACCAGCTCCAGGAAGGGTGGCATGAGGCACCCCTTTTCCATGCGGTTCTCCAGACCAGCTCCAGGAAGGGTGGCATGAGGCACCCCTTTTCCATGCGGTTCTCCAGACCAGCTCCAGGAAGGGTGGCATGAGGCACCCCTTTTCCATGCGGTTCTCCAGACCAGCTCCAGGAAGGGTGGCATGAGGCACCCCTTTTCCATGCGGTTCTCCAGACCAGCTCCAGGAAGGGTGGCATGAGGCACCCCTTTTCCATGCGGTTCTCCAGACCAGCTCCAGGAAGGGTGGCATGAGGCACCCCTTTTCCATGCGGTTCTCCAGACCAGCTCCAGGAAGGGTGGCATGAGGCACCCCTTTTCCATGCGGTTCTCCAGACCAGCTCCAGGAAGGGTGGCATGAGGCACCCCTTTTCCATGCGGTTCTCCAGACCAGCTCCAGGAAGGGTGGCATGAGGCACCCCTTTTCCATGCGGTTCTCCAGACCAGCTCCAGGAAGGGTGGCATGAGGCACCCCTTTTCCATGCGGTTCTCCAGACCAGCTCCAGGAAGGGTGGCATGAGGCACCCCTTTTCCATGCGGTTCTCCAGACCAGCTCCAGGCAGGGCTCAGGCTGGCCCCATGGCAAGGTCAGGCTCAGCACTAGGGCGCTGGGCTGGCACCCTGTGGTGGGTGGGAAGGGTGCTTTGGAAAGGGAAAAAAAAGAGAGGATCACAAAGCTCACACGTATCTTCACTTTGCTGGGGGGCTGGTCAGGAGCCAGTTGCTCTGAGCTCGACCACCACCTGTCTTTGGGGTACCTGGACATAGCACTGGAATGGGCTGCCCAGGGAGGTGGTGGAGTCACCGTCCCTGGGGGTGTTCAACAAACGGGTTGATGAGGCACTTGAGGCCATGGTCTGATGGTCTAATGGTTAGGGATATGATGGGATAAAGGTTGGACTTGGTGACCCTGGAGGTCCCTTCCAACCATAATGGTTCTGTGATTCTATGAAAGAGAAAACAATGTCAAAATTCCTGTGCTGTGAGACAGGGCGAGTGGTGCTGGTGTCCCCCAAGGTCACACAGGTGTCCGGGCCAGGAGTCTCTGCTGTGGGATGGGTGTGTGGGCAGGACTGGAAAATACCCTGCACTTCCCAGCAACCCCCAGACACGGCGGCACTGCCTGCTGGAGAGAGCCTTGGCAGGGAGGAGCTGCTTCCCAGCCAGCCCCTGGTGCTGGCTCCGGGCGTGGGAGCCTCCGGGGCAGCTCCGTGTGCTGCGAGGGGGAGGTACAGGCAGCTGCCTGCAGCCAGGGAACACACCTGGAGTATTGCAACAGCTGGAGTCCTGTGTCCAGTGCTGGGCCCCACAGTTCAGGAAGGACAGGGAACTGCTTGAGAGAGTCCAGCGCAGAGCCACAAAGATGATGAAGGGAGTGGAACATCTCCCTTGTGAGGAAAGGCTGAGGGAGCTGGGGCTCTTTAGCTTGGAGAAAAGGAGACTGAGGGGGGACCTCATCCATGGTTACAAATATGGAAAGGGTGAGGGGCAGGACGATGGAGCCAAGCTTTTTTCAGTGCTGACCAATGATAGGACAAGGGGCAATGGATGCAAACTGGAGCACAGGGGGTTCCATGTGAATCTCAGGAAGAACTTCTTTCCTGTGAGAGTGCCAGAGCACTGGACCAGGCTGACCAGAGAGGTTGTGGAGTCTCCTTGGCTGGAGACATTCAAACCCCGCCTGGATGCGTTCCTGTGTGATGGACTCTAGGTGACCCTGCTCTGGCAGGTGGGTTGGACTGGGTGAGCTTTCGAGGTCCCTTCCAACCCCTAGGATTCTGGGATTCTGGGATTCTGTGAACACTGCAAGGGGAAGGTGCAGGCAGCTGCCTGCAGCCAGGGAACACTGCTCAGGGCTGTGAGCACACTGGGCTGCCACCCCCGAAGGGCAGCGCAGGCAGGGAAGTGCCAGCCAGGCTGGAGCAGAGGGATGAGAGGGAAGGGAAAGGCTTTGCTGTGACAGTAGAGGTGAGCAGGGTGTGACAGGAATAGTGAGGTGCTTGTGTGGCTGGAGGTCCTCTACGAGGCTCCGAGACAGCTCTGCCAGCCAAGCCCACCAGGAGCGGTCCCTGAAGGAAAGCAAATGGACGTTGGGATTTAGTGGGAAGCAGCAAACACTGTGGCAAAGCCCCCACAGGCAGCTGGGTTTGCACGTTCAGCTGGGCAAAGGCTCATTCCCAGGGGCTGCTCCAGGGGCAAATTCCCTCCTGGCATCCCCAGCCACCCTGCTGGTGCCTGCGAGGGGACGAGGGGCATCACTGGGAGGGACGAGGGGCATCACTGCAATGGGATGAGGGGCATCACTGTGAAGGGATGAGGGGCATCACTGCAATGGGATGAGGGGCATCACTGCGAGGGGATGAGGGGCATCACTGCAATGGGATGAGGGGCATCACTGGGAGGGGATGAGGGGCATCACTGCAATGGGATGAGGGGCGTCACTGCAATGGGCATCACTGCGAGGAAGGAAGAAAGTGGGGCAGACCAGTTATAGAGTGGAGGAGAAAAGAAATGCCAGAAGGATAAGAGGAGAACAAAGGGAGTGATCTCAGCCACTTTGTGAGCAACTCCAGGCAGGGCCCGTGTGGGTTGGTATCCATGGGGGCACACAGGGTGCACACCCCTGCTGAAACCAGCCCTGGGAGCGAGGAGCTCACAAGGGGAGCTGATGAGACAGAGCACACCAGAGGGATTATTTTTCCCAGTCAGCAGCCAGAGAACTGGAAATTGTGGCAAGTCTAAACAACTGACTCAAGGTCATGGAGCAAACCTCTGGCAGAGCGGAGCCGAAGCCCAGCCCAGCTGGGAGCTCCTGGAGCCCAGCCCTCGAGTGCCTTGGGGCTGCCTTGGCTGACAGACGGCCACTGCCAGGCACAGAGCATGTGGGAGCTGCCAGATGGGTGCACAAAACGCTCTGGCATTTGATACGGGCAGGAATAAGAGGTCATGGTCTCCTCTGAGTACTCAAGGGCACTCGCTTGCCATGGCTGAACATGGAGGAACTTGTTTCTTATATCACACAGGAGGGAGGAAAACCACTCCTTGGCTCTTGCCAGCTAGTGGAGACTTCAAGAAGAAAATGTCCTGCGCAGATCTAACTGCTTTTTTATGCCCTGTTGCCAGGACTGCAGCACATTGCTCTTCCCAGGGCTTTCTTCAGCTCATTTCTCCCACTCTCCAATAAAAAAAACCCTCTTCCCACTTCTGCTTGCTCTGTGTTTTTGGTTCTGCAGGTGTACGAACTGGACGGCACCCAGCACAATAAATCATGGTCCGTGGCAACCTATCGGGAAGTGAGCAGGCAGTTTGTGAAGGAGCACCCCGACTTTCTTGGAGCCAAGATTATATTTGCAGCACACAGGTAGAGGCTGGAGCAGGGCTGGGGGTGCCTGGGCATGGCTGGTGGAGGCAGCAGTGGGGAGAGAGGGCTCCAGGAGCAGCGATGCCGAGGGCTGTGCTGAAGTGCCACTGTTGGTTAGCAGTGCCCACGTGTGTCATCAGTCCCGGGGTACTGACTCCTGAAGCATTCCCTGGCACGTGTAAAAGGCTGAGGATGAGGAAATCATCTATATAAGTCTGCATACGTGCAGCGTGGCCAGGGTTAGCTCATGGTGTGTGCTGGAGGGGGGAATGAGCAAGGGGAGGGCTGCTGGCAGGCGTGCGTGTCCAAGCTGCCCGTGCTCTTTTCCCAAGCCTGGATGGACTCCTCCTCTCTGCAGAAGCTGGAGCACTCAGAGCAGTGCCCGAGTATGGGCACTCGGTCCTGCGGAGGTCCTGGCAGGACCCTGCCAAGTGCTGTTCTCCTGGCAGCCTTTGTATGGTGTGTTCCTGCTGCTGTTTGTAGGTGGGCACGAGGCTGTTCTCCAAGCCAGCCAGATGCCACGAAGTCATGTGAGGTGATCCTGAGCTCAGCACGATGCTGTTTCCAGCTCAGAGCTGGCTTGGCTCTGGCCAGCTTGGGTACTGGATTCTGCCTGCAAAATGCACTGAGATGTGTGAGTCCAGTAGGGCTAGAAGCATCTGCTGCTTTGGTCTCGACTCTGATGGTTCAAGTGGTGTTTCCAGTGTAAACCCCACCATCAGGAGGCTGTAGGGCTGCCATAAACATTCTCTCTGCACTAAGGTGGTGGAGTCACCATCCCTGGAGGTGTTTGACATGTGTCTGGACATGGCTCTGGGTGCTGTGGATTAGTGGTGATGGACTTATCCATCTATCCATCCACTATGGGTTAGTGGGTATGAGTTAGGGGTTGGACTGAGTGATCTTGAAGGTCTCTTCCAACCTCAACGATTCGAGGATTCTCAGAAATCTAAATTTAAAACTCTTTTGAAGTGCAACCACTACCCCACCTCCCAGCAAAACAGTGGAGAAGAAAAAAAATACAAATCAAACATTTTTTCTCTATGCTGCTGTGTTCCCTGCTTCGTGGATGGGAGAGTCTTAGACGAGCGTGTCTCAACCCCAGTGACAGCAGGGTCTAGCCAGGCATTTCCTGGCCATTCAGGGGTTTCCTTTCTGCTGAAAATACCAATTTTCTGCTGCTGTTACTCTGGGGACCTGAAGCTGGTTGTCAGATTCAGGAGCAACTTGCATTTTGGAAATGCCCCTGGGGGCCCCAGTTCATGACTCAAACCCCAAGAGGGTTGGCCCGTGGGAGTGAGCCTCAGCACTGCTTTCTCTCTCCTGCTTTTTAGGATGCTGAATGTCTCCCAGATTAAAGAAGCCATCGTCACTGCTGTGGCACTCAGAGCCCACTTCCCAGACACCCTGGCAGGCTTCGACCTGGTAACTGTTTCTTCTGTGGCTTTGGATTAACCCCTAGAGGTGCCATATAACTGCTTGTATAATATGGCATATGTTTCATAGCAGACCCCAATCCTCTGCTGCTGTGCTGGAATCAGTGTAAATGAGTCACAAATCCCCCAGCTGAGGATTTGGTGGAGAATAGATGATCTTTCGAGGTCCCTTCCAACCCCTAGGATTCTGTGATTCTGTAATAATTGACAAAATCCCTGAAAGAATCATCTCCCTGCCCCACAGCATTGTAGTTTCAGTACAGTTGGCACCTTGGCAATGTATCTCTGGAAGTCCCACCATCTTCCAGGGCACATCCAAAACCACCTTTTACTCTTTCCCCCAGGTTGGTGATGAGGATGAAGGCCATTCTTTGTGGGACCTGAAGGATGCCCTGACCATCCCGTATTCCCAGGGGGTCAACTTGCCATACTTTTTCCATGCTGGGGAGACAGGTAAGTGTGAGGACTCCAGGCCTGTTATTGCTTGCAGAGGCAAGAGGTGAAGGCTTGCAAAGCACAAGCAAGCGAGCTGGGCTCTATCAAGATGTTGGGTGTGCATGTGTATATATGCATGTAACAAATTTTCCCTGTGCTTCTCCCGATATCAGCTTGTTGCTGTAGCATTCCCACATGGCACCTCCCCTACCTGCTCCCTGCTCTTGCCTGGTAAAGCTTTTCTTTAATCTGGGAAACATTCAGCATCCTAAGGAGCATCCCTTGCATCCTGTTGCTCAGTGTCTTTGCCCTGTGTGTAACATGGACTAATGTTGCAAGGGTTATTGATGGTGCAACGTAGCCATCTGCCATTCACCTCCCATCCACAGTGGCAGCACAATTCCCCAACCATCATTTCACATTTTAAGGTGAAGGAATGCCTGAGCCAGCCTCAAGTTTTAACTGAATGCACTTGTTGAAGTAACTGATTGCTGCCCTTCATTGCTGGGGCAATGTATTATTATTGGCAATGTATTATCCAGGCTGTATGGATGGGATTTATCCTAACCAAGCATGACAGCTGTGTCTAACTAGTGCATCGTGCTTATTACATGTGGACATCTACAGAGAAGATGTCTATAGGTGAACTAGTCACCCTAGGCTCCTTTTATAGCCATGGACAGTGACACGCTCTTCTGAAGCATGATCTTAACACCCAAACCATTCTCCAGATATTACAAGTTGTCTCCCTCAACTATAGATGGAGACCAGTGTGATTAGTTTAGCTGTAGGAGCAACACCATGGACATCTAAAGGCAGTTGAAAGGAGTGGGTATCTATGCTGGGCAATGTCCTAGGCAGATTTGGACCTCTGTTTCACTGAAAATGCAAGGTAGGAACTCAGAGCATGAGCGATCCTTTCACCTTGCAGCTGGGACACCTATTTAACAAAACCATCTATCAGTTGGAGAAGATGGATTTCCTCACAGCACTGTGGTGATTCTTACCTGTCTCTGCTCAGACTGGCAGGGCACCTCTGTAGACAATAATGTGCTGGATGCTTTGCTACTGAATACCAGCCGGATTGGCCATGGACTTGCCCTCATGAAACACCCAGTAGCCAAAAATTTGTCTCTGAAGAGGGATGTTCCTGTAGAAGTCTGTCCCATCTCCAACCAGGTATGTTGGTGAAAGCTTAGGTCTTGGGGCTGGGACAACTGGAATGAGATTCACCTTAGCAGCTAGGAGCAGCAGGGAGCTGGGTCAGCTGGGTGTTCTTGCACCACGTTACCCTGCAGCCAGCCACGTAGACACATGGGGTGTGTGTATAAGGCTTGCATTTTAAATTCCTATGAAGAGGAACCTGGAAAGACAGTCCTCCCTAATAGACATGAGGCCTGGAGCCAGGGAGGTGCCTAGAGAGATATCATGGCAAATACTTCAAAGCCAGGAGGGCCAGAGGCTGAGAAACCGAGATTGAAACTGAGAGTCCTTTGCTTTCATAGGATTCATAACCAGGGGGAACTCTTTTGCAATACATTAGCGTGGTGCCCCAGGTGCAGCAGAAAGGATGCTCTGGGGCTGAGATGTATCCGTGTGAAGCCTTGAGGGAGGGAACCCTGACACCAGCTCCAGGAGCCATCGGCCAACTGTCATGGCAAATGTTCCTGAAACACTCACAGTCAGATTGTTACAGATAAGCAGAAGTTATTCACCCCACTGTTGTTATTCAGAAGTTATTCAGAAGTTATTCAGAAGTTATTCACCACCTTGACTTGGGCGATTAATTTAAGAAGCCAATCTCCTTGGATAGTCAATGGAGACAAGTAGGCTCCTTCTGTCATGGTTCAGAGAAAAACACCCAATATGCTCTGAACAGCCCTCTGGAGACTCTTGCTCCCAGATGACTACCAGCTGACCCAGGCAGCTGTAGCAGGTACACGGTGTGATGGATGCCATAATGCAATGCAATAATCTGATGTGGTGGTGTCTCCCACCCTTCCCCACCAAGGTCCTGCTGTTGGTACCTGATTTGCGGAGCCACCCCGCAGCTGCCCTCATGGCTGAAGGTCACCCCATTGTGATCAGTCCTGATGATCCCCCTATCTTTGGGGCAAAGGGAGTCTCCTATGACTTCTACGAGGTATTCATGGCCATCGGAGGGATGAATGCTGACTTGAGGACCTTAAAACAACTTGCACTCAACTCCATAAAGTAAGTTGCTCACCTCTTTCATCTAGCCATAGTAATGCTGAGGGGACTATCTGCTGCCTGGAAACCTGCTGTATTTGGGGTTTGGACCCAGAGTCTCCTCTGCCACATGAACTGGGCTCCCATTAATCCAAAGTCTCCTCTGTGCGTCTCCTCCAAGGGCAGGACCCCAGAGGTTCCTCTGTCTGTGCCCATGAGTGCCTTTCTCCCATCCAGTGTCACAGTGTATTCCTCCCTCTTCTATCCTTTGCAAAGCTGCCTCCAGCACTTGGTTCTATGTATGGGATAAATGTCATGATTTTGTATCACTTGCCTATTTCTGCCAAATTTTGACTTGCTCTGGGGTTTGCCATGGCCTGCTGGGGAAACACAGGAAAACAGTCTACCAGCATGTCAATTTGAGTGCGTTTACCCACTTTTTCTGTCTATCTTGACAGCTATATATGCCCCAAAATAGTTTGGATATGGTGCCCAGGGTCTTTCTGCACAGTCCTAGGTTCTTGCCTGTTTGCTAAATCCCATGCCAATCCCAAGTCCCAGCTTGGCCAGGCAGACAACAAATACTCTTGTTTCCTACTGATCTGGGCCAAGCCCAGGGGACACCTGAAAGCAACAGCATTGCTGCCTCTTCTGTACTGGTCACTGGGTGCCACCCAGTGAACCTCCAGACTGAGCTGTTTGTCCTCACGGTGCAGGACTCAGTAGCTGTTGGCACCTCTCGTCCCAGCGTTAGCCCAGCCAGCAGGAGCTCAAGGCTCTTTGTGTTCCTCTGTGCTGTGTAGGAACATCCTACAAGGGTTAATCTGCTGCAGCTTCCTGCCTTTTCATTTTGGTCACTGATCTTGAAACAGCTCCTGCTTGATACTGACTTTTCTCTTCCATGCAGATACAGCGCCATGCTGCCGGAGGAGAAAGCCAAAGCCAAAGCCATCTGGCAGAAAAAATGGGACCAATTTGTAGCTGACCTCTCCGATAGCTTTTTGAGGGAGCTTTAGAGGGGAGAGGACTCATCTCAGAAGGCATTTGTCAAGCCAGGGCGAGCCAGGCTTACTGCTAAGAGGGAGACCTGAGCAGATGAATGATTCTCAAGGTCTCACCTGGCGGTAGGCGGTCCTGGCAAGCTGGGCTTCATGCTTCAAATGAGCTGCACTATCCTGTGAAAGTCATGGACTGGAGGTCAAGTGGAGAAGTGAGCCTTTATAGGAGCAACAAAAGAGTCAAAACAATTAAAAATCACCGATGACCAAATCCTGACACCCTTAATGAGGAAGAACGTGCTTTCTAATTAGAGTTAGGAAGAGACTGCCAACACGAGGACGTCTGGATTTCACCCTATGGTTACAAAATGCAGACCTTGTCCGGAAACAGCTAAGACAAACATCCAACCCTTTGGGCCACTGACCTTCAGGAGAGTAAGGACCCAAAATGGCTCTTGTTATGTTTAACCCTGGGCCTGCTGCCAACAGAGTGCTGCTAGGTTGAAGAACCAGTCATAGGTCTGATGTCTGCTATTTCAGGACCTACCATGGCTGGAAACAAGCTGGTGGAACTTGCTCCCGGAACATTTAAGCCTGGTTGCACAGTGATCATGAAGCAAAACCGAGGTGCCTTGGTCGCTGACGGGTTTTTTTACTGCAGTGTCTTTTCCTCTCACATGGAAGCTGAAACACTTTCCAGCTGAGAAAAAAAAACACCCTGGTTTCCCTGATCCACCTTAATTAAAACTGTCACCCTGCACTGAGCCATGTTAACACAGACCTCTGTGTTTATAGGAAGCCTTTTGATTTCAGGGGTTCCACTACCAGCCTTTGCCACCTAACTCGGAATACAAACATGACCTTACTCAGCCTGTCAGACAGATTGTCACCTTGGTGGAGAAATACTCTCACACCATGGATAACCAATGTGTTCACTTGGACCTTTGCAGTTTCCAGTTCTTTGGTAAAAGGGCATTGTAGCAACTGCACAATAAATAGTCTCTGGACAAGCAGGTTCCCTTGCTTAACAACATAAAAAATACCAGGAGAAGTTGCAGGGAGGTTAAAAAAAGGAAATCTTAATTGGGATGCTAAATAAATTCAGCAGAATCCCTCGGCAAACATCCCCCAAGCACAGAGCCAGGATCGACCATTGCCTCTCTCTGCCTCTTCAGCTCAACCGTGCTGGTCTGTATCAGCCAAGGCAGAACTTGCAAAAGTTCCTGCTGAAAGACATCTCCCTCCTAGAGCCTCAGATAGGTGAGACCTCTTTTCCTGGCCCAACCAGCTTGGGCAAATCATCTGTCTTGATGTTTTCTGCTAATTGCCCGGAGCTGCCTAGCCACGGTGTTTATTTCCACTGACCTTGGTTAAAGCACCTTAGCAGGAGGCAAATGGCCCCAGGCTGCATCCCCACCTGCCCAACTCTCAGCGTGCAAAGAAAGGAGGGATTCAGGCTGGACTCCAGCAGCTAAGAAAGATCAATCTATTCAGGTATCACCAAAGCTTCGGGTAAATTTGGCTGTGGGGCTTCACTGAAACCCAGCCCTCAGCATTCCCAGCAACATTTCAAGGAGTTTGGTGCCAGTCAGTCCTTTCCCCCACCCCCAGCACCTTGGCTCCCCGCTCACATTTGTTGTGCAAACGCACCATGTTTCATTCTTCCTTGTCCATCTCTTTCAGAACAGGGTGTATATTAAAATATTTAAACCTGTTTCCACTGGGGGGGTGGGGTTTCCTCCCTTTTGTGTCTGTTAGAAAGAACTGGGGATGCCTGTGTTTCGCGTGAGGTTTTCATCTGGAATGTGTTGGTGGAGGGGGGATGTTTCACGTCACTCAGCCTGAAGGACAATTATGAGGGGGTCTGAAATGTCTCCACAGCGTGGTGTGAAGGGCGGTTTGATCCAGGGGGGGCTAACAGCTGTGCAGCCAAGCCCAAGCCACCTGGCAGAGACATGACACAGGTCCCTCATCTCCCCCTTCTCCAAGCCACGCGGGAGCTGCATCCAGCTCTGGGCTGCATTTTCACATAGAGAGCACCCAATGGACACGATTCGCTTGTGCTGCCTCTCATTTCAGCTAGAGAACCTGAACATCTGAGATGAACGAGGTGTTTGGACAAGCAGGGCTGGAGGCAGCCACCAGGGTGGCAGGAGGCTGAGCAAGACAGACCTAAAGGGGCAGAAGGTGTCTGCCCTCAGTCTCCATCCAGACTAAGGAGCAAGGAAGGAGAGCAGAAAACCCATGGAAGTTTCTGTGCTGCTTACTTCAAGGAACACGTCAAGCCTTATGCCTGTTATGTCCCCCATTGGTCTCTCCCTGTGGCCTCTTCAGGTTGGATTTGTTTAAGTGGGAGGTGGATGGAGCTTTGTTCCCAGCACACCATGCCAGTGTCACGTGTTTTCTTGCACAGCAGCTCCGACTGCCTTTGGGGCACTTCAGCAAATGAAATGTTAGCTTCTCCTGGTCACTCACCGGCTGATCCAGCACTAGTGGTTGCTGTCAAAAATCATGCCAATAAAAGCAGAGCAATAACATAGCTGGTTGGAAATAGAGATGGGACCAAGTGAGCAGCTGGATCTATACATCATGTGAGTCCCCGTCACTGCAGTGGGACCACGCAGGTGTCAGATGCTAAGCAAAGCCCTCTGGCCATAAAACACAGGGCTGAGGATGTGTTTTGTACCAGCTTCTGATGTCCAGCCTGCTTCAGGCTTTTCTCCTGTAAGCCTCTGAGTTAGTCTCTTCACAGGCAGCATAAGGACATTTCTTTAGCCAGAAACTTGTAGCTCTAATTGGCTCAGTACTTAGGTCATAGAACCATAGAATCACAGAATGTGCCGAGTTGGGAGGGACCCTCCAGGATCATGGAGTCCAGCTCCTGTCCCTGTGCAGGACACCCCAGGGTCACCCCATGGGCCTGAGAGCATCACCCAAACGCTGCTTGAGCTCAGGCAGGGTTGGTGCTGTGCCCACTGCCCTGGGGAGCTGTGCCAGTGCTCCACCACCCTCTGGGGGAAAAACCTTTCCCTGGGATCCAACCTAAACCTCCCCTGATTCAGCTCCCTGCTGTTACCCCGAGTCCTGTCAGTGGTTACTTAATTCCTTTCTCCCCAGCCTTGCAGCAATCGTGGCAGGTCTAGCAAGTGTTTTCTGTCCACTGAGGGACAGGCAGGTGAAGGGTCTGCCTCTCAATTCTTCTGGCTTGTCATTTTTATCAGGCTGTGTCCTCCCCCTCGGTCATTACAGGATAAGAAAGGCATTTTACTGTATTTTCTCAACCTTTAGCTTGTCCATCATTCCATGAGCAGGCTGCAGCAGAGAAAGAGATAAATAGAGGGGAAGGGGGAGGGTTGGTTCAGGCCATTAGAGCCTCTGCAGCAAGAAAGGAGGCAGAAGGTAAGGCTGCTCTTGAGGGGGATGTTAGAAGGTCAGGAGGGGGGGTGGTGATGACAGGGCTCTGAGCCCAGGGAAAACAGAGTTGCAAAGTTTACACAGGAACCCACGGGAGGAGGCTGTGGGCAACTGCCTGTTTTGCTTGTCTTGAAAGGAGGTGGGGGGAACATCCAAGCGCAGTGTAAACAGGGAGGAAGAGGAAGCCTCCTGTGGGCTGGTGTGAGCAGGGAAGACAGAGCATCTCCAGGGGCATCAGGGGATATGGTTGCTGCCAGATGTGCCTGCAGAAGAAATCACAAGGTCCATCCACGTACAACGTGAGGAATGGGAAGCTCCTAGCTAAGTCACAGCGAAAGCCTCAACTCCTGAAGTGAAAATCACAGGACCAGGCTGAAGCTGGGTGCTGGTGCTGGGAGGATGGGGATGCAGCAGCCAAAGCAGATGCCGCAGGGCGCGGTGCTTGGCAGCCGTGCTGGTCCCTGCTGCGTGTGCCAGCCCCAACCTGTGCCCGACCCATGTTGGTTTAAAAATAAGCACTTCAGCCTCTTGGACAGCCTTCCTTGTAAAAATAAACACGGCAGCTCTGGCAGCCTGCTGGGAACACTCGCTGGGGCACACACACACGCTGTGGGGGCACCTCCTCAAGGCTGGGCACCTTGGCTGGGGACAGGTCCACCCTCGCCACCAACCCTTGGGTGTCGGAGGCACAGTGGGCACAAAACACCCTGCCCACCCCAAGCCCTGCCTCCAACATCCCTCCCTGCACCAGGGCAGCCCAACCCCACCAGTGCTTTCTGCTACGGCTGATCTGCAGGAGGAAAATGCTGCAAAGCACCCAGATGGTGTTAGTGGGGCAGGAACAGGGTTGGGATGGGGGGGTGAGGTTAGAAACTGCCTCTCCATCACTCCACACCTCCAAAACTCACTTTCATGGAATCCCAGGCTGGTTTGGGTTGGAAGGGACCTTAAAGATCACCCAGTGTCACCCATACCATGGGCAGGGACACCTCTCATCACACCAGGGTGCTCCAAGCCCCATCCAACCTGGCCTTCAACGCTGCCAGGGAGGGGCAGCCACAGCTTCTCTGGGCACCCTGGGCCAGGCTCTCACCACCCTCACACCAAACAATTTCTCCCTCACACCCCATCTCCATCTCCCCTCTGGCTGTCGGAACCCGTTCCCCCTCGTCCCATCACTTGTGACATCCCTTGTCAGAAATCCCTCTCCAGCTTTCCTGGAGCCCCTTCAGGCACTGGAAGGTGCTCTGAGGTCTCCCTGGTGCCTTCTCTTCTCCAGGCTGAACACCCCCAACTCCCCAGAGCAGAGCTGCTCCAGCCCTCGCAGCATCTCTGTGGCCTCCTCTGGACTCGCTCCAGGAGCTCCATGGACGCCTTGTGTTTGAGTGG
>VZRW01012707.1:486859-549072 GCA_013398125.1 Aegotheles bennettii | reverse complement strand
TACTGCTGCCTCAAACCCCAGGGTACGTGACAAAGGTGCCCCAGTACGATCCCAGACCCCTGGGGAACCTCTAGGGTGCTGCCACCCCCCAAACGACGCCTTTTTTTTTTCCAAAGGGGGTTCGTTCTCTTTGGTCTGGTTTTCTTTTCCTTGGATGGAAATTATTGAGCTTCCAGCTGTGAAATTCTCCAGATTAACCACGGAGTCTCAGAGCAGAACCCTCCCTGCACTACACCTGGCAGGGGGATTTTTCTGGGTCTGCAGTGTTTTGGGGCTGTGTGTTTTTAATGTAGGGAGGTGAAACAATGAATAATAAAATATTGAAGGCACATAAATAGTATGTCAGTAGCCTATAACTTCATCTGCTGCACGCGTTCTGGCATCAGTAGGGTAGTAAAAGGGTTCACATTTTACAACTCTGATTTCAGATCCAGAAACAGGGAACCCTTTGGTATCTCATTCTCCGTGCATCATGTGTGCCTAGGGAAAACAAACGAACCCAAGAGAGATCAAACAAATACCCAAGTGAATAAAGATGCTGCTGCTCTTTTGGGGATTACGCTGGGACTCGCAGCGTGTGGAAAGCAAATAAAAGTGAGGTTTTCTGGGGTTATGCAGGAGGATGCTGAGGATTAGCTGGGAGGGCTTCAGGGAGGAGCCACAGCTCAGTTGGGGTGGGGACCCGGCTGTGGCTCCCCTGTGGAGGTGTCACATTTGCCTTTGGAGCAGCTGGGATGCACACGGGGGGAGTCCCCCATCCCTGCACATCCAAAAGGATTTACTTTTTCTTATCCCAGTTTTTTGGAGGAGGCTGGAAAGGGCTGGTCCCTGGGCTTGACACACATTTGGAAACCAGCAGTAGATTTTCAAAGGTTTCCTGCAATGCCACACACGATGGGGCTGTGCCCTGACCTCTAACCTGCAAGGTCCAGTGAAATGGGCATCTCCTGACATAAACATTGTTCACCAACTTCCCTTAAAGGGCCAAATGGTGAGATATATATATATATATGCCTGTGTATATATCTGTATATATATTTTTCTTCTGCAGGTAGGAAGAGGAATGATTTTAATCTATTTTAAACCTCCCAGCTGGCACCCTCCCAATTATCTCTTTTATTTATTTTTTTTTCTATTTTTTTTTTTTTCATTTTGCTACTGAAGAAAAGAAGAAAGGGAGTGAAACAAATGAAAATACCTCTGGATTCTATAAGAACTAATTTTAACATGAATTCTTTTGAGCAAATTAAAAGCAAAGTTCTCACAGCCTCTCAGTATCAGTGAGCTCCTTTTCTGCTGTAATCAATGAATCTGTCTTCATGCATGGGGCCAGCACCCTGGTCATAAGATGGAGACAACCACCTCCTGCTGCAATGATCTCTGTGCCTTTTGGTGGCCCTCTGGCCACCATCCTGCTGGCCAGAACTGTCAGGGCTGACCAAGAGCAGCACTGGGACATCGCATGGTTGGGCTGGGCAGGACAGGGTCAGGGTGGGTCCCTGTGAGCGGGAGCAAAACACTGCTCTGTCTGGGGAATTGTAAGAAAATCAAGAGACACAGATGGAGTAAGAGGCTGGCATCCAATAGCCCAGCTTTTGGTGTACTTCTACCTTAACTGGCCCTGCTGGAGTTATCCTGGATCCCCCCAGCCCACCATGAAGCACAGACGTAAGAGAAGAGAAAGCAACGCCTTTAACAAGGCACCCTGTGAGAGTGCAGGCAGGGGGGGAGATGCATGAGACACGGCCAGAGGCTGGAGAAATTATTCCATCTTCAGGAGGACAAAACAGAAAACTGAATATTATCTCCTTTTTTAGAGAGAGAGCTGCATCTCTGTACTTAGAGCCTGGGGTGCTCTTCGCAGAGTGGGGCCGCAGCCACTTTGTTGTGTTGCCATTTATTTTCTTTTCTTTATTTATTTTTTTCCCCCTGTATATAAAGGGCTGAGGTTTTCTGGGAGTCACTTGGCATTTTGCTGGGTGAGCTCTTGCTATTTTAGCTCCTGTCTTTATTTCTGATGGGCCGTGCAGGAGCGATGTTGTCGCTGGGTGTTTAATCACGCTCCAAAGCTTTTTACCACTTTGTGTACAACCACCACAGGAGACATTCTGGCTCAGTTAAAAAAGAATCTAGGGAAAGAAAAAAACCCCTCTAAGCTCGCTTTAATATTCAGATCTGTGTAATTCAGTGCTTTGGTCCTGGGCTGCGTGGCCATGAGCTGATCCGTATGGGGATTAGATGTCACCTACACCTTCGCACGTGGTGCTGGGATGCAGGGGTGGGAAGGGTGGGAGGGACATCCCGGCTCCCCTGTCTTGGGGGAATAGTTCTGGATACTCCATGAGCATAAACCTGGAGTGTGAAAGTGGGTCTGGAGGCTTCCCTGGACCTCACCTGGCCTCTAATGTCATAGAATCATAGAATCATAGAATCATTCTGGTTGGAAGGGACCTCCAGGGTCATCAAGTCCAACCTTTATCCCATCATATTCCTGACCATTATACCATCAGACCATGTATCCCAGTGTCTTAGTATCCCCAGTATTCCCAGTAGAATCATAGAATCATTCTGGTTGGAAGGGACCTCCAGGGTCATCAAGTCCAACCTTTATCCCATCATATTCCTAACCATCAGACCATTAGAAAGGGAAAGTTTCACTGTTAGGGGTACTTAAAATGCTGAGTCAGTAATAATTTTTCTTTCTACTGAAATTTCTGCCTTCTCTGAATTTATCCAATACTGTGCAAAAGTCACACCCTAAGGAGTAACTGCACCTGGAAAATGGGAACCTGGAGCTTCCCAGTGGACATTTGGGACTGAGCGTGGCAGCAGCACGCCAGCCCCTGCAGTCACGCCAGGGCCAGGACGAGTTCTGGTGAATATTTCATGTCACCTCCTCTGTCTGGAGAGAAGATTCGCCTGCTTTCTTAATTCCACCCTTCCTGCCTCTGCTGAGCCCTTGTTTTCTGAGGTTAAATTTACTGCACCTAGCAAACAGAGAGGAAAGCTGCTCTGTGCTTAGATGCTGAAGGGGACTGGAAATTATACCTCTTCCAGGGAGTTTTGCTTCTCAGTCAAGTTAAAGGAGCAATTTCTTAAGTTAATATTTATTCTTTGTCTTTCCTAAGTGTCTGAAGGCTCTTCTGGGAGCCAGGTAGGCAACAGCCCTTTCTCATCTTAAACCTGTTGCTATGATTTCAGACACAAGCGAAGGCAAAGGGGCTGCCACAGCTTGGTGATTTGTGGCAGCAGGGAGGGAAGCAGGAAAAGTCACGCTTCAAATGCAGACACAGGAGCACAGCTTGGCCAGGATAAAAGGGGACGGTCACCTCTTGCATGATCAGACCTTCATCCCACTGCATGATCAGACCTTCATCCCACAGCTCTGCGTTCTCAGGCTGCTTTATTTGCTGCATGAGGGTTGGCTGCTGGAAAGCAAATATTTAACTCACAGAGGGGCTTTGGCTGGAGTTTTAAGGATTAAACACCCTTGGAGTGGTCCCACAGCCAGGACGTGACCCAAAACCTCCCTATCCCCAGGTCTGGTTGCTGCTGGGGATGATTCGTGGCACAAAGAACCACACGATAATTTGCCACTGCAGAAATTCCAGTTTAGGGGTTTTTTTCTTTGTTTATGAACAATTGGCTCTGCATGAAGAGCTGGCATCAGAGGTCCACAGCATGAATGGTCACCCGGAGGTAGAGGGCTTGAGGACAGGAGAAAGGCACGTGCCTGGGTTGGTGTTTGTGAAGGGTGTGTGTCTCCTGCACACCCGTGTGCTCCAGCTGAGCGCAGCCACATTAGAAGAAATCAATAAATGCAAGTATTAAAAAAATTACTGGTGCTCCTGGGGGATGCGGCTGGAGGCATAAAGTGGTTATTTAGCCTGGAGAAGAGGAGACTGAGAGGAGACCTCATTGCCCTCGAAATGGCCTCAAGTTCCATCAGGGGAAGTTTAGGTTGGAGATTAGGAAGAAGTTCTTTCCTGGGAGGGTGGTTGGGCACTGGAATGGGCTGCCCAGGGAGGTGGTGGAGTCACCGTCCCTGGGGGGGTTCAACAAACGGGTTGATGAGGCACTTGAGGCCATGGTCTGATGGTCTGATGGTTAGGGATACGATGGGATAAAGGTTGGACTTGATGCCCCTGGAGGTCCCTTCCAACCAGAATGATTCTGTGATTCAATGACAAAGCTCCAGCAGACTCAGCTTTGACCTAACTCTGCTCCTGCCACGTTCACCCTGCGGCACGGCAGAGGAGGCTCCCAGGGCAAGACAGACTCTCAGATATCCAGGGATTTTCAATGATATTTCCCAAGGGAAACAACCCCTTTTTACACGAGGAAAAGACTCGTCCTCAAAAAACCCTGACTTTCCATCAGAAACTATTTCAAAGGAAAAAATTTGACAGCCCCAGAGTTGCTCCAGTTCTTCCCAGACTCAATGGGGATATTGCCGGGTGTTTCAGCACAGGTTCATTTGCAAACTCTCCCAATCCCAGCATCTGCTGTAGAAGGAGAATTTGGGGCCTTTTCCCTTCTTTCTGTGATTCGGCCAGGACTAGAGGACACCGGGTCGATGCTAAAGGACTGTGCCCACTGATATTCCCACTGTCCTCGGCACGGGTGGAGCTTCTCCACAGGGATGCTGGGCAGGACGTGAGCGGGGCTGGCAGGGCAGGTAAGTGCTACCTGCTGAGCTGCCAAACAGAAAGGAGCCATCTAACGTTTCTTTGGCAGGCTAATGGGTGACAGCAGTTGTGTGGGAAGACTAATGGAGAAAAGGTTTGATAAAATAGAAGCACCATCCCGAAGTTTTTCTGATGCTTTTTTGCAGTTATATAATTTTAAAATGACATTGATTTAAAATTAAAAAAAAAAAATACTGGGAAGCTTTGAACACTTAGGGCTGGATTCTGCTCTTGTCAGCAGAGACAGTTTGGGTCCCTCCCTGTGAACTTCAGAGGAGGCTCAGCACCTTTTCCCAGGAGGAGGAATGGGAAACAGGATTTGGCCCCGCACCCTTAACAGCCTCTTAAATGCCACCAGTGCTGTACAGAGAAGAGAAAAGGGGCTCAGCCATCACACTCAGGGAAGGGTCTGCACTTTGCATCCAGCCAACCCTCCCTGTGCTTGTCATTGCTATGCCAATGGACACCAAGGGGATGCACGAGGGGTCTGCACCTCGCAGGGATGTGGCACCACCATCCCCATAGGATCGTGGAATCATAGAATGGTTTGGGTTGGAGGGACCTTAAAGATCATCCAGTTACAACCCCCCTGCTATGGGCAGGGACACCTCCCACCACACCAGGTTGCTCCAAGCCCCATCCAACCTGGCCTTGGACACTGCCAGGGAGGGGCAGCCACAGCTTCTCTGGGCACCCTGGGCCAGGCTCTCACCACCCTCACACAGTAAAGTCCTCCTAAAGTCCAGTCTAAATCTGCCTTCCTTTAGTTTGAACCCGTTTCCCCTTGTTCTATCACCCTCACAAAAAGTCCCATGCTAGGGTCTGCCTGTGGACACTGTCCCAGCCTCACACTGACCCTGTCAGGTGCCTCTTGTGAAGCCACCTCTGCAGTTCCTGAGGAGCTTTCGAGGGTCCCTGGGGGAATTTTAGCTCCCATCCTGACTGGATTTGGCCCTGGGGCTTGTTTGTAAGGGAAAGTTGGTGGCAGAGGTTAAAACCAGTATGTGAAGGAGCAGCGTGAGACCCACACCCCTGGTTCATCACGGGCTGGGGGTGCTCAAGGCTGGGTGGCAGCTATGGGAGAGCATCCCCAAAACCCCACTGGGCTCCCAGGGCTCTGCTGTAACCCTTCATTGGGCTGCAAGCTGCCCCCGGGGCACAAGGAAAGGACACTGGGGGTGTCACGCCTGCTCTGAGATGTCAAGCTGGACGCTTTGCTCCGTGCCTCAGTTTCCCTGCCTGGCTCTCTTGTATAGACCAGCAGGTTTCAAGGCACAGGCTGGTACAGCATGAAGTACAACAGGACCTGGCTCAGCTCAAGCTGAGGATCTCTCCTGGCCAGGATCCAGCCCCTGGCAAGTGTCCCCTCTCCCATCCTAGCCAGCCAGGACTTTTTTATTAATGCTTCCCTGTAGGCTCCACATTTGGCTTATCTGATGGCTGATGACTTTTTTTTTATTAAAATCATCACCTGCTTTCTTAATAGAATCCCGTGGCAAGCCAAAATGAAGAGAACTCTTAGGTGGGAAAAGCTTCAAAGAAATGAAACTGCAGCAGAAAGAAGGTTCCTCTAGGAGGGACACGTGGACTGACTGCCTGGACACAAAGAAAGGTGTGCTCAGACTCAGTTTCCCTGAAAAAATGTTGTCAGTGTTTTTTGGGAAGGTTTAAAATGATTCTCTTACTCTTCCAAGAGGAGTGGGTTTGCTCCAGGTATATAAGGCACAAAGGTGAGGATTTCTGGTCTGTTTTATTTTCCTCTGTAGCAGCCCCCATAAATAGTGCACACATTCCTATTCACCATCCCCTTCTCCTGCTCTCTCCTGCTCTCCAAGCCATCAGACGTGGCTGGGTGAGTGTGGGACGGGTGCACGTGGTGCTTCGGTGCTTCTCTGAGCACTGGTGAATGGACTGGATGATTCTCCAAGGTGGCATGTCAGCGTCTGCCTCTTGTCAAGGCTTTTTTTTCTCTCTGAGTTGATATTTTAAAACAATATACCCGAAGGTGTAAAACCTCCACGGACAACTGAGCAAGGCTGATTGGAGATGAACCAAAGGCTTTTTGATCCTCCCTGTGCCCTCCTTTTGAGCAGTCCCCTCTGCTTCCTCCTTTGTAACTGCAAGAACATGAATTGTTTTAACAACATCACGGGTTGTTTTAATTTTACCATTGATCTTGTAAACAAGATGCTCCAAGGCAGCAATTTCTCTTGTACCAATGCGCCAGGCTTTAAAATCTGGGGAACAAACACGTCCCCATGGGCTGTCCCTGCTTTGCCAGGATCAACTCCTTGGTGCGATGAAAGGTGAAGGCAGTCAGGAATCTTCAAATAAGGGGGAATGAGCAGCTGGAAATCTAGCCCTTTGCATCTTGTGCTCCAAAAAATCCTCCTCAAACCTCCCCCAAAATAGAGGAGAAGCAGGACTGTTTCTTTTCCTTCCAGCTACTCCTAAACATTAGTGCAGCATACTCCCACGTTCCCCATTCAGCCCCTGGAGGTAGCAACAACAGAGGTCCATCTCTGAGATGGACAGAAAGAGACCCAGATGAGACATTTCCATGGGGACACTGAGGACCCTTGAATCTGTTCCTCAGGGTGGGTGCTTTTCATGAGAACAGAGGGCTTTTGTTGACATCCCATTATGCACTGAGTCCCCAGGGAACTGTTCCCAGAATAACTGTACAAGAGGAGCTGGAGCTCCTCACACAGGTCCCTTTATACTTCTCTGACAGTATGACAAAGACTTTAAAGGTACTACATGCCTAAATCTATGGGAAGTGGCCTCAGTGAGGCCCAGGAGCATCTCATCTCCAATAGGTTTCTCTAGATATGGACTAAATTCCCTGCTCGCTGGTGTAAACCTAATGCACCCACACGAGCTTGTTGGTGAAACTCAGATGAGCACATGGCCCGGAGCTACTATCATGAGTAACAGCTTCCTGCATCTTAAAAGGGACTGAATCAGCTACCAGAATAACTCTGGGCTTCTATATCCAGGCAGCGGCGTCTCCGCCCCAGATTCATCCACACTTCCTGAGAGTTGGGTCTGTGTACACAAGCTCTGCTTGCTTTTATAATTATAATCTCTCCATTGTCTTACAAACAGTAGTTGTCTTAGGGGTGATAGTCTGAGCAAATTCCCCTGTTTGTTAGGAAAACAATACGAGCCTGATTGCAAGCTGAGATCTACCTATTGCTGAGCTAGATAAGTGTGCAGGAGCATTATAGGCACCCTCAGCTGGTGGGGAGGGTGCTCAGAAGAAAGGTTGGTCAGTGAAGCTTTAGCTTTAAGTATAACTTTTCAATAAGGGGATGTGGTTTCTGGAGGACCACCCATTGCTTCCCATTGCGCTGGGGAAACCCATCCAGTGCTGCAAAAACCTCGACAAATGCAGATGGGCTGAGCAAGGCAGGGCAGGAAGGGTCTTTCCCCCACCTGGATCCACTTTCATAGAGTCATAGAATCATTCTGGTTGAAGGGGCCTCCAGGGTCATCCAGTCCAACCTTTATCCCATCATATTCCTGACCATCAGACCATCAGACCATGGCCTCAAGTGCCTCATCAACCCGTTTGTTGAACCCCCCCAGGGACGGTGACTCCACCACCTCCCTGGGCAGCCCATTCCAGTGCCCAACCACCCTCCCAGGAAAGAACTTCTTCCTAATCTCCAACCTAAACTTCCCCTGATGGAACTTGAGGCCATTTCCTCTCGTCCTGTCATCAGCAACTGGGGAGAAGAGACCAACACCAGCCTCACTACAACCTCCTTTTAGGTAGTTGTAGAGGGCAATAAGGTCCTCTCCCAGAGGACCAAAGCCTTGGAATATGAAGGGAGGACCCCAGTGAACGGTGGGGCAGGTGTTGAAATAATTCAGAATGAACCCTGTTTTTCCAGTTGCAGGTGCTGGGAGGATTGCCAGATCTCTCCTATGGAGGAGTGCCAAGGATTACACCGTGGCCTCGCTGAGTCAATGGTGAGACTCCCCTTGGCTTTCCCAGTGCCAGGATTTCACCCTGTTAAAAGGCAGACACTAAACCACAGCTCAGCACAGCCCTAGCACCCCGAAGCCCTTTGGCTTCAGCAGGTGATTTGGTGGCTCAGCCTTTCTGAAATCAGGAGTTACATCCTCGCATTGGGATGCGGTACAAGGAGGTCTGGCATTGCCAAGGATGGAGTAAGAAGGATGGGAAATCACTTCCTATGCTGTGAATGCAGCACCTATTTAAAAAACACTTCTGGTTTGGCATAAGTGGGTTTGCCATGGATGGACACACGCACTGCTGCTTGTTTTCATGGAGCCTTGGGTCAGGGAGACTTGTGATTGCACTCATATGTGTGTGTGCCATTGCTGCTGCCTCTCTCATCTACACCTACACCTACACCTACGCCTACGCCTACGCCTGCTCTTGCTCCTGCTTCTGCTCCTGCTCCTGCTCCTGCCTCCCCTGGCAGTGCAGCCCCTGCCTGGGAAGGGCTCCCCATCACTGATTGCCCAGGGGAGCAGTTCCCCATCACCCCTCACCTTGCATTACCCATACACACATCCAGACCTGGGCAAACCTGCTGCTTTCTCCCAGCCCACCCACAGAGGAGAGCAACAGCTCTAGGGGAGGAGTTGGGATGCAGGGGTGGTGTTCAGGATCAGTCCCTCCTGGCAGGGCTCCTGGGAGCGGGGCATCCCCCCCTGAGCCACTTGTGGCACTGCCAGACATGTGCCATGGCTGGAGTGGCTTTCAGGAGCAGTTTGCTGCTCAGCCCCGGGAGGCTGGAGGTGCAAATGAGATGGATCGAAATCAAAGATTTCCTTTGTCATCTCCTTGTTTGCCTGATGTTGTCTCTGTGTTTGGTTAGAGCCCCTCAGCACTCGGAGGAGGTGTGACACGTGGTCATAAATAATCATTAACTCCGCAAGTACCTTCTAGTTTAAACATTTTTAAATAAATAGGTGTAAGGCTCCTGAAATGCAAACTTTTCTATAACTGTATTACATTGGCATGCATGCTGCTTTCAGTGAGAAACCCCTGCTGAGAAACAGGACTGGCACGGGCTAGATGGGTATTTCCCAATCCACAATGGGAAGAGAGGCTGCTCTGTCACTGGGAAATCAAACAGCAACATCAAATACTAGAATATTTTGTCTTGCTTGAAAGTGAGCTGCTTCACACCACGCACTGATTTTCCAGCTACTAAACCTGGCTGCAGGCTCACAGAGTCACAGAACGTTAGACAAAGGGGTGCTGACAAAGAGCTATGAACTGGTTTGGCAGTGGGACTGAATGGGGAGGGGGTGCTGAGATCAGACCTCTCTGGAATGCTTGGTGGGATACTTGGTGGGATACTCTGCCCTGCCTGGGAGCCGACAGAGGAAAAGGGGAATGAGCCATAGGGGGTAAACCCAGGAGTTAATTTGAAGAGTCCACCTGAGAACTGGTTGTGATGTTAACAGCCAGCTTTACTGAGCTGGACTGAACCATCCCCAAGCAATGCCCAGATTTGAGGCACGCCAGCTGACAGAGTCTCTGCAGGATCTGCCCTGCTGAGTCCTCTCCATAGCCAGCATCACTTCCCTCCCCTTGCATGAGCATCTCTTTAACCTGCCTCCTCACCACGAGGAGGTCTGTGTGCCATTGGTGGCACCAACATTGGCATTCACAGAGGTCAACTTCCCGAGTCTGGGGCACTGAAGAGAAGCCAGTGGTGAGAGGTGGCTTTTGCTTTGGGCACAGCCCGAGCAGGACCAGCTTGCAGCTTTGCTGATGTGGACAGAGTGGGAGCTGAGTTGGAATTGTAGCTGGGAAAGCTGAGTTTCCTGGGCTCGGCCCTGCTGTGACAGTGGGGACTGGCCAGGCCAGAGCATGGACCACTGATGCCTTTGCAAAAAGGGAGGGAGCACACTGCTAACCCCATCACATCGGGGTGAGAAATTTGGGGGTGCCAAGGGCAAATTCTTCATGCTACACACAGCAAAGTGCCAGAGCCACCTTCCTCAGCTGCACAGAGCTCAGAGCAGGCACAATTCACCAAGAGAAGTGCATGCAATTAGCAGGGAGCTGCTGGGGCATTCTGGTTGAGCTGTTTAACAACTGCAGCAAAGCCCTCTGTCGAGACAGCAAGGTTAAGCCCAGTTACAAAGGGATCCTCACTTGGCACACGGGAGAAGTCACAATGAACCAGACAATGCCGATGGAGAAAATGTGGCAGTGGTGATGCAAGGGGCTACATCCCACCAGTGATGGACAAAACCAGGGCTGTGCAAAGCAGGCAGAGCCCAGACTGTGCACGCTGGGCTCTCAGATGCCACCCATGTCCCCAGACCTCTTCTTTGCTGTCAGCTTCTCCAGGCACCAGCAAAGAGCAGGAGCCAGGGGGCTGCAGGCAGAGATCAGCCCCACATCCCGAGCTGGAGCAAGCGGGGTCCAGCTGAGGGGAGTAGATCAGTGTCTCTTAGCACCTAGGAAAGTATAACTAGGGAATTGTGGCAAGACAAGCAGCAGTTTCAATAAAAGCATGAAGCTAAGAGCTGCCCTGCTATGGTGTGCCCGCAGCTGGCCCCTGTCCTCCATGGCACAAACCAGTGTGGCTGGGGAGTGAGTCAGATGGCACTGAAATAAGTGAGGAGGAGGCTCAGAAAGAGGAGTTTCTCCATGAACCCTACGTTTTATCAGCATGACCAGGGCTTTTAGAGTAGCTCAGAGAAACAGCCCTTTATTTCAGGCACCGTCACTGCAGGATTTGGTGGGTTCCCAGAGCAAAGCAGTGGAGATGGCACCAGCAAACTCCATGTGGGCACAACAAGAACGTCGGTGGCCTAAAGGATGACAGTGACAAAGCAATCTCTGCAGGAGCCAGAGCTCAGTGTCTCAGTCACTTTGGTAAAGGCTTGTTTAATTTACTGCACGGAGGCTGAATTAAATATTTCTCGGCCTTATTAAAATAAGGATTTACTCCCCATTCTATTATTCATGGGGCTGTACAGTAAGTAGCAGCCAGTCGGAGCATAATTAGCAAGGAATTATTTACAGAGATGAGAAACTGCTACTAAACCCAAGCAAATCGTGTCCCTGTGCTCTCCTGGAGTGGCCTGGCAGCAGGAATGGCTGCACAGAGTAACCCATGGGGGCAGCACCTCTGCAAGCAAGAGTAATGATGCCTTTAGAGGCAGGCATGGGAGTAACTCCTAGGAACAGCAAACATGCAAACTGTCAGCATGATTCACTGAGTAATTATAGAATAATACAGTGTAAACTATTAGGAGATAATAACAATAAGTCAGGATTGACTTGCCTCCTTTAAAACCTCAGGCTGCCTCCCAGTTATTTGTTATCTCTCCAAGCCTGCTGCACGCTTGAGAGGAGAGCTGAAGGGTGCTGCTGGGTGGGAGCCTGCACAGGCACCTTCTTCTGTAGGCTTTGACAGCAGCAAACTTGTGGAGGTGGAGCCCATAAATCACCTTGGCTGGTGCCTTTGCCAAAGGCTGGAGGCATCTGGAGGAATGGTTGTGGAGTGGCTGGCACTGGGACACATCTGGCTACAAAAAGCCACTTGTTTGGGTCTGCTGAGAAAAACAATAGCAGACAGTTTAAGGAGATAACCTCAGACATGTCTCCAAAGCCATGCCAGCAGGGCGAGAATGGAATGGAATGGAACAGAATAGAACAGAACAGAACAGAACAGACCAGACTAGACTAGACTAGACTAGACTAGAATAGAATAGAATCATTCTGGTTGGAAGGGACCTCCAGGGTCATCAAGTCCAACCTTTATCCCATCATATTCCTAACCATCAGACCATTAGTGAGGGTGGTGACCAAGACCAACATTTTGTTGGCTGATAGCACAGACGATGCTTGGGTACCACACATCTCCTCTGGGAGAGCCTCACCTGGAAAAAGCCTTGGGCTGTCACAGGAAAGCTCATCCCTGCCGGCAGCACAGCACTTCTGTGCTGGAGAGCCCTGTGCCAACACTCAATCCATCACTTGTGGTTCTTTATCAGGGCAGGAGAGCAAGTGGCAGGCACAGCCACGCTTTGCTGCTGATGGGAAGGCAGCTCAGCAGGAACAGCTGCCCATCAGCTTGAAACTCAATTATCCAAGCCACATCTCTCCTCTGTATAGGTGTAATCAGCTCCTCGTACATGATATCAAGCATTCACCTACTGGTTATCATCCTCTGTCATGCACTTTATCTAGACAGTCCATTACTCATGCATAGACTGAGCAGAATCCTTCCCCCTGGTGGGACCTGCCTTGCTCCTGATCCATGCCAGACCCTTTTCCTGCATCCAAGGGCATCCTCTGGCCAGGGAAGCAGCGGGTGGGGCTGCCTGTGAGGACCCAGCAAGAAGGTGGCACAATGGACCGAGGAGAAACCCTACAACCCTTGCAACCTTTGGTTGTAAAAGCTTGTGGGGTCTGTGATGGAGGCCTGGAGCTCAGCTCTGCACTTCACAGCTGTTCTGAAATGAAGAAAAAGTAGCATGGCCCTTTCATTTTTTTCACCCCGTCGTGTTTCCAGGAATTTGACTCCAGGCAGGTTTGCAGCTCGTATTCGCAGCTGAATTCTTTGGTGGCAAGAGCAATGAGCAATGATTTTTGTTCTCTGGGCTTCAATACTCATAACATTTCCATTTTTATGGCGTTTGATTATGTATTAGACATTTAAGGTGCATTTATAATATTAACCTCTCAAAAGAGGCCACTCCTCAAGCAGCTCTGTTTGCCTCTTTAAAATGCGACTCTCACTGTCGGCTGTACCTCGAGTGGTCTGAGCTGATGAATCAAAGATCTGAAATGCTAAAACAAAATATATATACAAAAAAAACCCCAACCCCCACTGGGGGGGAAAAGCCTTCCCTCCTAACAAATGACCTGTGCTGTACCATCAGCCACTCGCTCATTTGTCACAGCGGTGCGGTTCTGCTCGGCTGCACCCAAAGTTGTAATTTGCAAATCTGAATCCAATTTGATGCTTTGTCATCCTGTGACACCGCGGGGAAGGGGGAGAAGGTGACTCAGTGCCTCAGCACCGCATGGCTGGTGGACGCTTTGCTGCCCTTCCCACGTGTCCCATGGCCAAGACAGGGGGGATGGACCCAGCACTGCGCTTTGTGAGGTCTTTTAGAGATCTGGCAAGAAAAAGAAAGCACCACACGGGTTGTTCCACAAATAGAAGGTGTCAAAAGAGGTAAGGGGGTTTGCTCCAGACCCTAGTGTGAGTCCAGCTGAATACAGAGCCTGGGGCAGCACCAGTTTCCTCATCCCCATGCAGGGGATGAGCCATCACAGAATCGCAGAATCCTAGGGGTTGCAAGGGACCTCGAAAGATCATCTAGTCCATCTGGTCACACTGACCCACCCCTCCCTTCCAGACTGGTTTGGACCCTCATTAATTGCTCACACTGTAGGATGTTGTTTTGTTTGTGCTGCAGAAGCAGCTCAAGGTCCCACTGGAGGACCTCTCGGTGCTGAGTGCTGCCCACACATCTAACCAGGAGAGAGTTCTGACAGTGGCAAGAAGCTACCCAGGGACTGCAGAAGTCAGCTGGCCATGACAAACACAGAGGAGAGCAAATATCCATCACATAACATAACACAAAACTGCCCCAAAATCAAGAGTTCAGAATCTCAGACCTTACTGAACCATTCCCTGCCTCCTCTCACCTTCCATTAGCCATCACAGGGATGAAGGTGCCATCTCATTGCTCCCTATTTCCTCATGGGTGTAAACTGCTTGGCACAATCACAGTGAGAACTGCAGAAGAAACTCCAGAGATAACAATAACTGGGGGTTTTATCCCCCCTAGTGAGCACACAAGGCCTGAGAACCAATGCCAGAGCCCAGGCAGTAAATCCACTCCCTTTAAATGAGCTCTGCCCACCCCTGCCTGGTGCAGACAGGAGTCTTCCTGAGAAAATAAAGGAAAATAAAGACAGCATTCTAACTGACGTGAGAGGTGAGGGGTGGAAATGATGAATGAAGAGTGCAAAGCAAATCTTCTGCTCCCCGTATCCAAAGCATTTCACTCTGCAGCTTTAATGAAACTCTTTTTTTTCCCCCCAGCTTTGTACTACGTACGGGTGCCACGCTCAGGTTTAACAGCAGGAATAGTAGCCAAGATCAGATGAACAAGCTGTAGGGCTCCAGCAGTGATACTAAAGGAACCTCGGGGTTGTTGGTGCCCCGCTGCTCATGCTGTTCCACACAGGCTGAAGGCAGCACAGTTATCTCAATACACATGTGTTATTTTGTTAGGCAGTGTGGGATCTTAATGTATGTACACTATAATTACTTTTAGTTGCTCCCTTCTCTTTTATTGTAATTTGCTTGCTAATTATCATTACAGAATCTTAACTCAGTTGTTCCCATTAATCTTAAATTAATTATAAGGTAGTCCATGCTAATTTAACACCAGGGTTGTTGGTTTTTTTTTCTTTTAATCACATGTTTTTAGGCTTGTTGCTGATGTGCTGGAAACAATCATACTGGAAAAACAGACATACTGGAAAAGCAGCTCTGTCCTGAAAACACAACCACAACCCAGGGGTGTCCTCTTCTCTTTCAAGGAGTTTGGGCTAAACAGGCTCCATCTGTCACCAGAAAAGAACTGCAGGAACTTAAGAGGACTACTCAGCCTGATGGTCTTGAGGTGCTAATGGGAGGAAAAAAGCCATCCTCTAATGGATCTATACCCCAGGGGACAGAATATTTACGAAGCCTCCAGTGAGGAGCATTTCTAATCATGGTTAGCTGTAGGGAACCAATATTTCTGGATGAAAGGTTTATAGGAATGCTTGTTTTTTACAACACTAAAGGTTTGAGGTGTATTATTGCACCTATTACATCTCAGCTGGGTAACAAGCTTTGGCTGAGACTTTCTTTGATAAAGAGGGTGACGTGGTGACACCAAGGTTTGTACTGAACTCGGGGCAGTCAGTAATTTTTCTCAAAAAATAGATAAAACTTTTGAGGAGCTGCTGCTCTCACCCAACCCTGGGTTAGGGTAAGAGCAGGACCAGGACGGCGGCGTGCCGAGGAGTTTCATGAACACCTCTTACCCGAGAGCTGACACACACTGATTGCAGCCACATACTGCAATTCTGTGTCTCGTGGAAGAAAATCACTTTGGTTTCTGGAGGGGAGTGCCAAGGACCACCTGCCTGGCAATGTCCCCTGCCCACAACCTGAGTGTGCGGGACACCAGGCACCGTGGTGGCTCACAGCAGCAGCACAGACAGCCCAGCAGCAGGGTGCTGCTTGGAGGAGCTCACTTTGCTGGCAGCTGAGGAACTGAGCCGTGGCCACACGATTGCAGAGTGTTATGAAGCCTGAGTACTTCCCTCTTCAAATCTCCGCGCTCCACTGAAATGTTTTATTATGAAGATGCCCAAGTAAAAAGCTCAGAGGGCAATTGTGTTTCCTCTGGAGTTTTTCTGAGAGATAAAAATATATCAGAGGAAACACCATATATATCATCTACAATGTTTTTCTCCTTTTCTCTGAAGTCCTCAGTGTGCCTCTGTACCATCAGGACCAGGGAGGATTTGCTGTTGCCAATGATTTCTCAGCATCCTCCTCTGAAGGGTTGCAAAGGGACACGAGAGAGTTGGATACAAAGCTCAGCTTTTAAAAACACTCATCTAGACTCTACTGGGGAATGGCATTGCTCTGTGTAAATGTTTGGTTATAAATGCAAGGCTACTCGCCCCTCTCCTTAGCAGAGCAGCTGGGATCCACCTAGCACTTCATCTAAGGGTTGTGGCAATGCTGCTTGCGAGGTGTCCCCAGGACTGTGAGCCCCAGGCAAGCTGTGGAGATGCTGGAGCTGGAGGGTTAATCAACACTATGAGCAGCCCATAAAATCCCCCTTGCTTCCCCTGGCTGTCAATGCACAGAATGCAAATCAACCCCCCTGTTAATGCTGCAGCATAAATAGAGGCTGAAGGATATTCATGGTGCTTCTTGCTAGCTAAAATGTCCCTCAGGAAGCTCTCAATTAGCCTCCTGTCTCCCAGCCTTCGCCTCATACCCTTCTTCTTAAAAGATACTGCCAGAGCACCGTGAGTTTGGGCACTCAGGAAGAAATAAAGGGTAAACAAAACCCCAGACCTGCTTGCTAAACTGTGCTGATGGAGGGAAGGAGAGAGGCTGAGCAGGCAGGGCAGAGGGCTGGCTCCTGGCTGACACCTACGTGCTCCTCGCTCCAGCACCCCCGGGACGTGTCCACCTTTGTGTTTCTTTCCAGAAATTTTCCTTTGGGCTAAAAGTTCATTTCCGAGCCCATTTCGATACAGCAAAAGAGATGTCCCAGGGAGCTGTGTCCCAGGGAGCTGTGTCCCAGGGAAGTCCAGCCCACTGGTACATGGTGGGCAAGGATGTTTCTTTGACCAAGCCAGGGCTGGAGAAACCCTCCATGACCAGCAGCAGCTGGATGAACAGATCCAGGTGAGACACTTCCAGTGCACGTAGGAAAAGGCAGGCTTTGTCCCCCTCTATTTCCTGCATCACTTTTCCATGTCTTTGCTCTCCTCAGCCTGCCATCCTTGGGCATCCATCAGGCACCAATGTAGGTCCCACCACCTTTGCATTAAAGCCCAGGGTGAGGTTAGGTGGCAAATGAGCTCAAGCTTGCAGGGTCATGGTTTCGAGCTCAGATTCTTACCATCCCCCAACCAACCATTTCAAAGCCCATTTTAGCACTTTCTCTCCATTTCCACTATTACCTGTGTTTATTTTTCAGCTGCTCTGCATGTGTTTGTGCCTGTCTCTGTGTTGTGCCGTGGTGTGCAGGGGTGTATTTGACTCAGGAGGTGTCTCTGGATACTATTCTAAAGCAAGCAATAATAAATAAGTCTACACCACGCTGTGCTAATTAGGGAGCACAGCTGACAGCATATTGGATGTCCTGATTTCGAGACAGGCTGAGATGAGGGCCTTCCACAGCTCATGTCTATAATGGGAATCCACCAGGCCATGAGTCTGGGCTAAAAACAGCCATCATAATTAAAAACAGAATTCAAGGCACAAGCAGAGGTATCACAGGCAGATGTATCTTCTTGTAAACACAATACTCACACACCTAATAAGCATTCAGCATATCACCAAGAAAGAAGAACTTAGGAGAAGGTCAGTTCTCCTTCTATTACTTATGTGGAGAAACAGAATATATTTGACTTGTTCAATATATGTCAGATCTTTAATGGGACTTTCATGTGCCAGTGATATTTATCATAAGCTGCTTTGCAAGGGAAAGGCTGGCTGGAGAGCCCTGGCAATATATCTCCAGCAGAAATGTCTCAGTGTCCTCTTTACTCAGTTTCTCTTTGAGATGTTCCTTGGAGGAGCTCTGCCAGAAGAGTATTGTGTCCAGTTCTGGGCCCCACAGTTCAAGAAGGACAGGGAACTGCTTGAGAGAGTCCAGCGCAGAGCCACAAAGATGATGAAGGGAGTGGAACATCTCCCTTGTGAGGAGAGGCTGAGGGAGCTGGGGCTCTTTAGCTTGGGGAAAAGGAGACTGAGGGGGGACCTCATCCATGGTTACAAATCTGTAAAGGGTGAGGGGCAGGACGATGGAGCCAAGCTTTTTACAGTGACGACCAATGATAGGACAAGGGGCAATGGATGCAAAGTGGAGCCCAGGAGGTTCCATGTGAATCTCAGGAAGAACTTCTTTCCTGTGAGAGTGCCAGAGCACTGGACCAGGCTGCCCAGAGAGGCTGTGGAGTCTCCTTGGCTGGAGACATTCAAACCCCGCCTGGATGCGTTCCTGTGTGATGGACTCTAGGTGACCCTGCTCTGGCAGGGGGGTTGGACTGGATGATCCTTCGAGGTCCCTTCCAACCCCTAGGATTCTGGGATTCTGTGATTCTGTGAAGAGCAATGGGGTTGGAGGCCACTAACGCCCTGAGCAAGGGAAGGGACTAAGGACTCTCCACAAATGGGTGGTCATAAATGTGAATCCTTGAGCCAGTGGGGAAGAGTGTCACTGTTTGCAGCTGTGTGCTGCCAAGCAGGGATGGACATGGTGGCCTCAGCCCTACCCAGGCTGAGCTAAGAAGTTGCTTTTACTGAACATTTCTCTGAGATTGAAATTCTACCCTCTGCACAAAGCCATAGGGACACACCAAGAGGCTCTTAGGGAAAGAAATCACCTTTTTCTCCTGTTGATCTCTTGCTTTTGAGGAATTTGAGCTGCCTGGATCTATGTCAGTGCTTTTCTCACCCTCAGGCAAACAGACAGCATGGACTGTGTCCCTGTGTGCAGTCAGCACGGAGCTAATCCACTACCTGGACAGGGCTAAGGACCATGGGCTGCCTCCAGCCCAGGCTGACACACTTGGCACTACACACTTGGAGGTTGCTTTGCACCACGTTGGACTTCCTAGCCAGTAAATTCACCTGGAGAGGATCCTGCACTCCTTTTAGTGGCTTCTGTCCACCCCAGCACTCTGTGAACCTGGGCTGTGGGCAGCAAAGCCATGACTGCAGGAGCAAGAGAAACATTTTGAGGTTCTCCTGTGAGCTCACCTGGGGCAGGACAATCTGCTAAAAAGCCAATGTGTTCTTACAGGATCTCTGCTGTGCCAAGGTCACTCTCTACTTCTTTCATTAGGGACTAGGAAAAAGACTCAAGAAAAAGATGCCTCCTCCTCACCACCTGCCCAGAGCCCTACAAATACGAAGCCAACATCTTCCCAGGGCAGAGTGATCAAACCACAGCACAAACGAGCCTGGAAATGATGAGTATTGACTTGGGAGAAGTCCAGGACAAGAGAGACTTCTAGTAAATATTACCATGAACCTCAGGACTTGGCTCCATTTCCATGTCCTGTCCTTGGTGTAGAAGCTCGGGGCAGCGTGCCTGGTGGATGCATTGGATCGATTCATTCCCAGTCTGGACCAGTTCCAGGGCCTGGAGGAGAAGGCTGCACGCAGAACTGGGGTGCAACAGTTGGAGGTGGGGAAAGGGGATGCTTTGCTTTCCAGCTTTCCCCTATTACTTTGCTGATCCTCTCGGTTTGGGTTCCCCAGCTCTGTTACTGCTCATTAACAATTTGCTCTGGGCACATTTAGGACTCATTTAAAGCCAATGAGAATGGGGAGATCCACTGGAGTCGGTGGAGTTACACTGGAGGAGCACAGCAGAGATGCTGGGCCTGGCCCACTGTGCCCATGGCTGCACATCTTCATCAAAGTGACAATTCTCACAGCTCACAGAGGGGAAGAGCCATTATCTCACTGTCTGCTGCTAATGAACTTCACCGCAGTGAGCAGAGTCCTTTGGTGGGCATGACTGGCGCTGCTCCTTCCAATTAAAAAGGCACAATTAACATCTCGTGCCATCCTCTCCAGCAGAAGGACTGTCAGAACGTGTCCCTGATCCTTTCGATCGTGGGATGGGCCTTGTGCTGTCACTTCTTGCCATGGCTGTTCAATACCCAGGGGTTGGCACCGGGTGGCTCGGTGGAGGGGTCACACGCCACGGGGTGCAGGGAAGTTGGAGCTGGAGCTGGTTTGGGTGAGAGTACAGACAGCTGAAAACCAGCACGAGGAATCCCTGTGAGTCACTGCTGAAGCAAACAGCAGCAGGTCAGGGGGACACTGTAAATGCTTAGCACATCTTGTAATTGGCATTGCACAGAGATGGCTTCATCCTCAGAGGATTTGTCCTTTTCTCTCTTTCTTGTTCCCCTCTGGAAATAAGAATTGATATCTGTCACTTCATCTGGATCTTTTCACATCCTGACAAGGGCTGGGTAGGCTCAGCAAAGAAATCACAACTGTTTTCTCTCCAGTCTGTGCTCCAGCAGCAGTGGGTCTGCCCACATGCCCCTGTGTGGATACACGGCTGGCTGGCTGTGGGGCTGTGCATGGACAAGGTGGGCTTCAGCTGCCCAAATGTTGTACCTAGTGATGTTCAGCATGCCCCAAGGCATCCCGGGCAGCCATGGGACTGCCTGACCACACACAGGACCTACAGATGTGGGAGGCAAGGGAGGATCTGAAACAGACCCTGGACACCCACAATGGCATCAAACACCCAAGTGAGGGGTACTGAATCCTGCCCAGCTGACTGAGGAGCACTAAAACTCCTAACAATGAGACAGGAGAAGGAAATCCTTACTAGACTTGCTGGAAGAATTGCTGCTTTCATGGAATCACAGAATGGTTTGGGTTGGAAAGGACCATAAAGACCATCTAGTCGCAGAGTCATCTGCACGCAGGTGAAGAGATCACCCTTGGATTTCCTGCCAGAAACCTCAAGATGCAGCTGTATCACAGAATCACAGAATCACAGAATTCTAGGGTTGGAAGGGACCTCGAAGGATCATCCAGTCCAACCCCCCTGCCAGAGCAGGGTCACCCAGAGTCCATCACACAGGAACGCATCCAGGCGGGGTTTGAATGTCTCCAGCCAAGGAGACTCCACAGCCTCTCTGGGCAGCCTGGTCCAGTGCTCTGGCACTCTCACAGGAAAGAAGTTCTTCCTGAGATTCACATGGAACCTCCTGTGCTCCAGTTTGCATCCATTGCCCCTTGTCCTATCATTGGTCATTACTGTAAAAAGCTTGGCTCCATCGTCCTGCCCCTCACCCTTTACATATTTGTAACCATGGATGAGGTCCCCCCTCAGTCTCCTTTTCTCCAAGCTAAAGAGCCCCAGCTCCCTCAGCCTCTCCTCACAAGGGAGATGTTCCACTCCCTTCATCATCTTTGTGGCTCTGCACTGGACTCTCTCAAGCAGTTCCCTGTCCTTCTTGAACTGTGAGGCCCAGAACTGGACACAGGACTCCAGGTGTGGCCTCACCAAGGCAGAATAGAGGGGGAGGAGAACCTCTCTTGACCTACTGACCACCCCCTTTCTAATGCACCCCAGGATGCCATTGGCCTTCTTGGCCACCAGGGCACATTGCTGGCTCATGGTCATTTTCGTGTCCACCAGGACCCCCAGGTCCCTTTCTCCTACACTGCTCTCCAGCAGGTCAGCCCCCAGCCTGTACTGGTGCATGGGGTTGTTCTTCCCCAGATGCAAAACTCTGCACTTGCCCTTGTTGAATTTCATTCAGTTTCTCCCCGCCCAACTCTCCAGCCTATCAAGGTCTCTTTGAATGGCAGCACAGCCCTCTGGTGTGTCAGCCACTCCTCCCAGCTTAGTGTCATCAGCAAGCCTTCTCCTCTGACACCTGAAGCAGACTTTTTAAGCTTAAAGGGAGAGTAAAAGGTAAAAGGAATATTTCCTTGGGAGTTACTGTCTATTATCTATTATCACATACCATTCCCTGAGGGCTGAAAACAGAAGGTACCACTTTGTCAGTAGAGCCAAAGACCTTCCCTGTGCTCCCTTTATTTCTTCACACTTGGCCCCAGGAGTAAAGCACAGTGAATGCTACAAGGAACAAGTTTTCTTATCCATGGATTCACTCCTTGCTTGCACAGATACACACACACACAGAGGCACACACAGCTCTTCCACCCATCTCTCATCCATAGTCCATGATTTATTCATTCAGAGATACTCATCTGGGATATTTATGGGAAAGATTTAGTTCAGTGCTTTGGCAGAAAGATGTATTTATGTAGGCTGATAAGCTGCAATTAAACATTCACCCTGTGCTCCAGGTCCCTCAATACTACTTAAAGTCTTTAGGAAAGTGGTGCTGAGGAAGCCCATAAGAAGAGGTTGCTCCTCTTGAGTAAAGTTACTTGGCTCAGCATCAGGCAAGGGTTGCACCAGCACATTGGATACACACTGTCCAGCCATTGAGGAGACAACTGAGTTCCTTATAACAACAGAATGGCCTCCAACCACCTCCGAGGGTGCAGGACCAGGGGCTTTCAGGGTCCAGTGGACGTGTGATGGTGAACGCCAACGCTACACTGGTACCTGACTCTGTGCACAGCTCTGGAGCCCTTCAGACACGGATGGTATGGACCTCTCTACACCCAAGGACAGCAACACCAGATCTCATTGCTGCCATCCCTGGGGGTGGAGGGAAATAGGAAATCACAATCATAGGACGTCCCCAAATCACACCCTTCTCTTTCCCGAGGGGACAGGATTCACTTGCTGTTCTTTACTCTTACCAAGAGGTGGCAATAGGCAGTTCTGTATTGGCCTCAGCAAGGAAGAAACCCTGAATGTTCATTTCCACCCATCAATGACACATACATAGTCTCTCCAGTGGGTATAGCATGAGCAAAGCTCCTGGGCTGGAAGGGGGAGAGGAAGGGGTGCTGCAATAAGAACCAAAAAGGACACTTGGAAAGCAGAAATGACATCACTTTCAAAGAGCAAGAGCAAAAACTGCCATTTACAAAGGGCAAAGCATCTCCAGGGAAAACTAGAGAACGTTATCAATAGATGGAGAGTTTGGAAGGAGCACAAAATGAGAAGATTGTTTAAAAATGAGGCAAGGAATGCTCAGTTAGTGCGTGCTAAAAAAACCTCCCATAAGCAACTCCAGCTGATGCAGACATGGCAAAGCCAAACACAAGGGTTAGAAGATTGTGAGTCAGCTCCCTTTCCCCTGGGCAGTGCTACTGGCCAAACATTACAATACTTTAATCAGATGTGCATACACATGCACAAATATTCACATCTTCTTCATTTGGCTTCTCAACCCTAAAGAACACATGCAGGTCGCATTTGCACAATACAGAGGGTCAGAAACTTAACACAGAAGAAAAAGCAAGAGGTCCTTTCCCACCACATGGCTCCAGCAGGCAGGGATGGATGGATGGATGGATGGATGGATGGATGGAGCTAACACACTCTGCGAGAGATGCAATGCCATGGAGATGGGTGAGCATGGAGCACTGGAGATCTTGGGGGATGTCTCCATCGCTTATCTACTCAGTCACTGCTCTTTCCAGCCAGCTGGGGCTGTTTCTATCCTGTGTCATGGATATTATCAGAGCTGATGTCTGTATTGCTGTGGTTCCTGGAGCAGCAGCACATCACCTCCCTGCAGAAAGCCTAGGGGCAGTCTGCAAGGGCAGCGGGCGACCTTACTTGGGCACGTGGGTGCTGAGTGCTCCCGTGAAGATTCTGCAATCCTGCCTCTGTCTCTGTCTCCATGCTCATCATCATCCTAGGAGGTATCTCAGAGGAGAGGGGTCTTGCCCTTTCCACTACCGACCCCTCACTCTGCAGCTCTGTGTTCTGAAAAGGACCTCGGCTCTCCAGGAGATGAACCAGGCAGCTTTATGAGCCTGGTAATCAATTCCCCAGCCCTCTGCAGAAACAGCTTTCACATTGTGGACTCTACTCAGTAATTACACTCCTGGGCTGACCTTTAAATCACATCTCCTTTCCCTAGAGAGCACTGAGCCGAGAGGTCACAGCCCCACCATGTGTAAGCACCGAGGTGCCTGACATTTTGGGAGGAAACATCAAGGCGATTTCAATCTTCTCGTAGCTCCAAGGCGCTATTGAAATAATACAACGTGCAATAACAGCTCTTTAAGGCCCAGCTGCAGCTGCTTGGTAATGAAAGCATGGGAGAGAGATTGTTCCAAGTCACGGCCCAAGACCTTAGGTGAAAGACTTGTTAAGTCCAATCTTAACAAGTTGGTCCCCTTGGGCAGAGCCCTTTTCTTGCCTGCAGACAGCAGGGACGTGGGATGGATGCAAGATGCTGCAGTTGGTGGCACGGGCTGTCTGCTCACTGAACAGGGCCAATGTGTGAGCCCAGCATTGGAGGAGACAAACCAGGACAGCCCTGGCCTCTGGCAAGGTCAGAACAAGGTGGATGCATCCTTTTGCTCAAAAGTGACATCTGGGCAAAGCACTGAACCTATTTTAGGTGGTTTTTGAGTACAGCCAGAACCAATGGTCAGGGTTCAGCCACCAACACTTGGCTACTGGGTTCAGCAATGCCAGTACGTTCCCTTGGCACTGACTGGCACCTCCAAGGAGTCACTCAACACATTCAAAAGCAGCCACATGGGAAGAGGTAGCTGAAACCCCCTTGGTAGGGCTAATTCCTCAGCTTAGCTGCCATCGTGTACTGATATTTCAGGTGATGGAAGTTCTGGAGAGGGACCTCCCTTCCAGTCTGAGTTGTCCATGCACCATACAGCATTCAGCTGCAGACATGGCTGGCTTCAGAGAAACCCTGTATGCAAAGGGGAAATCACAGGTATGAACCACGTGCCTGAGATCTAAGTCAAAACCACCTCGGGGACATGGTGCTGTGAAGCAAAGCTTGTGGCAGTGGTGAGACTGCAGAGATCTTGGACTCTCTGTTTGTTTTCATGAAAAGTGTTTTTTCTGCCTAGAATCCTGAGTTTCCTCCTTCCCTAATTATATTCACCATGCTGAAATCCCCTAAAGCATTCATAAGCAAGGAGCTAACCAAACACAAATGCAGATTAGGAGAACAAAGAGGATTTGTTGGGCTTTGAGGCTACAGGCACTGGGCAACTGTGTGTTCCTCATCGCTTGTGCCTGGAGGACATGAGAGAAACGGCTTTGGCTGATTGTTATTGCACATGAAACCTGCTGGTTGTGGATCCCCTTTGTAGTCAGTGGAGATCTGCTCCAGACCAGCAACGGACTCGAGGTGTGATTGCCCTGAGGGAGAGGACAACCCTTCCTCAGGTGAGTCCCAGCTCCGTAGCTGGGGGAGATACCCAAGGTGCCTTAACCAAGTGCGGACCTTTTGATGTCAGCGTTTAAAGTATCTGTGTAGACACCCAAGAGAGAATAAGGGCACAGACGTTTGTGTTCTGAACTGAAAGGATAGAAAAAATCACTGCCTTAGCTTGCTTTTTACTACTCTCATTTCTGGGAAACCACAAGCGCGGCTGAACAAAGTGTGTGCGTTTTCCTGAGGTGTTCCAGTGCAGAATCAAGCAGATTAATTAAACCTCTGCTGAGAGTGATCAAAACTGCTCTACCTTATTTTGCAATGACCCCTGCAACCTCCATAACCTTTGGCTCAGAAAGTCTTTGAGCTGCATATGCCTAGGGAGGAAGATATTAGCATTTCCATACACATGACCTGTACTTACACTCTTCCCTCCAGCATCCTCTGCAAGCCATTATCAGAGATGGGATCCAGGCTTTTGATACATGAAGTTTATCACAGTTCTGACTGAATCTGACTTATTCTACTTATTAGCATTTGAATGGAAAGCTGAGGGCAGATACAGGACCACAATTAGGTGACTTAACTTTGGGTTAAGCGGAACATTTTGTTTGCTCTAATAGATGGTGGCTTCCAGGTGAGGTCTCCTCCTGCAGAGCTGCAGCTCCTACCTTCTCCAGCCCCACCAGACTCACAGCATCCACCCCTCGCAGCAGGGCTTTGCATTCCCTGGAGATGCCTAGCCCAGCAAATTGTTTCTTGCACAGTTTAGGTAGGCACATCCTAGGCAGAGCAGCGTAAATAATTGATTTTTTGCTTCCTTGGCAATTTCAAACAAACAAATCAGCAAACAAAAAATTGCTTCAGGTCCACTTGAAATTCAAATCATTGAAATTTTTTTTGTCTATCAGAATGCTGGAAAAAATCAACTTTGGGTTAAACGGAACATTTTGTTTGCCCTAATAGAAAATGTTCCATTTTGAAGCCGAGTATTTTCTTTAATCACAGTGTGAATGTAACCTAAGGAGATTTCTAAGCAGAGAGTGTTCTATTTGTTATGGTTTGACTTTTTCTGGCGTTTTGTTTGTGTGAGTTGCTCTGGCAATTCTGCACGGCTGAATTGCACCCAGGGAACAGTTTGCTGCTGCTCAATCTTTATTCTTTTGGAGGCAAAAAGATTTGGCAAAGTATTTCACCCAGGTGAAGCTGTAGCTCTTTAAGAACCTTTTCTTTTATGTTCTCAAATCACTTTTTACCCAGTAGACTTGGGACGTATTAAAATGTCTCTTTTACCTGTGAGCAAAGCAGGTGAAACCTACCCCGGGCAGCAAGCCAGCCCAGGAGCTATTTGTGGCTAAACCCGGACAGAAGTGATGGGAAAGCCTCATTTTCCTCTTGCAGGAAAGGCCTTAGAGTGCAATACAGAGATTTGGTGCAGTTTCAGCTTCACAAAAAGGACTCCTGAAGGATCGAGATGGAATGATTTACTCTGACAACACTGTAAAACCCAAGATAATCCCCAGATCCTCCTGATCTGGCTGCTCTCTCTGTAATCTCTGTGCCTTGTGCAGGATTGTGTTGGTCTTCCCACTCCTTCCCCAACCTGATGATGTCAAGACAACGTGCTCGGGCTGGTCTTGTTGAAGGTCACGCAAAGAGCCACTGGTGGAGGTGGTAACTGAACCCAAGAGACCTGACTACTCGCTTGTTCCTCAGAAATAGTGTTCCCTGTGATATCTGAGTGCCATTACGTCGGCCCTTGCTTGCTTCTAAGCACCAGATATAAATCTTCCCCACGGGGCCAAACAGCAGAGATTAGAAGAAACAGAAAATTCAGATGTAAGAGAGCAGCTGACAGTTTAAAATGAACTAAATCCTCATTCTTTTTGTGTTTGTGTAATTCCTAAGTGAGCCTGTGTAAGCCTGAAATGAGAAGATCCTATCAAAGCATTTAGAGATATCTCCTCCGACGCTACGTGAACAGCAAAGTCACCACCCAACAAAATCACTTCTGAACTCCACGCGGCAGCGGCCCAACTAATTGCATTTCAGATTAATGAGTCTTTCACTAAAGTCCTAATTGCATAATGAAACCTCATAGTTCACTTTTAACTACTGAACTGTTCCAAATTAACCAGGCGACGCACACGCGCCCGGTGCAACCTGTACTTGGGCTGATTTGCATACGCTAATTACAAGTGTTTTGCTTTATGAGTGGCTCTCTGCTTTCTCTTACGGAGCGTTTGTTTCTGCTCCAGCAAATTGTGTTCTTGGACATGCGTGTTATGGCTGAATTGTGAGCTGTGCAGAGCCTGTTAGTGTTGTTCTGAACTACCTTCAAGCTAGAGCACGCAGCCATAATCACACTATAATTGTTCCCTGCCAGCTGTCTATGTGGGATGAGACAATGTTCCCTTCTTGCTTATTTAAAGGCAGCAAGTCCCATTCTCCAAGTTGGAAAAGCTTTTTTTTCTCATCCATCAGCCTCATTAGGTTCCCCAAAGGTTTAGTGATTATGCCCCATCCTGCTAGTCCAGGCTTTAAGAAGACTCCTGGATTGGTTGGGGAAGGAGGGCTGAGCGTGAACTGGGATCACTGGAACGCTGCTTGGCAGGGGAAGGGCTGTGGGATGGGGCTGTGGGGATGGATGGGGAAACAACCAGGGGGTCATCCATCCCATTGACCCTTCTTTCATGGGTGATAGCCTGGGAAAGAGAAACCAAGAGAAAGATGCAAAGGATGTGACAACTCTCTCCTCACCCCTATTTTTCTCCAGCCCCCTCTCTTCCCAGTTCAGTGGGAAAGCAGATGCCATAAAGTATTTGTTTTCGGAGTGCACNCCCCCCCCAAATCAGTTTGATTTTGTTTGCTTGCAATAGTAAACAATGCATTGGCAAAATCTGCATTATGACAACAGCATCTTCCCGAGGAGAAAACCTGTGCTTTCAGGGCTGGAAAAGCCCTTTATTGTCAGGAGTAATACTTGAAGATTTCTGCATTTTGCTGTAATAACGGTCATTTATAGCTTCTTCATCCTCCCTAAACCCCAGCAGCTGCCTGCCAGCCCTTCTGCAAAGGGGCCATGCACTGAGGTCCACCAGGAGACCTTGAATGTTACCCCATGGCTGGCAGAGTGACTCATTTCTCTACACCACTGCACTGATTCTCTCTTCACTCAAGTCTGGAGGGGGAAGAAACACCTAACGTTTTTCCAAGGGCCACTGAGGTTCCTGTCATTGCATCTGCATTTCCTCCACGGGCATTCCTTGGCTGTCACACAAAGCCAAACCATTGCAGTCCCTTCGCTTTCCCAGATCTCAGCCCAGCTGGCAGCAGAGCAAATTTCTCTCATCCCTCAATATCACAGGCCTCTTCTTTATTCCAAAATAATTATTTTGGCTTGTCTCAGCCGCTCCTCTCCATCGCCTGGTGCTGTGGCTGATTGATTGCTGTTTTCATCTTGGTCTGTCTTGTCAATACAGGGAAGTCATTTTATGTCATAGATGAAGAGCTCAGGTCTGTTCTCTCCACTGCTGTCTAGGCTGTAACGTGAAGGACTCCTTGCTTTAAAAAGAAACAAATTATGAATCTTTTTAGAGACACTGGAACTGCAGATGGCCTTGCAGGTGACCACTCCAGCTCCTTGTTATGCAGCCTCGGCTCCTCCTTGCACAGAGGGGTCTCATCCTGCTCCTATGACAGTTTCTCACCTTGAACACCACATTTTTCTGCCTTCATCCATCTGCACTAAAGCTCAGCCTGAAAGGGCTCTCCTGCATCCTTTTTGCTCCTTACTCTGCTTTCTTTCTCTCCCCCCTCTAGGGTCTGTTGCCAGCCCAGTTTGCAGAGTGACTGACATTGTGTTCTGGACATGTGAAGCCAACCTAAAGAAGCCCCATGTCCCACCTGATGGCAGCTTTTACCCTGCCCTTGGCCCAGCAGAGCCTCTCTCCTGCCCCTCTGCAAGCCCTCTGCCAGCAGCAGCAGCCTGATCCCCCATCACACCGAGCTCCTGCCTGTTTAGCATCACCTGGGAGAACGCACCCTCCTCGAAGCCAGGAGGACATCTCTGTGCCACAACACCCCACGACCTGACTTGTCCCACGGGGCAGCGAGAGCTACAAACAGCCCAATTCAGTCTCCATTTGGAAAAGACTCAAGAGTTTTTGAGGATATAACTTTTTCCTGCGATGCCAAGGGATCAGCGTGAGAACAAATGGACCTTTCATAACATAATTGTGAAAACAAGAATAAAAATAACCAGGAAGATGTTTGAATAGAAGGAACGGTGGCAGAGAAAGGTGGATTTTATCATCGATAACTTTACCATTGAAGAGTGATGTTCTGAAATAATAATAATGTATGATAGCACAGTTCCTGGCTGGGAAGCAGATTGCCTGCCACATCCATGTTGTATAGATGGGACAAAGGCTCTTGTTTCTATTCAGCACAAAGAAAAGAGAATCTGTTTCCTGCGGCCAGACGGACATCTTAATTGAGCTCGCTTGCTGCTGGCTGAGATTGCAGGAATTCTTTGTTTCTCATTAGTGTTAAATGTTGCCCGCACAGCATATGACACAACCACACACTCACAATCATCAGCACACGCAGCAGGCTGTGCAGCTTCAGAGGTTAAAAAAATAAATATCACAGAATCCCATTTCCAGTGTCCGGGGTTTGTTTTGTATTCAGTAATGATGGGCTCTGCATTATGCGAGGGTCCTTTGTCCTCTCCTTTCCTTGACAAAACAAGGATGGTAAATAATCTTACACCCAGTATGTGCAGCACATTTTTGCAAGGGGACAAAAGAATGACTTGGTTAGACACAGGCGTTTTTTGCATCCTCTCATTGTCCAGGAGCTTCATTCTGCCTCTGCCATTAGGAAAGAAAACAGATTTTATGATGGCAAAGACAAAGAAACTTCAATCAGTTTACCCTCTTCCCAAGCTGGGGTGTGTCTTGCTATATATATCCATGCACACATACATATATTTTCACATGTATTAAATAAATATATATAGATGTATTTGGTTGCATATATTTGGGCACGGTGCATGATCACCACTGTGGGTGCTCAGAGGATTCCTATGGGATTTTACAGCTCAGGCTACCTAAGATGAATCTCAGTGAGCTGTTGAAGAGGAAAAAGGGAAAAGCTACTCAGGTAACTCAGACCTTTGAAGCAACCAAACACCTCAAGGGACTTATTGCCACCTAAACATTGCAAAATACTCCTTTGCTGTCCCTTCCCTGGGAGATGTGGTGGCTGGTGGTGATGCTCTCGTCCTCCTGCCTGCTTTGATACAGCCACTCTGAGTTTAAAGGAAGGGTCTGATTTGCAGTTGGGGTCAAATTGCTCAGCCTTTGTAGAAGGAGTTTGGCATGCAGGAATCCAAACACAGCTCTGCAAGTGTTTTTTGTTCCTTCTCTAGCAGTCTGCTCTCACACTGTCCCAAAGGGGGATTTTCCCTGCTTCTAAGTAAGCTCCAGCAAGACTACCAAGAATAAAACCTGTCCTCTCGTTTCTTCTTTCCAGACACAGCTTGGCACTCGTATCCCATGGGAGGCGTACTTGGCTTTGTACACCTCGAGACAAAATTCAAACACCTTTGGATTTCAGTCGCTTGAAAATCTGTATTTTGTTTGCTTTGTGAGAATAACTATCAAGAGAAAATTCATCTCCATTCAAGAAGGACTTTGTAGCACTAAAGTCTTGCTAGCAAAGAACACATTTACCCTGTCGGGAGCATTCGAGCCTACAAATCCCAGAGCCACCAAATACTCACGAGTTCCATTTTGCAGTTTGGTCTAAAAGCAACATTTCCCAGCAGGTTGGGGCAACTGAGTCACCGTAGCACAGAAGGATGTCACTGAGCAGAAAGGATTGATGTGCTGGAGGAGAAGCTCAGCTGGACAGCCCGCTCGAGGGACAGCAGTGGGAGCACACGCTGTAAGGACACCAGCCCTGCAAGGCAGCCTGGCACCTTTTGGAAGGAATTCTTTTACCCATCTCCAACATTTCAAGTTTGCCTATTTTGCCTCAAGTCCAGGAACTTACATTTTTGCAATGATTTGCAAGAGAAAGTCCTGAGTTTTCCTAGTTTTAATGTCATGTTTTACCTGTTAAGCCTGAAATTACATTCTGCAGCCTTGGATGATTTCTGTGGGGACTTTGCTCTCTCTCCTGACAATTCCTTTCTTCCAAGCAGTTGCTTCTTTGGGAATGATTAACTCAAACATCACCCCCTGCCTTGTATCTCCTCACTTTGGGACAGTGCTTGGGCTTTATCTGGGGCTTCTGGCACTTATGAGCAGATGTCCTGGATGCAGCAACCCTGGAAAAGATTTTTCCAGAGGAAAAAGAAATGCTGGAAAGAGCTAGCAAGGAAACCAGAGGCATTGGGTCACATGAAATCAATGTGGTCCGAGGAACACTTTGCTTCAACTTAGTCCTCATCTGAAGCTGAATTTTGGGTACAACACCACGGTCCTGGATCTCTCCAGCTGCTGATGGATACTGATAGAGCCTTGGCAATGCTGGTGCCTGCTGTGCTGTGTTTGTCACCTCCTGTCCCCAGCTCTGCTGCAGGGCTGGTGTTACATGCACTCACCAGCCCGCTCTGAGCTTGCCAAGCTTGCCAAGCTGCAGCCTGGCACATCTGCCTCTCCCAGACCCTGTGGCAACACCACGTGGCACAGCAGCTTTCCAAGGAAAGCCACACAGCTCTCTGGGAGGGGTCATCCCATGTATCTCATGGGTCATCTCTCTTGCTTGGGCCAGGCTGAGCTGGTCCAAAAGCGCCTTGACCAACACATCAGGCACTCCTGACATTCCCAGTGCCAACCCATGTGGCAGCAAGTCCCTTCTACGCCAGCAAAAGTCTATGGATGGGAAGAGGTGTCTCTGCAGCAGCAGGATGAGACTCCTGAAGCCCTCTCCCGTGCACAGCTGCGAGCTGTCAGACTGTGCCCTTACACGTGTATTTTTATTCTCTCGCTTGGCACTACAACGCTTCCTTTCACTACAGATCCTCCCCACCTTGTGCAGCACTGCTAAAAGTGGATCCACTTCTCAGAGATGGCTTTGTCACGTTTTCAAACGCTCCTCAGCCATTTCTGAACTGCTGCCTTCTGCACCACGTTACCCTTTGTGCTGAGCCTGCTTTGCTGTGTAGTAAATTCTCCCCAAAGGGAATTGCACTGCTTTCTGTCCATGGTTTACAATCAGAAGCCTTGAAAATACGAGAGTGTGTGGTGCTCTGCTTGCCATGCTTACTACTAGTACCTTCTGCATTTAAAGATATCGAAGCAGATAATTGACTGCACAAATTACTCTCTTAACAAGAGTTGGAAGTGTGTGAGCACCTGGGGATTGCAGGGCAGCCCTTACACCAGCTCAGGAATTTTCCTGTAGAAGTTGGAACACCCCTAGTTTGCTACACATGCCTGTAAGTTATTTTTGGTGAGTTAGCTTTGCAACCAGGCACATTTGTGCAATCACAGAATCATAGAAACATCAAAGTTGGAAGAGCCCTCCAAACTGAAGTCAGAAATGAGCTAAGGAGGCAGCTGAACTCAGCTCCGGTCAATCCCAATGCTACCTTTGGTAACTTGGACTTGTTGGGTTTCAACCTTGAAATTTAACCTTTGTTCCTTCCCAAATACTCATTTGGGTCATTTAAATAATTAAAAAAAATACAACACCCATTTCAGACTGCAACTTTCTACTCTGAAAGTGGCAAACAGCACAGCAAGATAATGGTGAGCTCCGTTCTGCGTCTTCTCTCTGCACCAGCTGCCACAGAGTCATGGAATGCTGAGGTTGGAAGAGACCTTGAAGCTCACCCAGTCCAACCCCCACCTCCATCCCCACTCACCCACAGCACCCAGCGCCACATCCAGACACCTCTTGAACACCTCCAGCGATGGGGACTCCACCACCTCCCTGGGCAACCCATTCCCACCCCCAATCCCCCTCCCAGGGAAGGAATTGTCCCTGATGTCCAACCTGAATCTCCTCTGCTGCAATTTCAGGCCATTCCCTCTCGTCCTTTCCCTGTGGGCATGGCAGAAGAGACCGACCCCTCCTCCCCCCAACCTCCTCTCAGGGAGCTGTAGAGAGCCATGAGGTCCCCCCTGAGCCTCCTCTTCTCCAGGCTGAACCCCCCCAGCTCCCTCAGCCCTTCCCCATGCACAAACCATGCACAAATCCCAGCATGTACAGCCTGTGTGAAGCTGTCCTTCGTGTCAGGGTGTGCACACAGCCCATGTTGGTAGCTCATAAGCCAAGGCAAGAAATTTAGAACAAAGATTTGGGGAAAAAATCTGGCTGTGCATAGACAACAGAAACACACTTCTACTAAGTGCAGCAATGAGGAAAACAAACACTTTCATTAATAATAATAATAGTTTTGCAGTCAGAGTGTCAGCATGTATCTAATGGTCTTAAAGTGAGATGAATTGGTGGTATGTGATTTTAATATGGCTTAGGTTTTGCTTTGCAGATTCATGATTGCCACAGAACATCTTGGGGGAGCACAGAATCAGCACATGGGATTGCTTAGTGCTGTGTCCCATGCCTGAATTTGCATGAAAGGTTGTGGACTTAGTGGAGTTGACAAAAAAATAGTATTTCTGTGGCTGTTTCCAGCCTGCTTGGCAGAAAACATGATGTAAGATTTTCCTTGCAGGAGGGTGATGCTTTATCAGCAGCTGTTGAAGTTGGAAGTGTTGCTTCCAACACAATCCGTCTCGGTTTTAATTGCCATAGGTGATGGCAGTTTTATAGCATATTGGAGCCCAGTCATGGACTAAGATCTTACTGTAAAAGTCACTATGCAAGAGCCAAGCAAAAGACAACCTCAGCTACAAGAAAAATGAAGTCCTGTAATTAGTCCGTGCTCAAATCAAGCCATTATTCAGTGCTAAGTGATCAAACACTCCTTTAAATGACTCTTGGGGGCTTGGGGTTCTTTTCTTTTCATTGAATTTCAGAACTCCTCAGATCAGAGGAGACAGGCCAGGGTAATCTCTCTAATCCACACATCGATCAGTCATTCAGTGGAGATTGGAAGCAAAATGCAGTTCAAAGCTGCCTTATCCCTCAGTGTGTGTGATCTGCCTGGGATGGAGCCCACAGCTGCCCAGCGATGGCTGCTGTGTGGGTTCTCTTCTTCAGCTTCATCCCAAGCTGTTCTCTACATGAGGAGACTTGCTCTGGATGTTGAAAACCCCGTATAAATCTAAGCTGGCTGCAAAACCCCTGCATAGATTGATGCTGGAATCATAGAATTATAGAATCATAGAATAGTTTGGGTTGGAAGGGACCTTTACAGGTCATCCAGTCCAACCCCCCTGCAGTGAGCAGGGACATCTTCGACAAGATCAGGTTGCTCAGAGTCCCATCCAACCTGACCTTGAATATTTCCAGAGATGGGACATCTACGCCCTCTCTGGGCAACCTGTGCCAGTGTTTCACCATCCCCCTTGAGTAAAACAGCAGCAGGAACTGAAAAGCCTGAGCTACCTAATGCACATGTCCCTGGGGCAGCAGGGAGCTTGATGACCTACTGCTGAGCACAACCTTGCATCAGTGAAGAACATTGATCCTGAACATCAGGGCTCAGAGCGGTTGAAACCCTCACCCAGGTCCAGCCTGGGGCATGGCTGCTCCACCAGCACAAAGAGCTGCCATTGGCATTTCCCTTTCAGAAAGCAATCACCTAAAGAGAAGTGTCTCAGCTGAAAAGCCATCCCATCCTCCAAAAATGTGCACAGATGCTTTGGCTATTTCGAGACTTCTTCTCAAGAAGTTTTATTTCCAGAGATCCAACAGCTCAATACACCCAGTTGCTACAAAACAACAATTCCCAGCTAGAAAACATTTAGCTGGAGATTGCCCAGCTCTCTAGTAAATAAGAGACACGCTCAATGTGTAGCAGATCACTAACAACTTGCTGAATTTGATTGCCTGACATGTACACATATTCACATGACTCCAGGAAATGGGGATTTGAGGCGGAAGAAAACACACTGTGATACAATCCAGTGCTAAGAAACAAAGATATCATCAGCAATGCAGCGTGTATTTGATAGCTTCTGCATGGCTCAAAAGAACTGAAAACAATGTCACTCTCTTCCCTACTCACCCACTTCTCCCATATGGTACTTTCCCTCCTCCACGTTTCCTGCTCTCAGCTTGGCACCATCTGTCCTGCCCGTGCCTTCCCTGCAAACACCCTCCCGTCCTCCTTCTCCTGGCACCCTTCCTGGCATCGCCTTCCGCCAGGTTTCCTCCAGCAGCAGATCCTTCCCTAGGCTCTGGGTTTCACAGAATCACAGAATTCTAGGGTTGGAAGGGACCTCGAAGGATCATCTAGTCCAACCCCCCTGCCAGAGCAGGGTCACCCAGAGTCCATCACACAGGAACGCATCCAGGCGGGGTTTGAATGTCTCCAGCCAAGGAGACTCCACAGCCTCTCTGGGCAGCCTGGTCCAGTGCTCTGGCACTCTCACAGGAAAGAAGTTCTTCCTGAGATTCACATGGAACCTCCTGTGCTCCAGTTTGCATCCATTGCCCCTTGTCCTATCATTGGTCAGCACTGTAAAAAGCTTGGCTCCATCGTCCTGCCCCTCACCCTTTACAGATTTGTAACCATGGATGAGGTCCCCCCTCAGTCTCCTTTTCTCCAAGCTAAAGAGCCCCAGCTCCCTCAGCCTTTCCTCACAAGGGAGATGTTCCACTCCCTTCATCATCTCTGTGGCTCTGAGCTGGACTCTCTCAAGCAGTTCCATCTCTGCTGGCATTTGTCACTTAAACTGGGATTGAAGCAGGACATCCCCTCCCTGCATATCTGATGGACCCTTTGCTGCTTTGCAAGACATCAGGAAGGGAGCAGGAGGCAAGAATAGCTGCATTTATTTTTTTTATTATTATTTTATTTGGGGCTCAATCCCTGCCCAGCCTCAGCAAGCACACCGTGCAGAACAGCCCATGCAAGGTTCAGCATTCATGCCATTGCTGACATCCTTGGAGGAGGCTGGAAAGGTCTCAGCAAACTGGGGCAGCAGATAGTCCTTCAGGACCTTGCTGACCTCCAAAGGCAGAGTTTGCCTGGGGCAAACTGGTGAAAAGGCAGCTGTGGATCACCTCCCCACCCCCTCAAAGCTCCTCAGTGACTCAACACCTCGCAATAATCTCGAGGAGGAAAAATCAGACTTGTAATTCTTGTAATTTTCATCAGGTATTACGGATGTTCCTCCCCTGACCTCTCTCCTCACCCAAGCTTCCAGCAGTGCTCAAAGCATGTTAATGCCCAAAGCAGCTTTGTGCTGCACTAGGCAGCAGGGAAATAGGAAAAGGAATCAAATCTCTGCCATGGAAAAATCATTTCTTTATAGTCACTCATTCTTTACCTTGAAAGGAGCTTCAGCTTACAAAACCAGAAGAGGGTATGGCAATAGCTGCTTTACTGCATTTTTTTCATGTAGCCCATCTCTTCTCCCTCTAAGAGAAAGGCCTGGAGGTGAAACGCCTGGAGGTGAAACGCCTGGAGGAGGACCTGGGGAGAGAGCCCAAGGGGGCTTTGCTGGCCACACCACAGCCCTCCCTTTTCATCAGGCACTTTCTTTTCTGTTTTTTTTTCCTCTTTGCTAATAAAACTCATCTCTCTCCTCCTTTTAATACAGCCACGGAGAGCACTTGAGAAAGCAAACAGCTCTGCTGTGTAGCTGGAGTCCAGCCCTGTGATTTCTCTGCGTGTAATTGCTGCCCCGAGGCACCACGGGCTCTGTGGCTGCTGGAGCTGGGCACAGCTCATCGGTGGCACTGGGGCTGATGCTTCCCATGTTGTCTAACCAGACCCTAACCCTCGGCTACAGGGTGGGTGCTGAAAGTCACTGAAAGTCACTGAAAGTCACTGGAAACAGGTAATAGCTCCTTTGGACAGCCCAAGTACATCAAGTGAAGAAAAGGTTTGGAAACACAGATGTTTTTCACCATATTAAATGTTTCATTAATTTCACACTGAAGGTATTTTATTTCCCTTTTCCTGCTGTTTGCATATCACTGGGTGATGCCAAGAGCAGTAGTGTGTAACCACGGCACAGCCTAACAAAACACCTCCAGCCAAGGTCACAACACTTGTCAGCATCCTCCCCGTGGGGTTTGCTCCTGCAAGCTGCTGCCTGGAATTCTGCAAACCCCCGTGTCTGTGTCTCACCATCCCTTGGCAGCAAAGCAGAGGCTGAGAGGTGTAAAACGTACATGGATGATGGGACAGGGCTGAGCTGTGCCATAGCTCTGCAGGATCCTCACCCTGGTTCCCATCAACAGCCAAGGGATGCTCAGCATATGGGAACACTCGTCTGAGAGATCCTAATGGGAAGAGGCTCTGATTGCACTAATCATCGTTTTCTAAGAGGACAGAATTCCTCAGTACAGCACACACTTTGCTATATTAAGACTATCATTTATTCAGATGTTAAACTTCCATCAGCATCAGCAGCATTAGAGGGTTTAAACAGCCAAGAGCTGAAAGAGCTTCATCAAAAGGAAAGGATGAAGGTAAATTTATACACCACCCTTAACACCCAGACATGGTGGGCTTGGGTTTAAGGGGCAAAAAGGAACTTTTTGACATTGGTGGTGTTATCTGCAGGCTGTTACTCCAAGTTACACCCAATGTGGTGGGGTGAACTGGGGTACTCCCAGCACAAGCCACAGCCACACAGGAAACTTCAGGCTGGAGATTTTATCTTCAAATCACATCCCGGCCTTGAGGATATTGTTTAGCAAAACCAACATATTCCTAGTTGAAAAGAAAAAGAATGTCCAAGTTCTGCGTTTGGGGAATCAGAATTTCCTGAGGAAGAAAATATTGTCCAACTCTCCCATGGGCAGCACTGGCCAGGGCAGCAGCCCTTGATGCTGGGATCACAGGAGTGTGGCCAGCACAGCACAGCTCACTTGCCATCAGCTTGTTCTCAGCACCTCAAGTAATGAAGTTTCTACGGTTTCCTGTGAGAAATTAATTTATGAAAATACAGTTCACTGTCAAGCAGCTCTCCCTGGTGTTCCGGGCAGATGCTCCCTTTCGTAGCATTATTACATTATCCCTAGTTAGAGCCCCTTGAATTAGCTTTCCTCTCCCTCCTCACAGCATACATACTTTGCATACTTATTAAAAAATTACTATTGTAATTTAGTCGTAACTGAAAGTGTCCCTTAAGCATCAGACTCCACTTCTCAGTTGGTTTTTTTTTCAATTAATCAACGCTTATTGTGGTGTCTGGGACTGCAAAGACCAGATCAGGTGGAGCCTCACTGAGATTGCAAACAGCATGACCACAGGGAGCTTCTGGAGGTTAATTCTGATGATTCCTGTTGCCCTGGCTTGATATTGCATGAACCTGAAAGACAAGGGATTGCCTCACTGATTGGGTTTTATGTCGAGAGGAGGTTACCTTTCACCCATCACAGCCCTGGCACCGCCAGCACCAGCAGCACTTTTCCTATAACCTCCCTTAAAATCTTCTCTCTTCCAAAAATAAACAGCTGAAACTGTCATTGTGTCTACTGTCATTTAAAAATAATATAAAATATAAGCCGATGCCAATATATTCCTACTTAAAGAAAAGAGTCAGTAATTACTACGACTCTGCACTTTTTAGGGCTGAAAATATGTCACATTTCAGAGCTGTTACCCATTGGAACCCTCAGAAATGTTGGAAACGCCCTGAGGGGAACCCAGTCTGTTGTGCACATACTATTCAAATATATTTTTATAAGAGCAGATTGTGGTTTTGTTTATTTAGAGCTTTTTCTCCCTGCATATGCTTTACTATTTTGGGTTAGTCGATGAAATATTACTGCCTCTAGACTTTGGCTACTGTACCGTTGGTACCTACACTAAATGTACACATCCCAGGAGCATTATGAAATAGGAGCTAATCTAAATTAGTGGGAGAACAAGTGATAGCTGCATTTTTCAGAGTTAGATCCACACAGGAACAGTGTTCTGGAAAGGAGTAGCAGCATCTCCAGGTTTAATTTCTTCTATTATTTCAGGCATGGGCACGATGGAGATTCAGCCTGGGATGTCCATCAGCCAAAGCTTCTCAGTGCTTTATAACCAACTTAAAACCTTCAGGGAAAGACCAAAAGCCAGACATATAAAACCTCACCATAGAAAAGAGATGAGTTATTTGAAGCAAGAGGTTTGCTAGTGAGCAGACTGCTAATTAGAAGGGGTCTTCCCAACCAGTTCAGGCCATTAATAGAAGGGATGTTTCAGATCTGAGGGGGTGACCGAGGCTGGAGAACTGTGGGTGAACACCACAGCATGAGCCCCACAGGGCACTGCTTCTGGAGAGCTTTGTTAGAATGACAAAGACATTTTAGCTAGAAAAAAAATGACCTCGGGTAGTCGCATCAGAGACAGTTTTCTGGGACCAGGTTTGGAAAACTCACCAGGATCATGGAGAAGCAGCAGTGGGACAGCTCGGGATGGGAAGGTTTGGAAAACCTGTGCTTGTTAGGCATGGAGGTACGTGGGTATTTCTGATCTTGGCTCAGGACATGTCCTTCTGAAAGCAATTACTTGCCTATTGAAGCAGCCTGCTCCTCCTCTCGAGAGTCATTTGGAGCCTCCTGCACACAGCTCTTCATTGCAAAGGAGCCTGATTCTGATCTGGCTTGCTTCGATCAAAAGTAACCCCATGGAAGGAAATTAAATGACTCAGGTACTAAACTGGTGATAAAAAGGCAGTCTGTCTCCAGGGACTCTCTGGAACAGCTATTCCCAATAAAATAATGAATTGTTTCATAGAAGGATGGAAGACAGTTAATTAAAGGAATAAAATAAGCTTAAAAACAAATACAGGATGTTACCTGGCTCCAGAACTTTGCCAAAGTAAATCTTAATTAAATCCTAGTTCAATCAAATTTGTGGATGTGCCTGTATCTAAATCAAAACTCTTTTTGTTATGCAGCTATTTAGATAATGAATAATGTTCTAAAAGCCTTTGCACTTGAAAAGACTCCTTTGGAAACTGAGAACTGATACAAAGCAAACAACACAATCTGCCAAGCGAGTCCATCCCCAGCACATGACAATAACCATTCCCACCCAGTACTGGATGATCAACACGAGCTGCTGTTGAGAACTTGTCTTCAAAAATGATACATTATTTTTAATGAGACTGCATCTCTCTCTTCTCCCCTGCTTGCTTGCAGAAGGTCCGAAGGACGCTTTCATGTTCAGGCTGCTCCAACCTAGAGAAGCTGGTGCTGCCTTAAAAAATGCCAAAATAACCTTAGAAATTGTTCAGAGAGAGTCATGGCACTTAGAAACAGCGTTCTCGGAGTTATTCCTGAAGGTTTCTTAGATGTAGCTGTCATTGAGTTTCACGGAAAGGAATTATTAAAATCAACCTTTTCTTTTAATAGCAAACTGGGATTTGGAGATGAATCCTCCTTCCTGGGTCCTGCTGTGCCTGCACAGCCCAAGGGCCTCGGCTGCCTTTCCTCTGCTGGGGGCAAGGGAGTCACTTACTTTTCAGAGAGCTTTTCAGCTCTTAATAAAAATGTGGGGATGTTTAGCTGCAGATGTCTGCCTTGCCTCATGGTTTTCATCTCATGCTCAGGGTCTGTTCAGTCACTTCTTCATACAAAGGATTTTTTTCCTAGGGAGTTATTCTTCTGAAAGGAAAGCACCCCCAAAAAGGTTCCTGCTCTTCCCCATTTCTGTTCATTTTTATGCCTTATTTACCCACCACAGATGGAGATTCATAGCCAAGAACCATCTTCCCACTTCTCTTGCCTAAAGCCAGATGACAAACCAAGTGCAGGGCCACCTCAAGAGCTTGCAGTGATGGCCCTGACGACAGTAATCCCATTCCTGATTCTTTCCTACAACAAAATACATTCAAATAAGGAATCAATGTTGTGCCTTGCAGCTCAGAGGGCACAGGAGATGGTCTTCACCCACATGGAAACCGTGCCCTTGGGTGGGCTCAAGGGCGCAGGGGCTGGCTGAGGGCAGTGCCTACTTGAGGAGCACCTGCAGCTGAGGCAGGAACACGGGCACGTAGCATCAGCAAACAGCTCCTCACATTAAAGTGTGGAAGAGAAGAGATTTGCTGCTAAGAGAGGATTAATTTTATGAGTCATCAAAATCTCAATTGAGATGCAGGGAGAAGGATTGAAAAGAGAACATTGCAATGAATGAGATTATAAAACGAGGAAATCTATCACCAACTCCCTCAAAGGTAGGGAGCACATTCTTAATTCTTATTTAATGGCCTCATTCCTTGTGTCAATAGCTCTGTTAAAGACTAACGAGATGCCTTGTCCATCTGCATACTGAAAAAGAAGCTGGAAATGCTCTTCAGGGTAACTCACAGAGCCAGAGACAGACACAAACAACCACTTGTTTAATTTCATCTGCAACAATTTTAGAAAAAGAAACCATGTCCTATTTTTTGGAAAACTCTGCAGGTAACTATTCCCTGCAAAATAATCCACCCTGACTTCTGGGAACAGGGAGAACCTTCTGAAGAACTTTTGCTTTCTTCAAAGCATGAAAAGCCTCAGACATACAGAAAAAACCCAGCTACCATGTCACACCAGGCTTGAATCACAAGCAGCGCTCCCATTTTTCAAGTCAAATGCCCTTGGAAGTGTTAAATTTTCCTGACAAACGAAGCTCAAGGTCTCGCAGCATGAACTTGGGAACTGCTTGATTTAAGCTTTGCCAGAGCAGACTACTTGTGAAAGACACTTCATCACCGTGTCCTGAGCTGGCTTTCCAACATGCCTACACTGAAGCCTTCACTGGTTTCTACATATGTTTTACCATTTCCCTTCTCTCTCTGCCAATTCCACTTATTCAAAGCCCTCCAGTACGAGACTGTTTTACTTTGAACCTTTTCCTGTCTATAAGCTCAGGGACGTGGAAGGAAACCTAAGTAAAAAATGCACCTATTTTGGAGTCAGGTCACCTCAAGGTCCCTCCCATGGCACCTTCTGGAGCCTTGATGCCATCTATCAGTTGATACCATCAGGAAAGGACCCTGGAGCATCCCATCACACAGAAGCAGCAGAGATTTGTAGACACATCTGGCAGCAAGGAGCTTCAGCTCAGGGCTCCAACTCCCATGCAGCTGCCTGGTGTGGACAAACTTTTTTTGTACAAAAAGTTTTGCCAGATGGTAAAAACATAAATGTTCGAGGTGGGGAAGACCTGAAAGACCACTCTACACTCCCTCATATGTTAACAAATTCTATTTCCCCATGTAATTTAATCTTTTCAAGCCCTCAGACTCCTGCCCAGCCCTCCTGGGAGATGCCTCCAGAGTCTGGGAGCTTTTTCTGCTGGATGCAGCTTGATCCAACGCCATATGATCCCACCTGGGATTTTACATCTTGATTATTCCAAGTTGAGAGCATGCAAATTCTGTTGCTGAAGACACTGGATGGCTCAAAAGCTCTTTTTACTTTTCTGAAAAAATGACTTTTCTGGAAAAAGGTGAGTGATTTGTGTGATGGACTCTAGGTGACCCTGCTCTGGCAGGGGGTTGGACTGGATGAGCTTTCGAGGTCCCTTCCAACCCCTAGGATTCTGTGATTCTGTGTGATTCTGTGATTTGTTCTAGAAACACCTTCACAACCCTTGGACACTCACATTCTTCCAGGCAATAGAGCCAAGACCATCTCTGCATGCCCAGGCTGGATTCAGTTATCCTCTGGAGTGCAGCTGATGTCCCTTCATGTGACAAAACCCACCCTGTGCCTGATGATATTGGGGTGGAGATGTCACCTCCTTAGTGCTTGTGACAAATCCATCCCCAGAACTCACTGAATAGTGGAACTAGGTAAGAACCACACAGGGTGGGTGTTTGTATGTTGAAAACTGAATTTCACTGAAATGCTTTGGAGAAAGGTATCATTATGTACTAAATGTTGGGGTTTTTAAGGAGAGAAGGCAAAGCACTTTGATGATGTCGAAACATTGTGACAACATCATAATGGAACATTTCAATTTTGCATTTTGGAATGCTCTTATTTTGCTTTGCCACTTTACAAATACACACAAGTAAAGGAATAAGATTAACAGTAAATATTGGCATCAGTAGGAAGTTTTTAGGTTTCATAAAAATGTACTGTTCAGATCAATCCTGCTGTGAATCCATCTTCAAAATAGGTGTTTTCTTAAAATTGTCTTTGTTTTGTAATTTCTCTAAATTTGGATATTTTTAATTATGTTTTTTTTCCTGCATGTTTTTTCATGAAATGAAACTGTCTTAGCCTTGTACTGCTCTGTTTCACCACGCTCAGCGCTCCCCTCTCACAACTCTTAAGTTTCAAACCCCCCTTCCCTCAGGTTCCTCACGAGCTGTTTGGCTGTTTGCAGGATTTGGATGCCGTGGCTGAGGGCATTCCCACGTGCATCCCTGCCAGCTGCACTTCGTGTTGCCTCTGCCTTCAGGCAGCCAAGTCTGAGTCTCACGAAGACTCAGCAGCCTCTTCATTTGTCACCAACTGCCCAACCCCCAGCAATATAAAGTCTCTGCAGAATTCAGAACCTCTAGCCAGCAGCTGGGAATTAACAGGAGTCCTGTTAATATTGGCTGTGTGGAAGATAAGGAGAATGAACACTTCCACTGACTGCTGTGAATGCCCAGATAATTTGCCCGTCCTTCTGACCAATCCCCAGCCCTTTGCCACCTACAAAGGCACAGTTGGCTTTGGAGCCACCTGGAGCCAGCAGTGGTCTTCTAGCACAACCATTTGCAGAAGAGCAGCTATGAGCCAACAGTGTTTTGCAGCAGCATTTATCACATACACATGATGGCTCCAGGGCCACTTTAGTCACAGGACTGTGCTACATTCCTTTTGAATGCAGAGATCCAACCAGGAATGTCATTTTGGACACAAGATGTTTGGACACACCAAACTCCACAGTGTGAAGTTCAGGGGAAACTGCAGCTTTGGGGGATGAGGCCAGGTGAGAGAGTTGATACATTCCTATTCCCATTCCTACTCAAGCCACTCATTTGTTGACACATTCCAGGACATGAACCTCATCAATACATTGGAATACCTGTTTGTGTAGCCATGGTGTAAAACACATCAAACAGCTCTATGTGAACCCAATCCTCCCATCAATGCATTGCCTTAATTCTGCCTTAATAATCCATAATACAATAATGCCTTGATAATGCCTTAATAATCCTTAATACAATACTGCCTTAATAATCCCCTAACACAGTGACAAGAGTATTCAGCTCATCAAATGCAGAAGATTCACCACCAAGATCCAGAAATGAGGAGCTACCTGCATGAAGTCAGCAGGGCAGCTTCATTGTCACTTCCTCGCTCATGTCCTTTATTGAACTACTGAATATTCATGGTTTTGCAAAAGCCATAGCTCATCCAGTGCCCAAGATGGAGCTGCTCTAGGGAAGCAATTGTGGCTGCATAGAGAATGTGGGGTTTTGAAGCCCTGTAGGGAATAAGAAGACCTTGCTCTGCTGGGATGCTCAGGTACACACACAAGTGCAGCTCTTTATTTCTTTGCCATCAGATGGAGAACCTGGATGAAGGGACACCTCCTCCTCATGCATTCCCCAGACCTTCTGCTAGAAGCCAGTTACATGGCTGCTTTGTGCTGTGCCTGATTATTACACTCCAGCACAGGGTCCTGATTTCTGAAATGATCTCAACACAAGCTCTTGATTAAGGCATATCTGAAATGCAAGTGTCATTTTGATGAGCAAAGATCACCAGGCTGCACGTAGACGTTGAGGACACTTCTTCCTGCAGCAGAATCACTGAAGTGAACATTTTTATACTTGCACTGTTCACATGCTGCTGTCCTCAGAGGTTCAATCCTGTGCTTGTCACAAGAATTGCTGGTTTGTTCCTCTGCAGCAGCGTCAGAGTCACTCACAGACCATGCTCTGCTCTCCACTTGATGGATGGGAAACATAAAACCAAAAACTTTCTTAATACAAGAGCCAAGCACTTGGATTTCCACCCAGGGATGAATTTAGACATTTCAGTATTGAGTTTTGTCCCAAATGGTGGGAAGGGGAATTGAAATTGTAATGTTCTATTTTCCTTTGTGGAACAGAGTATCAAAATGATTTCAGTTTGGAAATGTCAAATGTCACTTATCAGGTGAAATATTTTGTCACTTCTGAAGCTGATGAGAAGGCATCTTTGGTTTCCAGCCATAATGGCTCGTATCATTTAACTGATGATACCTCCCTTGAATAAGAGTGGCTGGTGACTGGAGCAGGGCCCAGCACGTAGGATGCTGTGCACAAATGCACGTCAGGGCCATCAGATCCCTGTGCTGGCCCCAGAAATCTCTCATTTCTTCTGCACAGCAATGCCCACACTGCCCAGAGCAGGGGCAAGGGCACAGACCCATGCGGCTGAGCCCTCTCATGTACAGGCAGGCATTGAGCAGCCGTGGGCAGGAGTTGTTCTGGAGATGCTTTAGCTCAGGCCAAGTGGAAGAGCTGTAGTTACCCAGAAGTGGGGTTTCTGGCACCTCGTGCCTCACAGAGAAGATGCCCAGGTGCTTTCAGGGCACTGGCTACCCCCCTAAAGCAGCTTTCTTCTCTCTATTTGCTGCACATCAAAGTACCTAAGATAGAAAACCACAGAGAAAGATGCAATGTCTTTCCCAGTTGCAACTGCACAGTCTGCCATCGTTCTGCACACAGATCTCCCCCCCTTCCTCATTCTCCAGCTACACATTCCCACGTGATGGTTTGCCTGCAGTGAATTGCTCTTGGGCTCGTTGGGTAGCTCAGGTAATACCCAGTACCAAACCAGCCCAGCGATCCACCTGCCCTGGCAATGTCCTCTCCTCAGGAGTCCTCCACTCCCAGGCTGGACACTTCATGCTAATCGGCTAAAGGATAATTCTGGGCTAGTGGGGGCCTGGATTTGCAGCTTCTTCTGGTTATCCCATGAAATAAGTCAGGCACAGAGAGAAAAAAGCCTTCTAAACAACAGGACTGCATGGGGGGGCGATAACTCTTTTGTGTTCAGGAGCATCTGAATCTCACTTGTGTTATCTAGAAGGGAATTACAATGGCAGTGATTGTGTCTGACTGAGACCAAGGAAACACAAAATGATCTTAAAGCACTATTAGTAGCAGGACACCTAGAGGAAAATGTCAATAATTTTATTTCCCCTTTCTAATGTGTTTTTTTTTCCCCAAAAGCTCTCACAGCTCTTTTGAGTCATTAGCTAAGCAAATCTCACTACACTCCTGCGAGAAAGGCACTAAACTATTTTACTGTTTAGCAGCATGAAAAAGGGGTCGATAAGAATGGGGATTGGCAACGCTGAGCTTAAAGACAAGGTTGCTGTGAAGTGGCTGTGGAATATGTGTAAGGAAATGGAGTCCTGCTGTTCTCCTCCATGAACACATCTATTAATTTTTCACTGTATCATAGACATATCCTTTCTCTAGTGACGGCTTGACTGGAGCTCAGCTTTTCTTATACCAAAATTATGCCTGTGGAGGAACCTGTTGCTTGTCAGAGCCACGTGGTGGCTTCCTCAGCTGTGATGCTTGCCAGTAAATTCACAGGCTGAACATTTTTACCTGCCAGAAGTATGTCCTGGGGGTCTTCCCCAAAGGACATTCAGAGATTGACAATAGCAGTGGCGAGAACATCACCACCACCTCCTGCATGCCAGCATCATGCTGAGATGTTCTCCAGATGGTCATGACCTATGGTGGTTATGGGAGACAGAAGAGTCCTGGAGCATCTGGCTTTGTATAGCTGATCTTAGCTCATCTGCTGGGCAACTTCCAACCTGTTCTCAGCTGCTTAAAGGTTCCCAGAGGGGAGATGGAAGGCAAAAAGAGAGGGTAGAGGAGGGCAAAAAGGGAAGATGAGCATCAGGCAGGAAGAGAGGTCCTAAGTGAAGAACAGCCTTGCTGTCCCTTGCAAATTAATTCATGGCAGTGTGAGTCTCTGGCTTGCCAGAGTTTCAGTACTACCAAGGCTGTTCCCAGCACATCCTGACCAAGGCTCTTCCAACAATGAAAGCTTGCTCTTGTAAACAACCCTTTCTCCAGCTCAGGTGCTCACGCACTTGCCCACTCCTAGATATGACTCTCATCTCCGACCCCAACCTGAGTGTATTTGTACTACTCTACATGAGTAGAAGCAAAACCAAATTCCACAGAAAAATACAACTTTGCAATTTCCTTCCCAATCCCATTAAGCTTAATGATTTAGGCCATGTAATTGCCAGAAATGGGCAAGAATCCCTGAGTCTTAATACCTCTAAGTATGCCAGAAGTAAATTTTAAAGTCCTAAGCAAAAATTAAATGACCATAAAATGCGTGTTCACCTCCCAAGAGGCAGTTCTGTTTCAACATGACAGCTTAATTAAAAGCTCAGTAAATTGGTCGCAACATTTTTTAATAAACAATCTTTGTCGTCTGTGTGCAGGAGAGTGCTTCTAATACAGCAGAAGTAATTGAGGTGATCAGAGGTCTCCATTACTTTGGTGACCTCTGCAGCAGCTAAAATCACCTTCAACCACTGCTAGGGGGAAGCTGAGGTAGGTGAAGAGCTGGAAATCACATTTACATTCCACAATATCCACTCAAAGCAAATGAACATTGCCCAGATTTAACCACGTGGGAATGTATTTGAGTTTTAAGGTCTGGTTGTGCCTTTGTAGCTTCGGTGCAGGGCTCCAGATGTTCACCTGAGGCTCTGATTTGCCGTATTGGGAAATATTTGCACTAAGTCCCATTGGTTACAGCACCTGGAGGCTTGGGGTCAGCATTTCCCATGCCCAGGGCAGCTCCCTGATCCCTAAGGAGGCTGTTGGAGGGTTGGACAGCTGGGACCTGGGGTCAGGAATGCCTTTAGTAAGGGATTGCCACACATCCAGGAGCCTCCTGGTTGTTCTCGCTAACCTTGAGTCCCTCTTCAACTTCAGGATGCGAAAAAAACAACTTTGATTTCAAATTAACCTTCTGTTTTATTTGTTTTGAAACACAAAATACCCCTCGGCCACTCAAACGAAACGTTCCATTTCAGGAGAGATGCAACACTTCATTCAACCCAAAATGACTTTTTCTTTCCCATCCAGAAGAGCCAGCGAACCAAAAAATTGGTTATTCCCTCACCTCTACTTGTTCCCCATCTCCTAAGCCAGATGGTCCTTTATAAATGAAGCTGAAAAAACCCATCCCAGATCTCTTTCCCACGCATTTAGTCTACACAGTCGCCTGCACAGACATCTCACGCTCTGATCACATCACACGAGCCACTTCACATCTGACCTCTGCCACAGCATTGAACCATCTTCCAATTAGTTATTTATTTGATGTTTCCTTTCCCCTAATTTAGGGTTGTGGGAGGAGGTCAGGTAGTGCAGAGCTGTGAAGAGAAGGAGTGAGAGCTGCCTTGGGGATGGTCCTTCTCCAAGGCATCCTGAAACTCACTGCAACCCTGGAGGCTGAATCCTCTGCCTGAGTCACAGAATCACAGAATCACAGAATCCCAGAATCCTAGGGGTTGGAAGGGACCTCGAAAGCTCACCCAGTCCAACCCCCCTGCCAGAGCAGGGTCACCTAGAGTCCATCACACAGGAACGCATCCAGGCGGGGTTTGAATGTCTCCAGCCAAGGAGACTCCACAGCCTCTCTGGGCAGCTTGGTCCAGTGCTCTGGCACTCTCACAGGAAAGAAGTTCTTCCTGAGATTCACATGGCACCTCCTGTGCTCCAGTTTGCATCCATTGCCCCTTGTCCTATCATTGGTCAGCACTGTAAAAAGCTTGGCTCCATCGTCCTGCCCCTCACCCTTTACAGATTTGTAACCATGGATGAGGTCCCCCCTCAGTCTCCTTTTCTCCAAGCTAAAGAGCCCCAGCTCCCTCAGCCTTTCCTCACAAGGGAGATGTTCCACTCCCTTCATCATCTTTGTGGCTCTGCGCTGGACTCTCCCAAGCAGTTCCCTGTCCTTCTTGAACTGTGGGGCCCAGAACTGGACACAGGGCTCCAGGTGTGGCCTCCAGGTGAGTCCTTTGCCCAAGTCCTTTGCTCAAGTCGTTTGCTCATCTTCAAACTCCAAACGAAGCAAGTTGAGGGCTGGGACAGTGCCCTCTGAAGCACAGCTGTCCCCTCTCTCCCACACCCGTGAGACGTGATGGGAGACCCTGCTAAGATACTTGCATTGAGCTGACTGCCACCCCTTGCAGAGTCACCCACCTCTGATCTGTCTCTCTTCTCCAGTTCTTTTTCTGATGCCTTTACCCACCTGATGTCTCCATGCATAGCAGAATCCATCTTTAGGATTCATTCACAAAGACCTCAAACAATCACTGATGAGAAAAATTCAAACAGAACATCCCCAAAGACACCTCAGGGTGGGTTTTTTGGAAAACATTAAACAATTAATTATGAAATCTTTGTGAATAGCCCCAAAACCACTCCAGCACCACTTTAAAGACTTGCTCCCCCTTGCACCTCCACCTGCTCTTATGCTTCACATGTGATGGGTGAAAAGAATTCACCTTTTACACTGTGTTTAACTACAAGTCAGAGAATATTTTCTTAGTGTCCCACTGAGGACCAATGCTGGGAGCCAGCACACGTCTGTGGATTCACACACTGAAAGGCTGACACTGCTACCCCTGGATCTTCAGTGCAGCCTCCCCTAGAATTCAAGTTGGAGACTCTTTTCCTCTCTTGAGTGTACCAATCTGTAAAGATGAAGAAGGAAGTTTCTTGTAAAAGCTGACTACCTGGAAAGAAGCTATTCAGCCAGGATTTATGAATCATCTACAATGCCATCAGGATTGGCTTGCAAATGATTTACTAAACAAAAATGGGGCTGAGTTCATAATGGATGTTACTCAAAACAAGAAATTTGACTGGCGCTATATATTTCATCTATTGGACAGAAAATGCATTTGCTGTAATGAAGTGAAGATATAAATGTTAAATATATTCTTTTTTCCCCTTTTTCCTTACACATGGTTTTGTGCTTAAGAATTCTTCTTGGCTGCTGGAACTGTGATTGATAACAGCCCTGCTGACAGCTTCACAATCACCAGTTCAGTGTTGGGCAAATTTGCTTTGGAGTATACTTGCCTCGAACAAATATACTTTGGAGTCCATTAAAACTGTTTGTGAATTTGGGTTTGAAGCTTTTTCAGCAATTTCAGCAGCTCCAAAGCTTTTGGGAAGATGGATTGTAGCATCTGCTGGTTCACAGCTCCTGAACTGCTGATTGCTTGGAGCTGGGAGGGCATAACTGGGAACAGGATTTTATCCTGCTCGTGGCCACTGCTGGAAATGGGGTGTGAGTTTGAATAGCCAGTCCTTATTTCTTAGACTGAAGAGACTTTGCTTGTGCAGAATTCAAAAATATCCTATAAAAATGATGATAGCAACTTCTCTTTCTCCCTTCCCCAGTACGAACATCCCAGGGGCACTGCAGAAATTCAACCCCACCCTGAAATCCACTGCTGACAAAAGCTCGTGAGATATTGCCATCATATCTCTGCTGAAAGTCCTCATCTGTGCCCTTTCAGGACAGAGTTTCACAGCCACGCTAAGCCTACAGAGGTGCCAGCTCCTGACAAACAGAGCTCCTGACCTCCCCAGCACCCGGCACACATTTCCCTTCCATCTCTGTTTCACTCGTACATCCCCATGGCCATATCAGAAATCATCCCATTGTGTTCTAAAGATTTTGTTAGAGTGATGATGGGGGTTTTTTTGCAGCCATCTTCACATTTCTGACCTTCTCAGCCTCTCAGGGGGAGAGCAGGAAAAGGAACATGGTGCCTCTGGTGCTGTGGACACAGCTGGACTATTTGTCACCTTGGTCCAAACAGGACTGTCCCAGGAACACTGCCTGCTGCACAAGTGATGCCTGAAATGGCCACACACACAGCTGGACCCATGAAGGCTGTCTGGACCACGTCTGATAGTGTCTTGCTGGGAGATTTTTGACTTACACATCCTAGAACTGGAACAGGGATGGGGACAATCCTGTGCAGCCTGGGACAACCCCTCATCAGAAGGGACAGGACCTCCAAGCACCTCTCCACACTCCCCCAGTGACTCACACAGTCCCTGTTTCACCTCTCTATGTGTTATTTCCTGGGGGTTTTCAGGATGGTTTCCAGCCAGCCCGGGGGCTGGAAGTGATCAGAGCTGAATGGCCTCAGACATACCTGACTTTTATTTTAATCACACCAGATCATTCTTCTTCAAAGAAAAATCTTTAATATTTCCCTTTTGTAGGATTCAGAAGGCTTCTCCTAAAATTTCTGTATTTCCAACAGGACAGAAATGATGAGTTTTGTCTGGCTGGAGAAAATAACTCTTCCAGCCCGCACACCCTGGAGGTACCGCCCTCCTAAGATGCAGGATTGCCTTGCACCCGAGGAGCTGCCTGGTGCTCACAGAGGACCGTGCTCAGACATCCCTGATCCGACCTGCTGAAGTCCTGATGCTGTTTCACTCACAGAAGCAATGTTTTCAAAGACCATACACGATATCACATCACCAGGTTTGGCCCCAGACCTCTGGAATTAAAAAAAAGGAGGCTGTGCTGCATGAGAATGAGGTACTAATTAGCTAATAATCTCTAAAGGCCAAAGGCAAATGAATATGACTAGCTGTCATTAAGATGGTTTTGAAAGCCTTTCTTTAGTGTATAAAGCACATTAAAAATGATTTCATGATCCATCATGCCATATGGTTTCTATGGCATAAAGGAGGAATTATCGGCAATCATAAAGCACACAATGGCCATCATTTAGCCTTGTTGTTAACTGCAGCAGAGAGTGAATCAAACTGTGGCAGCAAATAAAGAACAACTTGCTTTTATTTTTAGTCCCTGGTGGTTTGCTGTGTCCAGGACCACGTTTCACAGATGACAGCTAAACAGGACTCCTTGCACGCTCCATGGGCAGCGCTGCCAGCCCTCGCAGGGCAGTGGTACTCAGGCTGGGGTCTGCTGCCCATCCTTAGGAGATAAGAGCTGCACTGGTAGATCAAAGCTAAATGTTCCCAAGTCCCTTCTGCCAAGAGACAGCCAGATTCTCCCTTGCAAGTGAAGGCATGGGTGTCCTTAGCTTCAGCCTCATGCTGTCTCCAGCCTCTCTCCGTGCTGTTCCTGTCAGACAGCACAGGTTACCCCACTCCAGCTTGCATCCAAGCTCATGAAGGAATTGATCTCATGCCAGGCTTTGGAGCACGCTGTCTTTGATAACTCAGGGCCAAGAAGCATCAATGGAAGTGTTTCATTTTAGACTGTGAATAGCAAAAATGTCTCAAGGGGCAAGAGACAAAGAAAAAACAAGAAAGGGAAAAGCAAGTTCAATGTTCCCTGCAAAAATCCTTCAGGTGACATTGGGCCCCTCTGCTTTCCAGCACCAGCTGCAAACTGACATTCAGGAGGCAACAGACAGGATGAGAAGATCCCTCTGCAAAGAGTGGTCAGTTCAAATCAATCACGGCTTCCCCTCAATCAGGGCAGCTGCAGGTGTAGAGAGGCACAGAGAGCAACCTGCTGCCAGCCAGTGCCCCAGCACAAGTGGTCTGGTGGGCTCTGACAGCTGCTTCTGCAGCTGAAACAAGTTAGAGATACATCCCATTAACTCAAGGTTTTGGTCTAAAGAGACCTGTTATTCTTCCTGCAGCGTAAGCAAAGGGATGACACCACTTGTGGGTGAAGCTGCTGGCTCTTTTAGAATGAGGAGTGATCAATGTTGCTCAGATCTCAATGGCAGCACAGCCATGGTGACCCTGGGAAGGAATTCCACTGGGGGTTTAGCAGCACAGCCATGGTGATCCTGGGAAGGAATTCCACTGGGGGTTTAGCAGCACAGCCATGGTGACCCTGGCAGGGAATTCCACTGGGGGTTTAGCAGCACAGCCATGGTGACCCTGGAAAGGAACTCCACTGGGGGTTTAGCAGCACAGCCATGGTGACCCTGGAAAGGAATTCCACTGGAGGTTTAGCAGCACAGCCATGGTGATCCTGGGAAGGAATTCCACTGGAGGTTTAGCAGCACAGCCATGGTGACCCTGGGAAGGAATTCCACTGGGGGTTTAGCAGAACAGCTTTGAGGAGGAGATTCCAGAAGGAGTCACCCAGCCCCATGTCATGCTCACCTCTTGCAGTGCTGGCTATAAATCACCTCTACAGCCCTGTCCATGGGGTTTGGTGGGGCAGGGTGAGCACCATGGCTCTTGCTGGGAGGGGAATGCTGGTTCCCACAGCAATACTGGAGACAAAACGAATTTTGTCATCCAAGGGTTTCCCTGGATCAGAGACTCCCTAGAAATGCAACTGGGAGGGATAACAGATGCACTGGGAAAGTCCTTGCTCAAACTGTCACCTTCCAGAGTCTGATTTAGTGCCAGATCTTGAGGTGAGAGACAAATCCTCATCAGCACGGAAAAAACCCATGGACTGGCCCCACCAACTCCCTGCTAAACTTACACAGCTGATGGACCTAAGAAGAGCACTGCAAATACCTCAAGGTCAGAAATGCTTTTCTGCAGCCTTATTTTCTTTTATTAGGTCTTTAAGCCCTGTTAAAATGTACTAGAGAGGCTTTTATGCAGGAACTAGCAAAATTTTAAGTCCAGTCTTTTTCTGTTACTGCAACTCTAATGACTTCTTGGGAGTTATTGCAAAGCAAAAAGCAGGTTAGCCTACTACTCCCTTACAAACAAAACCAACCCCAAAGCCATCATTATGCAAATGAAAGAGGAAAGGAACAATTTCACCATGTTAAAGAGAGGATGGTCTTGCAGGATGAGTTTCAGAAGAAGAATTTGGAGCTCGAGGAAGAGCACCTTGCCTCGCCAGCAGCCACCTCCACAATGCTTCAGGTGCCACCACAGAGGGAGGGGCAGTGGCTGGGGCAGAAGGTGGCTCAGGTGCAGCTCCTGGTTGGCAGAGGAGGAGGCAGATCCATAACACCTGAGTTACAGCCCCGAGGTGGCACAGGAGTACCTGGAGTTGGCAGGGATTCATATCACACCACTAGGAAAGAAACCTGGGGTTTGGGTCTTGCAGTTGCAAAATGAAAGGATTCCCACAGACCAGGTACAAGGTCTGGCAGAACGTTTCTGTGCAAGTCCCCAAACGCAAAGCAATCCCCAACCCAGCTGGAACATCCTTCCCCTGCAGTAACAGCTCAGGTAACAATTGCTTCAGCCCATCCAGGGCTGCTCATGGTGGATCTTGGGATCCGGGAACACACAGATCCCGTGGGAAGGCTTAAAATGAAACCTCAGCTGATGCCCAGCACCTTGTTTTTCCAGGAGAATCTTTTTCTCCAGGCAGGAGAGGACAACTGCAGCTGAACCAGGGCCCATGGGAGGAAGGGGCTGGGCTATCAGGCTGCAGAGGTGAATATAAACAAGAGGCAGAGGCTGGAAAAGGGATTCACTTTGTGTCCAAGCCCATGCACATGATTGCACAAGCACATCAGCTCCAATAATGGTTAAAGAAGTGAGATTTGCCCCTGCTGTGGTGTCTGGAAAGGGTCTTTTTTGCCTTCTGCATTCTTTCTGGGGGGCTGTCCTGGTCCTGTTTATATTTCTCGATGTATTTACATCTTTGTATATAAATGAAAGTGCAAATATGAATCCCTCAGTTCCCAGACAGTAATTATGTCCAGACCAGAACATTCCCAAATTGGACTCTGCAGCAGATGGGGGTGCCTGGGCCCAGAGTCCCAGTGACAGCCCATAACAACACCCCGGGGTGGCTGTACTGGTCCTACACGAGGAGATGGAGGAAGGCGACTTGTCTTGGTGCACAATGTTCTGCTCCAGGGAGAAAACAGGCTGCAGGAACACAGGTGAGGGGTGGCAGGAGGCAATCCCAACCCTGCCAGCACACAAGCTGGGGAGGGCTCTGAGAAGCCATTTTATACTGAGGGCCATGGGCAGGAGTGATGTGATTGATCCACCCTCCCCTCCCCACAGCACAGCCCCCCCCATGGCCACTGCCCCACCACAGGCAGCTGGAGGGGGGGGGTCCCTGGGCCCTCTTGGAGCAGCACAGAACATTTTTATCCTGATGCTCTCAAACTGGGACAGGGGCACATCTCCCTGCTCAAACCTTGAAGGCCAACTTTCAAAGATGTTCTGGCTCCACCAGGACTTTGAAGATCTGTCTCAAAGCCTCCAGCAGGGAGTACTGGAGGCAAGAGAGGAAAATGTGTTCTGCAGAGGTTAAAAGAAATATAAATCACCTTGTGTTTGCTCCACTCTCCTAAGCAAAAGAAGTGTTGTCTCTTGGAGCAGGAGTGTGGAAGGAGGCAGGAGCAGGCTGGGCACAGGGGTGGGAAGGGAGGAGCGGGATGTCAAGGGAAGGTTACAGATCTGATAGCGTTGGCAGCTCGCCCCAGCCCGGCTCTGACACATGAAAGAGGATTTTATCCAGCTTGAACACGTTGCCTGCAGCCTCAGTGCCAGTCACGCGGATTAATGGCTTGAAATTAAACCTCTGCTCATGCAAAAGAGCAGTGTGAGTTTCCAGTAGAACGTTTCTCTCCTGGCAGGGGAAAGCAACTGTCATGTGGCATTTGCACAAGGGGCTGCTGGTGGGCAGGCATCTACAGAAGAGAAACAAAATCTTTCCTTTCCCAGCTGCAGCAATATTTCTCCCCACTGCACGTTACAGCTGAGCTCCTCTGACTCCTACTACAACGTCTGAAACTCAATGGAGATGAACAAATCAAGAAGTGCCTGCTCCATGCTGTCACCCAGATGCCAGATCAGCTCTACCCAAACCAAGATTAGACAAGATCATAGAATCCCAGAATCCCAGACTGGTTTGGGTGGGAAGGGACCTCAAAGCTCACCCAGTGCCACCCCCTGCCATGGTCAGGGACACCTCCCAGCACACCAGGTTGCTCCAAGCCCCATCCAACCTGGCCTTGGACACTGCCAGGGAGGGGCAGCCACAGCTTCTCTGGGCACCCTGGGCCAGGCTCTCACCACCCTCACAGTAGAAGACCGATTCTACATACCAAGATGTTCAAGAGCTTCACCTTTCTGCTCTGCTAATGCTAATGTCTCCTGGGGCAGTAAGGCCACAGGAATAAGAGAGATTGTCTATACAACACACAGCGCCCATCAGTCTTGAGTTGGAGGAACCCAGTTTTGTCCTCCTGCTAATACAGGTCAGGTTTCTACACATCTGGTGTCTGCAATGAAAAAAGCCTGAAGGTGGATGCACTCAAGATCAGTAGGGTGATGGCACAGCAAACACTTTTTTGTTACAATTACTTTAATTTTGCTTTCATCAAAACCAGATGAAAACCCTTCCCCAGAGGCTACTGACAAGGATAGAAAGGGGAAAAGCAGACGAGTGGTATCTCCTAATAATTACATTGTGTTTTCCAGCCAGTGGTTCCCAGTTGCACCACGAAGCCGCCGAGCCAACACGATGAGTGCCCAGGACGGAGCCTGGGCTGGGCATTGCTGCTCCATGCCTGGCTGCCTCCTCCCTGCTTGCAGTGATTTGTTCCGTTTTCTGATTATTCCTTGGGTTTGAATTCCAGGGATGAGCTGGGGTTTTGTTTGTTTGCTTGTCTGTTTGTGCTGGGGGGGTTGTTTGGGGGTTATTTTACAGATTTCATCGCTGGGATTTAGTGGTTTCCCCAAGGACAGGTCTCTCTTCCATCAAAAGAGGTTTTTCCATCACTCGGAATTTATATACTCTGAATCTATTGACTCAGTACAGCTGGACCAAGGAAGCCATCCTAAATATTTTTCACCCTTTCCTCTTGCAGAGGGAGAATGAAATAGCAATCAAATATTTATTTTAGATCCCAGCGATCTAGCACAGATGCCTCACGTTTATCAGGGGCTTTCAAAGCCCTTCTAAATAAACTCCCAGATATTTTCTATTTTTTTTTTCCTGGTTGTATTTGGAGAAACACAGGCATATGCAGTCCTTTTACTGTGGCACTTCCCAAGCTGTTGCTGACTGTTTACTCTCCCTGTAAAGTTTCTGAGCAATGAGGGCATGATACAACCTCCCTCCATCACCTCCCCCTCTTCCATCCCTCCTCCCCTCATCCCCCCGTCCCTTCGCTTGCAGATGTCTCAGAATAAATCGTATATCATGTGTTTAGTGGTGCTGGGCCATTAAAACCCAGATCTGGTATTAGTGCTGTGGAAATGGAGAGCTTTCATCGCCACTCCAGAATGGGTTTTTACGGGTAATTGATGGGAAGCCACAGACGGCTGTTGACAGTGCAGAGATGAAGCAGTTCAGGGAAAGCCTGGCCAGTCCATCCGCCCTGCTCCACTGGCCAATCTCTAAAGGAATAAATGATGCTCATAAACACATCATTTTTCTCCAAATCATTATGCGCTTCCTCGCCACGGCGTGGTCTGAAGGCAGGGCCTGATCCAACACCCACGAAACCCATGGGAATCGCTCCTGCCAATCTGGCACAGATGCACAAACCATTTAGAGTCAGAATTACTGAAGAGTGGAGATGCCTCAGGAGGAGCTCAGCGAAATTTAGACCCTCAAATGCGAAACTGCAATTAGAAAATGCCAGGTGTTCAGCTTAATCCTCATTGTGCTGGACCATGATGTCCCCTGGGCATCTGAAGTTATCCCTCTGTGCTCCCAATCCTAGTCCTGAGCTCACTTTAGCCCCTTCTTGGTACAGATAGAAGGGAAACCAAGCTGAAGGGACAGTTATCTTCTTTTGCCAGGGCATCCTACTGCTGTGATCACCTGCAGAGCCAAATCCAGGATCATCTCCTGGTCAGTGAAATTCATACTGCATTTCCTACCCGAAACATAGAGGATGAGTTCCCACCTCCCCTTCTGCTAAAGTCCCACCATTGTGCAGAAAACCTTTTAACATGATCAGACCAGAGGAAGATGGAGCATAAGAAGAAGCAGGACTCTGGTGCTGGGTAACTGGGGCATGCAGGAAAGCAGCCCTGTTCCCCTCTGTTTTATCTTCTTGGCTTTACTGCTGCTGCTCATTTAAAGTCGTGTTGGAAACCAAAATACTACTAATAAAAAAATAACAGTTACAGATGAAGACTCCTAAGAGCCAGAGCAGATTTGATGGGAAGCTGAACCATAACAGCTCTGCAGCATTTGGTGCCTGACCTGTGCGTGCAGGAAAAAGTTCACTGGGGACTTACAGCAGTTGGGACCTCTAATGAACAAAGGAGACAAATTCAGTCTTTACAGCCTTTTTCTGTCCTCTGATAAATATTGCCCTTGAATTTCATGCTTTGCACTGGGCCAGAAAAAAGCTAATGACCCAAGATGTAAACATTTTATTTCCTGTCTCTGAAGCTGAACACAACTTTAACCCTTGCCCAGGAAGCATCAGCAGCTGTCAGGAAAGCTTTTATGGACTTAAAGAGCAAGAAGTCAACGGGACTTTTGTCATTGCTTTGGGGCATTTTGGGAAAAAAGGAATGAGGAAGCTTCAAGGGCAGACACAGAATTGTTATTAGGTACAGCCCCCACAGTGGCTGCAGGCTGGCTGCAAGAAGAGAGCCTGCAAGTCAGGATGCCCGGGACATTCAATCTGCATGAGACAACATCCAAACTGGAATAATCAATTTATCAGGCATTTTGTCCTCCAAAAGGGGGCAACCTGAGAGGAAGCAGGTGCTTTGGATGGGTATGGGAGGATGTTTAGAGGAGAGGTGCCTTGCCTGAGCAAAGTTTCTTTTAAGGTCAGTGGAAATCAATTTAAAGTCCATGTTAATGGGGTTGGTGCAATTAATCTCAGCCTAAAGTAGATGCCTTCAGTTGGCCAGATGATTCCTGCCCTGAACTGCATTGGCTACCAAGGCAACTCAGGGTGACTGGCTGAGATACCCTCATACATCTGTAATGGAGGGACTTGGATGTGAGATGAATCTGACCCTTTGGGGAGGGGGAGAATTAGACCTGATGTTCAAAAGAGAAATGATGACCACTTTATTTTCTTGTTCCCTTTTTTCTCTATAACCAGCTGGGGACCACTGATGGATGAAGGGAGCTGCGCCAGTGACCACACAACCAACCACTTGGAAAAAACATTCTCTGGGCTTGGCCAGAAGCCACAGCACTTGGTTTAACCCAGAGCAGAGGATGATGCTGTTGCTTTCACCCTTTCCCAGGCTTTTGAGGTTTCTCAGCACATTGGAGGTCTCAGCAGCTTGTGTGTGCACACATTATGGCCATCTTCCCTCCGTCTGCTGTTCTATTCTCAGAGATGTCTGGGAGCACGGAGGATTAAGAAATGAGCAGCCAAGCCATTTAATTTACTCTCAATCATCATTAATAGAAGAAGAGAGGAATAAATGCCCTTGTATAATTTAAGCAACTGTTTGCTTAATATTTTTGGTCATGACGTGAGAGCATACAGTTGATTATTCTTAGTAGGTACTGGATTATTTTTGACCTGAAGGATTTCTTGCTTATTGTGCAGCCTCTGTCTCAGGCACTGAGTCTCAAGCACTCTGCCTGTCTTATCCAGACTCCTTTAAGAAACAGAACCCAAGTCAAGATTGAACAGCAATTTGTTTTTGTTTACTTGGCCAATTAGGGTCAAGTTAATGAAGCATCTGGTGGAAAACAGCATCTCTTGTTATGTTGCCACAGCAGCAATTACAGTTCCCTTGAAAGAAGGTTAAGGAATTAATTGAAGTGCTTCTTTAGATATAAAAAATAAGTAGAGGTTCTGTCTTAGCTGGTTTGAGGAACTCACTAACCCATCTGGTTCTGTGCACAACATTTATTGATAGCACAGTGGAATAAGTTCATTCTTTATTTAGACCTTGCTGGTGTTTCAGGGAGGATCTGAGCAACCTGGTCCAGTTGAAGATGTCCCTGCTCACTGCAGGGGAGTTGGTGTAGATGACATTTAAAGGTCCCTTCCAACCCCAACCATCCTAGAAATCTATGATTCTGCACATGGTGGAAAAGCAGGCAGCAGCTCTCAGAAAGCCAAGTACTGGTGAAGTGATGGATGTACTCCCTGGAGCTGCTGGCCCTTGGCTGCCCAAATCTCCACCAGACTGATGACCTGCTGAGTAAGAAACACCTCGAGAACAGGCAGAGCGATTGAGAGAGCAACCCCAGGATGATCATGTCTGGGCCTTTCAGAGATGGCCAACTGACCAAGGGGAGCAAACACTGGTGGAGCAGCTCAGAGAGCTCTGCTCCATCCCCTTTCTACCCTCCTCTAGAAACCTGGGCTGCTTCTGCCACACCACTGGAATGAAATCAGTGCAATCTTTACCCTCCCCACTCTGGATGCATTTTAAGTCTGATGTGGGTGGTGGAAGAAGCATAACCCTGCCTGATCAATGTCTGCTGCTCAGATGCTGATGACAAGAGCAAGCTGCTCTTATTTTACTGCCTGACCAAAACTTTTTGTTGAACTAGAAGTTGAGCTAAGAATTCATCTCAGGGGCTTCCAGGTGAGCCAATCTTATGGGATCATTTTAATTAGCAAAAAAATGAGACATTCTGAGAACCTAAGGAATTAAAATGGAAAAGTAACTGAGGTGTTGCAAGAGGGCAAGAGTCTGTCATGCTGGGCTGTGATGCTTTGAGGAAAGAGATCAGCTGTACCACAGAGGATCTCTAAAAGTTGTTGAAAGTACCAGAATTACCCGGTTCACACCTGTCCTCTGCCCATAGAACTTATCTGCTCATGTGCTGATGGTCCCAGATGTGAAGGAGAGGACACAGGAGCCTCCCCAACCTGGGCAGTTTTTACAGGCAGCAATGAAAAGTCTTCAGGAGTCCCCCAAAACGCTGAGTGGGACAGTGAGAGGATCAAACTATCTCATTTTCAACATTTAAAGTACATTGCCTAACCTGGAGCATTTGCAAAACTCTTTGTAGAGATTGGCACCAGAAAATTTTACCCTGCAGGTAGCTTTAGAATAGATGAAAAAGCTACACTGTCAGCTCCAAGTTACATTTTTCTTCCTCCATCAGCGAAGTCACACCACACCAGTCGCCCAGGGTCACTCAAAGCACACTGGAGGTTTTCTTCACAGAGCAAACTTGACAAAACTGGCTTGGTTTGATTTTGGATTTTTCTGCTCTGGATGATTCTAACTCAAGAATGACGGGAAGGGCTCTTCTGTTTTGAAAGCATTGAGGATTCACCCCCTGAAAAGCAGGCTTTGTGGAAGTATTTTTAGATGGATGCCCCAAATTGCTGTATCACCAGCTACTTGATAAAAACCAGCATTGTTGCTAATGCTGAGCTTCAGTCCAAAGCCACCACAGCTACAGAGATGAGATTATCCCTTTGCTCTTTCCTGTAGCCTTTTTAACATGTAAGGACAGTCAGAAAGACTCAGTTTTCCTTTCCTAAACAGCCCCGCTTTGGGGAGGAGAAGAAAGGAAGCAAAGACAATCTGTATTTCCACCCATCACAAGATACTGCATTAAACAAACCAGGCTCAGAGAAGCAAATGGGCAAGTGGAGTGCCATCAGGCCCCGTGACTCCATCCAAGGCCCTTTGTGGCTGTTCCTGAAGTCAGTCATTAATTATATCGTCGTACGCTGGTTTTCCTGCATGGGCTCTGACCCAGTGCACAAGATGAACCTGCCCTGGCTGGGCAGTGGTGGAGGCTCTTGCCTGCAGGATTCTCTTGCATTAAAAAAAAAAAACCCACATAAAAAAAGGAAAAGAATTCAAAAAGGCATGTTTGAAATGGAGGAGATATTTCTGAGCAACTGCAGACAATGTTCTCCCCTGCTTCCTCTTGCCACTCAGTACATTATAAATGTGCTTTCTCTGTCAAATGGATGGGGAAAGCACAGAATCACAGAATCACAGAATCCTAGGGGTTGGAAGGGACCTCGAAGGATCATCCAGTCCAACCCCCCT
>VZRW01012707.1:187210-486659 GCA_013398125.1 Aegotheles bennettii | reverse complement strand
CCCACAGACTTTCAACTTGCCCCTCATCAGCCCCTGGACAAAACTCAATACATTCTAGTTGCTCTCTCACATACAGAGCAACTCCACCACCTCACCGACCGATCTTTCCTAAAAAGGACACAGCCATCCATGGCCACATTCCAGCCATGTGAGCTGTCCCACCATGTCTCTGTAATTGCCACCAGATCATAACCTTTAGACCACACCCAGACCTCTGACTCCTCCTGTTTATTCCCCATGCTGCGTGCATTGGTGTACAGGCATTTCAGAGAGCAAGCAGAGCGCACTGGTGGGACCCCTGGGAGGCAGGAGGCCTTGTGGTCAGTGCCTAAATATCTATCCCTTCTCTTCAATGATTGAAAATCCTCCCTAGACCCTCTTTCTTCAGGCCCTAGCATGTTGTTCTTGGGCTCCTCCTTAACAGACCCATTTGTCTCCCCTTCCCCCTTCACATCTAGTTTAAAGCCCTCAAGCAGCCTAAGTCCTGCTGAAATTAATGGCCTGTGTGCTTTACTTTTATCTGGCAGGTTTTGTTTTTCAGGGATGGGTAGAAAGCAATTCATTTTTAAGTTAAAGAGATAAAAAGACATTTTGGAGTTGGTACCAAAAAGCTGTGAAAAAGAAGATTTGCACAGCATGGCCATAGAGATGACCTTCATCATTTCTTACATCCACTCCATTTATTGCTTATCTGACTCCGTAGTGTGTTAAACATCCATGGGGATCTCTGCAGTGACCTTCATGGCCTAAGCTGTATCAGTCATCTGCAGCAGGGACTAACATTTTCAGGCTACAGAGGTGAGTCCTGGCTTTCAGCTTTTCTCCTCTCTCCCCAAGGAATAAACTTCTGGGTAATTTTCATCATCATTATATTCTGCTGGAAAATGGCATGTAAATCAAATTTCAGCACGCTTCACAAAGCATTTGCTGATGTTGATTAATTTCTTGGGGAGTGTAATATTTCCTAAATGAAATATTCAGTTTTTGTTTCTGTTGTTCATTTCCATTCTGGAATGGAAGGAAAACCATCCTCAGGGTGGAAACTCCGAGCTTAGGCTGGCTCCATGCACAGACCCTGCTCTCAATCTCCCCTTCTGCCATGAAAGCTTCCCCCAACAACCAACCTCATCTCCCTGGCATCTGACTTCACTGGCTCCACCTCAGTCCCTCCCAGACCATGCCCTGATCCCACAACTGGTCCATTCTCACCTCACTCCCACTTGATATTCTCATTTTTTCTATAGAAAATCCCGTGGCTTCAGATTGCCTCCTGCCACTTGGCTCAACCCAGCACCACCGAGAGCCCCTTGGTCAGTTTTAAACCTGTCAGATGTCTCCTTCCACAGCACTCTGAGCAAATTTGAACTAAGATGCTTTTCCTACTGGATTTTATTTCTTTGTCAGAAATTGATCCTCTCTTTCCTTTGCCCCACTGTTCTTAACAGAGCTTGAAATTGCTGCACTTCTCGGCCATCTGTTGGCTTTCTCCTCCCTGCTCCATGCCGTGCTGCAGCTGCAGAGGGACCACATCTCCTCCTGATTCCTCAGGTGCCCAGCACAGGGCTCTCCATGCACTGTGGTTGTCTCAGCTCCTGGGGGACACCTCACCCTGCCTGTGGGATGGGAGATCCTATGATCTGGAGCTTCCAGACCAGCTGAGATGTGTCTTGTGGATGCCTTCTCTGCCCTATAAGCCCTTGAGAACAGCAAACCTGCTCCTTCACCAACAAACAGCATGGTCCCACATCTCCTTTATGGCCTCGAGGTGATCTTTCACCCCTAGTAGCTCCCTCTTTAGCACACAGGGTGCACGTGGCCAGCGAAGGGACTGTGACCCAGAGGTACCTTGACTCAGCCACTGAACCCCAGGCTTGGACTGAGAGCCCAGCTGAGCAGGGACCCCCGAGGTGGAATAGACTGAGTGCAAGAAGAGCAAAGATCAGTGATAGAAAGAGAATATTTGAGTCAAACTCCCCAGGAGCAGCTGGAGCAGATCAGAATAACACCACAAAATGCAATTTTCCTGCAGGAGTGACTCCTTGTACAGTCAGGGGAGCATCTGTGTGCCCAAAGCCACCTTGGTGCTCAGTTTACCCCACAGCAATCTTCAAGAGAAAGCACGAGTGTCCGTCTGAGTCACCGGGATGGGGACATCTGAGCCAGTGTCTGGGGACATGGGGTTCACTGGATGGAAATAAGGAACAACCCAAATCTACCTCCTGTGTGAGGATCACGGCAGCACAGCAACACTCTCAGAGCAGTGAAATTCAATGTCAGGGGTCAGGTCCCAGGACTCCCATAGATTTCTGCAGGGAGCATCCTTCCCTTTCTCCTTCTCTCTCAGAGGGTGGCTGCCTGGCTTGCCATACTCCCATGCCTCTTGCCCTGCCACTAGCAGGGACATTTGTCCCAGGCTTGTGATGGACAAGCTCCTTCCTACCTCCCCCCGTCTCCTCTTTCCCCTCTGCAATCTATTTTCCTTCGCCAGGCTGCAGCCAAGAATTTAATGTGCTGACATTTTCCTGTTTGTTTGAGTTTACTGCTCCAATCTGTTTACACTTCTCACTGAACACAACGGCTCAGGAGATTAGGAGAGGAGTTAATCAGACGTAGGTCCCCCAAAAATGTGCTGATATACTCCAGTGAGTTCATCGAGTTTGAAGGATGGATTTGAAAGGACCACGCCGAGCTGTTTGCTTGAAATGTGTTTGTGATGCTGAGTTCACTTCAAAGCAAGCACATGGAAACTGCTGGATGCACTCAGTGGGGGTTGTGTGAACCCAGCAGGGAGCTGATGATCAACAGAGCCTACCTGAGGAGCAGCTGCAGGCTGGATGGAAAGGTTCTAACGTCTCCATCAAAATACAGAAGAGATTTAAGGGTGTAAAAGTGGGCACGGGAGTCGGCTGGGATCTGAGGAGAGGTTACAAATGTAACTGCATCACCTTACTCAGGGTGTGTAACAGGCTGCACAGTATTCACTGGAAGGATGAATAGAAAAGCAAGAAAATCCTTAAAAACTCCTCCCCTACACCCCCCAAGTTAGTCCATATTTGAAAAACACCAACTTTCACCATTTATTCTAATATAAGCAGCTTCTTCTATTATTAGGAGACAGACTGCCACTAGGACACTTATATCAAGCCACTTAAGTTCCCCCCCCCCCTTTGCTTTATCTAAAAAAATATTGTTTGTTTTAGAGAATTGTTATGCAGCCTTTTTTCTTGCCTTCAAGAAGGGTGCTCCAGCAGCAAGTGGAACAGCAAGCATTCCCAAACTCAGCACCATCTTTAGGCAGAGAGACACTAGGCTGGAGATGGCCAAAAAGAAAATTGGTAAGAAATTCCTTTTTTTTCCTCCCCCTTCCTTTCCCTTGTTGTTTTTGGTTCAAACTGAACTGAAACGGAACTATTTTTTAAAATTTATCAGAGTAGAAACTCCCACAGTTTTGCAGCTGCTTCTATGAACCTACCACCCCTGTGAGCTTCACTGGGGATAGAAATGGAAATGGCACCCAAATGCTGGGGGGGAAGATCCTGCCCACCCCCAAAATCCTGGCTGCAGAGCTGCCTGGCCCAGTGCTACCAGCCCACAGCTCCCAGTAGTCCCAGCCCTTGAGCTAACTGGAAAGAAATTTCACAGAACCTGGCCTTGGTCTTGGCCAAGAAAATCTGAAGCTCCAAAGTGTTAAATGAGATAATTGGTGCTGTGTGAGATGGGGTTTTTCATGAGGATATCCGGGTTCCCTGGAAAGTTTTTGAGTGGCTCTAATGTGAGCACTGCTGGGGGTGAGACCAAACTGGGCTTTTACAAACAGCTCACAGCACCTTGTTATGAGAAAGATTGGAGATCAGGAAAATGGGAAGGAAAAAGGAATTAAATCGTTGGTGGGACTGAGTTAGGAGGGAAAATGAAAAGTGGAATACCTGTAGTGTGGCTAAGCAGCAAGTAGTTTGGAAACTACTCCAGATCCTGAGGGTATCCAGGAAGAGGAAGGGCATCTAGAAATGGAGGGGCAGAAGGCCAACTAGTAAGAAGAATGGACACCATCTCCAGGCAGCACCTCTTCCTCTTGGAGCACCATGGGAGATGGGGCAGCACCCACCCTCCTGTGCCAGGCTGAGGCAGGTGCCAGAGGCAGGAGTGCTACCCTAACAGCTCTTCATCTCTTCAAAATTCAAGCCTTGTGGAGAGATTCATTAACTGCTCTGGTTTACATCTGCTTGAATACCTGGACTTGTAGTTCCCTGGGCTGCAGGGATTTTGAATAATTCACCTGCTACCTGCACCCCATCCGCTGCAGGAGCCCTGGTCCCCACCTGTCTTAAGGTTCACCTTAAGGCTTCATCACCTCCCACTTGTCCATAATAACTTCCTAATATTTTCAAGTTAAATGTCAAGCTTGACTTTCAATTGGACAGCAGTACCTTTCCTTTCAGGTCTCCTGTACTTTAACCAAGCCACCCATGGCCAGCAGAAGCCTCCCCTTAGGGCAGGCATGCTGGAGAAGCCATGTGCCCTGCTCATCCTCCCAACAGGGCTGCAGCTCCTGCTGCTCATTAAACTGTAATAGATCCAAACACAAAGAGAGAGTGTGCATCATTAGAGCTAAATATGTTTTCCTCTTTGGTTTTGTTTTCTAAGGGATGTGTTTGGGGATTTGTATAATGAGGAGCTCGTTGGCAGGGCAGTTAGAGAGCTAAAGGCAATGAGGCAAAGAGATGTAAAGAGAGAATGGATCAACAAGCAACATCCTCACTGTGCAGGAGAGCAGTGATGTCCCCTCACACCTGTACACACAACAACAAGGGGTCACAACCATCTGTCTTGCTTAACTTGCCCGTTACTGCGGTGCCTGAGCATCTCCTGATCTCTCACATACTCACACGGGGTGGTCAGGAAGGGCAGTGCCATTAATGGAACCAAAGGAGACACTGAGCTTCCTCCCAGGAAGATCTCTGTAATAGTGAAACATTTTTCTGTCTTAAGCAGCAGCAAAAATGGTTGTGAATTAAATAAAACCAAGGCAATTCCTCCTCCTGGGGTGCAGGGGAGGGATTCAAGCAAGAAGTGATGAAAATGCTGTGGTTTGTTTTGGTTTCTCTTCTTAATTCCTTTTTCCTAGTCCAAGCTCATATTTTTGACCAGAAAGCCCCCGATTCAATGCCCAGAGACCCCTTATTTAAAACCTGAAACCTTTAGACTGTGGCAGCATTTCCCTCAAAATAAATTTCAAGTCAAGCAAGGCTTCAAATCTGCCTCTTTGGGCTGTCACAAACTGGCATTTTTCAGCCAACAACAAAGGAAAATTCACTGAAAAATTCCTGGTGGCCACTGTGTGTGGCAGTCCCACAGAAAGCATGGTGCAGAGAAGAGGAGACTGAGAGGAGACCTCATTGCCCCCTACAACTACCTAAAGGGAGGTTGTAGTGAGGCTGGTGTTGGTCTCTTCTCCCCAATTGCTGATGACAGGACGAGAGGAAATGGCCTCAAGTTCCATCAGGGAAAGTTTAGGTTGGAGATTAGGAAGAAGTTCTTTCCTGGGAGGGTGGTTGGGCACTGGAATGGGCTGCCCAGGGAGGTGGTGGAGTCCCCGTCCCTGGGGGTGTTCAACAAACGGGTTGATGAGGCACTTGAGGCCATGGTCTGATGGTCTAATGGTTAGGAACATGATGGGATAAAGGTTGGACTTGATGACCCTGGAGGTCCCTTCCAACCAGAATGATTCTGTGATTCTATGATTCTAAGTGTAGAAGCCCTGGTGTTTAAATGATTAAAGAAATGCTAAACATGGATTCAAAAAAGTCCCAAGCACATTTGTACCTTCTCCTTTTCTTCCAGTGTCCTGCTTCATGCCAAGGTGCTGCTAGATACCTTTGGGCATTTATAGCCCAAATTTCTATTTAGGAAAGATGGAAGATACCTTTGGGCATTATAAATTTCTATTTAGGAAGATGGAAGGTGGTGTGTGACAATCTGGAGCACTGTCAGCAGTTCCCATAAGCCAAAGTTTCTACCACGTGTGAGTGGAACTCTGCAGAACAAGCAGTGGTAACAAAAAATTGGATTGAGGCATCACACTGTAAAACTTAATCTCCCATATAGAGACTCAGTCTACCATAAAAGAAACAGTGCTGGAGGATGTAAGAAAACATGAGACCCTAGGGATGATTTAATGTCCTAAAGACATAAGCCACAGCAACGCAAAAATGAGCTCAGTAACATAGAGGCTATTACATTTCAATTGGTTATGTGTATTCTACATAAAACACAATCAAAATACTTGTTTTTAAAGGATATAAATGCCTTTCTCAGGCTGAGCAAAAGCAGTGTTACTGATCTAGAATCTTAAATATCATTTCAGGCTTTAAGCTTGAGTGATGCTACCTCCGTTCAGCCAAACTGCCCCGGGAATCTGGCAAGGACCGTGCAAACTTTGTTTCAGCAGTGTTAATGTGAGACCTGGCAGGCAAATCAGGAAAACCAGGTTCATTCACTGTTACAGGCTTTGTGCCTAGATTGAAAAACACCTATTTAATCCCTGGCTGCAGGTTTATGGGTTCTGCTGGTTGGACCTTGAGCAACTCTTGGCTGTTGTGCTTGGAGGCAGGTCCTGCATGGATTGTCCCACCCATCTGGAAGGTTTCTCCAGCTGTTGAGATGCCCAGCCCCAGGATGGTCTTTCTCAAATGAGCAAGTTGCTCATTCAGCAACTTTGAACCACTCAGCCTGTGACCTTTTCAGGGCAGAGTTTCCAAAATTTGCCCTTTTATTGTGTTTTTGGGCACTTCTTTAAACAGCAGTCCCTGGTCTGGTTTTTGGGGGGGAAGATCTCCCCAAGAAAGACAGATGATGGACTGACTGTCCATGGAGGGCCTCCAGGCAGGAAAGTCTAAAACATAGTTGAAGTTAGGAAAGAGTAAAGCGTCTCCCCTCTTCTCCTTTCATTGATCACTCCATATCTAAAATTTTATCATTGATCATAACAAACCTCCCATCCTAAGTGAACATTGCTGAGACCTCTTGCTGGGAGCACTGAGAAGCGTAGCTATTGCTACAGCCTGGGAGGGATGTGTAATGAAACAGTATTTCAGGGGAAAAATAAAATCTTTTTCCAAATGGGAAGTTCTAAATGGGAATGAGTCACCCTTGGAAATGGAAATAATCTGTAGTCAAAATGGGGCACTTAATTTCCAGTTCTGATTTCACTCTGGCTTTATGCTATTGTTTTAATGTAACATGGTGAGATGCACTAAGAATTTAAATAATCTAGAATGTGATAAATATTTTATAAGTGTTTAATATTTATATATTACATTTGCTTTTACAAATCATCCTGCTTCAGTATTACACAATGAAGCATTTCCAGAAGGGGGTTCTGACGTCTCCAAAATGAAATTTCTGCTTGGTGAAGTATTTCTGAATTTCCCCTTTCATTCTGATGCGAAGGGAAAATAAATTTCAAAGTGTTGAGCTTCCCCAAAGACAGGAGTATGATTTGGTCTCTCATTTTGTAACCCTGCCCTTTTCCAGCAGGCTTTGAGAGGCCGTTCTCTGTATGGACAAGGCTTCAAGAACACCTTTGGAGGGCTAAGCCAGAGTCATGAGGGATGTTTAGTTGTTTAATTCTATTCTATTTAACTATTTAATTAATCTATTTCAGTGGGAGAAGGCTGCCTGAGCACTTCTGTGGCTACAGCAGTATGAAAGTACTGATCCCTCCATTTCTACCTTCTAGGGAGGCATCAAATTTACATTTCAGCTCCTCTATGTTCCTCCATGACCAGGCTCACCCAAAGCCCATGAATCCAGCAACATTTGGGGCCGTGTTAGCACAGGGAAAAAAGGTCAGCACCGACTGGATTAGCCTCCAGATCGTGGGGTTACTGCTCCTGCAGCTGCTGGGAAGTAGGATGGGTTTGCAACCTCTTGCTGCTCAGCACAGAGCTCTGTCACCCTCTGCCGGGGACCAGGTCAGAGCTGGGGCTCAGCCATGCCAGGGTCAGCAGCCCTTTCAGCAGAGCAAGGGCTCCTTCTCTCCCAAACCAGGTGTCATCCAGACCTGTGCCAGGCTAAATCCTCCCCTGCCTTTTGCTCACCCATGGTGGCTCTGTACGGCCAGGCTTGGTCTTGTCTTACCAAAGCAACGTGAGAGTTGGTTCTGGGGGCTTGTGCCCCAGCTGCAGGGAGGAAGGGCAGAGATGCTCCATGAACAGTTGTATGAAAAGCAACTGAGCTGCCACAGCTTTGGGGCCAACAGCTCAGGGACACAGTGATCGTGCTCAGCACAGGAGGTGCAACCTCCCACCCTTGAGCAGGGGGACAGGACAGCACAGAGCACACACAGCACCCTCAGCTCTGCCCCACAGGAGCACCTGCCCCTTCCAAGTAGTCCCCAGATTTTCTTTCCCTGCACTCATCATCCAGAGCCAGTGTGGTTACGAGTCACTGAGACATTGATTTCATCTTCTGGGGCTGGCTTTAGTCAGAGGAGAACAGAAATAGATGAGCTTGGGGGGGCTGAGCTGTGTCCCTCAGTTATTGCTCAGTCCCTAATTCAGCATCCATCTCTATCCACTGCTCCCAAACACATGGAAGAGACAGAGAAAACATTGGGCAAGGAGGAGAGTGGGAAGATAAAGAATGATTGACCCCCACCAGGAGCCAGGGAGATTGGCCTGTGCCCCACAAACCCAACAGGTGAGCAGAGACCCTGGGGAGCAGATGGGGCAAGAAGAGGAGGCAGCAAATCTGAGCCCTGGCCTTGGGAAAAATTGTTCCTGAATAATTAAGCAGCTGGGAAATGCCTTCAGAGTCGGAGGAATGACCAAAACCTTGTCATGACTGTCTGCCTTTTTTTTTACATAACCCCATCCTGAACTGGGCAACCTGCTGAGACACAGCGTGCACCATTTCACCCATCAGCAGCACCACTGGTGGGCACAGGACCCAGCCCTCAGCCCCAGCCATGCACCCATGGGAGGCACCAATTCATTTCTGAGGAGTGTAAAAACCTCCTGCTGCACATTTCTGCCTGGGGAGAACTCCTTCCCTTTAGATCTTTGCCTTCTGGAGGATTTTATTTTCGAATCAGAATGCAGTAAGCTGAAAGATTAGCCCAGCTCTAGCTCAAATGAGAAGGGATTGCTGACTCTCTGGGAAGTTCATGGAGGTTAAACCACAGCAAACCTCCTGCTTCTGCCTGCTGCAGGACCAGGCTTTTGCTCCCAGTGTGTCACATCCATCACACAGCTCATTCTCCATCATTTTTATTATCAGGGCCTTCTGTACAATGAAAACTCCTGGATGCTTGTTCTGAAGACATCACAACCTCCAGGGAGGTCAAGACCCTCTCCACCCATTGCCTCAAAGGATTCCCCCAGCCACACTGGATTTATTTATGCAGAAGGAGGGGCTGCTGGGGAATGTGAAGTTCAAGAGCAGCCTTGGCTGCAGTGCCCATGAGATGGTGAAGTTCAAGATCCTTAGGGCAGTGAGGAGGGCACACAGCACCTTGCACTTCAGAAGAGCTGACTTTGGCCTCTTCAGGGACCTATCCCACCATAGGATAAAGCCCTGGAGGGAGGTGGGGCCCAAGAAAGCTGGTTATATTCCAGGATCACCTCCTCCATGCTCAGGAATGCTGCATCCCAACAAAGAGAAAGGCAGCCAAGAACACCAGGAGGTCTGCATGGATGAGCAAGGAGCTCCTGGACAACCTCAAATATAAACAGGAAGCCTACAGAGGGTGGGGGTAAGTTCTACAACACCCAGCTCATGATTTCTGGAAGGAAGAGCTCTTTGTAAATCACTCCTTCATCCTGATTTATGTCAGGCAAATATTTGATTTCTCTCTTTTCAGAAGTTACAAAATGCATTAGCACATGTGGGAGAGGATACAGGACAACTACAATGGAGCAGCAAATAGATGTGCAGGGCTCAGAGAATGGGAATGACAAAACTGCATTTAGGAGCAAACAGATCCCAGTGGCGCTGGAAGAGAGCTCATTTGTGTTTATTTTCTGGATGTTTTGTGGGATTTTGGAGAGTTTTATATTCATGGATTTCCCTTTGTATTCTTGGCAAGCAGATGAGAAACACGAAGAAAGGGTAAATAATAAGTCAACCACGAATCTGGGATTTCAGCTTTTCATGCTCCTAAGGCACGTGCAGAAAGCAGAAATCAATCCTTCTCTTTTCAAGCCTGAGGGCAGTCTTTGCTTGAGGATATTTTCTATGGTTTTTCTTGATAGAAAAAGGGACATTTCATCATTTCTGAGCCCAGGAATCTGCTGCTGCATATTGTCAGCTCGTGGCTGCCTGTCTGTCTACAACCAGCCACAATCTGTGCCCTGATTCTTTTAAAGCTGCAAAATCTTTCCACTCCTGTGCTTTGAGTTATTTCTGCCAGAGGAAAGCAACAAAAGGAATTTCTTATCTTGTTATTAATCATGTTTATTACAAGAATGCCTAAGGATCAACCAGGATTCAGTCCCTGTTGTGCTCAGTACTGTACAAGCAGAGCTGGGAAAAGGTATTGCACAAAGGGCTCCTCTTCCCAGGTTTGCCTTGATGAAGCAAGACATCATGCAGCCCCTGTGGCCCCTCCTGTCTAAATGAGCTTTGAGGTAGGACAAGGTTTAATTTCTAACAAGGAAGATTTTGGTTACACATCAGGGAAAACTTTGTTGTGATGAGGCCAATTAAATACTGAAATAAATTGCCTGGGAAAGGTGTAGCAACTCTATTACTGGAGTTGTGCAGAATGGATTAGACGTGCATCTCTCAGGAATGAGCAACCTGGATGCTCTGTTCTTTGACAGAGCAAAGGCCCCCTGAAGTTCCTCCCAAACCTTGATTTTGTATGATTTTAATGACTGGAGCAATACACCATAAATCTCACATTTTTGCTCTGGCTATGAAATTTATCAAGCAGATCTTGGGCTGTTCCCATGTCCTGCTTTCTTATGCCCAGTCTCCAGGACACACAGGAGAGAAATCTTAGCCCTAACCCCCAGCACTCGTGGCTGGATGTTTATGAGCAAAGACAGATTCACCTGACAGCACAACACACAGCTCCACATTTTTGCTATAATGATCAGTTTTGGCACCTCTCACTTATGTTCCTCTGCAGGGCTGCAGGAAGGGTATTCATCCTCCAGAACTGCCATAAAAGCCACGGTGGCTTTCAAATGCCTGTTTCTGATCTTGGATGAAAGAAATAAGGTTGCAGAAGAAATTACTGGGTTGGAATGGATTACTGTTAATGGGCTGATGAATTTGGGGGATTGCTGAACATCTGGATTCAGCAACCACCTAATGGTAAACAAGTAAAAATGACCCCCAAGGAATATGAACCTGCAGAACACAGTATCAGCACGGCCATTTGAAGAGAATGACCTTGATTTTTTCGTAGCATAGAAGAGAGCAGGTTCCGTGCCAGCATCTGTGCAGGAGAGCATGGAGAGGACATGCAGGGATCCCAAGTGAGAACACAACTGGTCACACTCCAAGCTGACACTCTGGGCCAAGCCCTGCAGACACCCACAGGAGCTCTGCACTCAGACAGGCTCAGCAGTTCCCAGAGTTTTGTTCGAAGCAATAAGCAGGTGGAAAACACATCTCTGCCAAAGCTGCTGTTCTGCTCCCGAGAGGCCTTTATTGAAATTCAGGAGACAAAATCTGTATTTCAGCCCCAAGAGGCAAAATGTTGAGAAGTAAGTGGCCTCCAGTGGCTGAGCTCTAACAAACCCATCCCTCCTGTCAAACCCAAATGCTGGTGGGTTGTTATTCCCAAGCCTGATACTGTCTAAGTGTTCAATCTCACCCTCCTCTCTCTGTGCAGGAAGCAAAACACTGAACACTTGGAGAGGCTGATCTGGAAAACCAGAAGGTGCAATCAAACAGATTTTGGTCCAAGGGGGAAAAGCCATTCCCTTGGGAAAGACATATCCAGCTTTACACTGATTCAAAAAGCCTCTGATATTGTAGGGATCCCTCTCCATCCCAGCACTGTAGCATGACTGGTCTGGGCTTTGAGGACATGGAGAAACACTTGGTCCATAAGGCCAAAAAAGTCACTTTTGAAGTCATCTAATCAAAGGTAACTGTGTGTTTTAGGATGAGATGATTTGTGCCTCTGAGGTGTGTAAATTATGCTGATAAATTGAGGGACAATGGCAGATAAAGAACTAAAAGTCATAGTAGAAATCAGCTGGAGATGTGACGACCACAACTTTTAAGACTTTAAAATTAAAATTAAGGAAGAAAACTGTAAGTAGAAATAGAGCATCCCCTCCCTCCATGCCTTGCTGAGAAAGAGCTTATTAGCACTTCCTACCTGCACTGCACAAACTCTGCTGTTATTTACATCCTAACTGCTCATCTGTGACAGCAGAGTTCAGACATTTCCAGGCACTGCCAAACTACTGGAAGGGTCCTCTGCAAGGGTCTTTAGCACTCTCCCAAGAGATTCACAGGCACAGCCCAGCTGATGGGACAGCCCGTCTCAATGCTGAAGAATATTCCAGGCACAACAAAGGTACCAGCATAGGCAGAGCCTGTACGTGTCCCACGTGTCCAGTGGGAAACAAAGCCTCTGCCACCAGGGTTGTTCAGATGTTTTCTTTTTGGATGCAGAAATGCCAGTCTGGTGATGAGAAGTGGTTACTTAAAATGCTGAGTATGGAGGAGGGAAAAGAAAGTGTTTTCAAAGAGTTGGCAGTTTTGGATGGAAGAACATTTTCTTCTTTCAAATATGCCCAACTTATTCTCCTGTGCCTGTCAGCTGCTCTAAAGGGTGTCCTCCGGACAGCAAGCTAAGATGTGGCTTTCAGAAAGGTGTTTCATTCGCATGGAGCAATTTCAGAAGAGTGTTTTGCAGTTCAAGGTAAGCTTTTGAGTTGGCTGAGAGCAACCACACGTGCAGTGTCTGCTGCAGATGTGCGTGCTGCAGATGTGCCCACTGCAGTTGAGTCTGCTGCAGTTGAGTCTGCTGCAGTTGTGCCTCTCTCTGGACAAGCCTCCAGCCTGATGTTTGCTGAGCACAGCTCTTGTACAAACAAGAAATCTTGTTGGCTTGGGCTGGATTACTTGTGCACACATGAGGATTCATACCAGGAGAAAAGAGAAAACTGCTTTCTCCTCCACTGGCTGTTATCTTTTTCTCCTACTCCCCAAATTAAAAGTTCACTGATTCTAGGTAGTTCAACTACTTTTTCCAGCATCTCAAGCAGGGACTGCCACTCATGGAAAAATCAACTAGCTAGTTATTGTCTTTTAATATTTCCCCTGCCTTGCCAATGTGATACATCACACCACTGAGACAGCGTTTCTGTACTAAAGCTTTGTTGTCAGTTGCTTAAAACAGTCACACCAGAAATACCTTTATTGGTTTGACATTTCTCAGATGTTTTCTCCATCTCAGAAGAACTTAATCAGCTTTTCTTGAGTTATGTGATCATAAAAAATACCTACAGCCCTTAATTTTTCTTCACATCCTTTTTATGATCAAGTAGCTCCAAACCCTTTTTGTTTTGAATGGAGCTGCTTGTAAAATGTTCCCTCCTACCTCTTCTCTCACTGTAGAATTTTGTCTTTTTGTTAAGAGTTATTTGGGTTTTAACTTCAGAGTTTTCTGATGAATATTTAAGACCTTAAGAGAAGCAGGTGCTTTTACCGGAAACATCCAGGAAAATCTCAAACCTGATTTTCCATTTCAAAAGTTTCAGGTTCAGTCAGGGTTTGAACTCAAACGCACTTTAGAGATGAGTATAATTTTAGAGTCTTAAGATATAAATCATTTCTAAATGCCTGTTTCTTCCCCACAAACTGAATCAAAGCCTCCCCCCTTAAGCATTCCATTTGCATGTGGGGATATTTGGAAGCAGACCTTTCCATGTGGCATATTGCATAAATGGACTAATAGCCCCAAAATCCAGTAGACTTTCTCTAAGGATGACCATCTGCTGAAGGGTAGATATTCTTGTCCCACTAACAATGGTGCCAAGCTATCAAAGACTTTCACTTATTTTCATGGGATGTCATCGTGGTGCCCCCTCTGCACTGTCCAGGAGCACCCCAAGTCTCTCCTCACTCCAAAGAGCTCATTCCCAAATCCAGGCTGCTGAATCCCCTCCAGCCAAGTGCCTGGTGCAGCAAAGCCTGACCCAAGTTAAATCTCAGCAGTGCCCAGGACTTGGGGAGGGTGCCGTGCCAGGGAGCACGTTAACAACTTCACTGTCAGGACAAGCATGTTTCGATACCCAAAAATGTTCCCTGGCATGGTGTTATTTACCAATACAGATTTAGCCAAAGAAACTGTGTGGTGCCTATAAATTCCTGCAGTTTCTATGGCTACGAGGATGTTAGAAGTACATCGTAGACAGAAAGATTCGATTGCCCCAGCAGAAAACCTACAAGACAATCACTGTGATTCTTGCTAGCTTTAAAATCAATTAATCTGTTGTAGCAGGAGGTCTGCAGGGCAGACCTTAGCAAGATGCTCGGAGGCATGAGACTGAAGCAAACAGCTCCACGTGCAAACCTGGCACATGAGCTGACTCCAACTCGCAGGTCAGACTTTCCCACAGCAGCGCTGGCTCCACAGGTCTCCTTGGAGAAAGGAATACGTGAGGGGCTCTTGCTGTTGAAATTGAGGAGCTTTGATTCAGGGAGGAGAAGGCTGCCAGGGAGGAGAAGGGAGGAGACGGTGCTGGGGAGGACGGGGACCGAGCGGAGCAGCTGGTTGGTGGCCACTCCGTGGTGCAGCCCTACTTCACCCACAGCCTGTCACTAAATGTCAGTCAAGTTCCATCACAGTGAGCACGAAACATGGTTCTCTTTAAAAAGGAAAAAAAAGGAAAAGAAAAAAACAAAGAAAGTGCTCAGCATCCCCTGCCAGGAGTTGCAGAGCAGTCATATGCTTCAGGAGACTTTTATGATCAAAAAGTCCTTCCCAGCCTCTTTCTTCTGCCATCACAAAGTCAAGCCCTTTTATAAGACTAACAATATGCAGACATTAAAACTGTGATACAAAGGAAACAGCAAGGATCATGCATTTGATTAATCTTTACATTATAAACCTGAAGGGTAGGATATGCTGTTCCTGCCTGCCTGGAAAGCCCTGGCTACCGTGGTATAGACTTTTTTCACTTGTTAAATTTCCATTAATAAAAAAGTACAATAGACTCTGCACACATTGCTGCTTTTTCATGCTCTCAATCTCCCCGTGTGATTGCTTTGAAATCCCCTGATCTTGATAGTGCTACTTAAGGCGTTGTCTGTACCAAATGGAAGATCAAGCTCAGACCAAGAAAGAGACTGCCGGGTTTCTGATGACCTTTTCTTATCTTTAAAACAAATATGCTAGTCATGTAAAACCAGCTTTCTGGCAAACAAAAACTGCATATAATATAACTCTGGATCCAATTTCTCATTCCAAGACTCCTCAGCACAGAAGTCTCCCTGCATGATGCTACAGATGATAAATGCACTGACTCAGCCGAAGCTGAGCTGTACTCAAAGAGCCTGGTCTCATTTAGTTCTCTCCTATTAGAGTAAGTTAAATTCAAGCTTAAAACTAAACTTAAGAAAAGATCTTAGCAATCTAAACACGAACCACACCTCTGGGATAACTGATCAGCAGAAACAGGCTCAGCTTTTTTGCTGATTTAGCAAGAAAAAGGGCTTTTTCAGGGTAGAGCTTAAAAAATGAGGCTCTGTCTGCCTTTCCAGCCCCCTGGAAAAGCTGTGTGGCCACTTTACGTGAGCAAGCAGAGTTTTATTTCCCCTGTTCTGTCCGAACTCCCATTTGCTCTCCCTGAAGCATCACTCACAAGCATGGCAATGCCAGCTGAGAAGCAGCTGCATCTCAGGTTCAGCATCTGAGCTTTGCAGAATGTCATAGTCAGGATCCTCGTAGTTGAGCCCATACAGACACCGCGTGTTAACTCAATCGGCTTGAGTTTTTCAATCAGCCACCTTAAGTTTTCATCAGAAATCCCAGAGATTGCTTTGGAGGAGATCAGATTTGGGCAAGGTCCCACTTCTGCAATTGGCAGCACCGCTGGTGATTTTACCATTAAACAAGGCTCCACTCCAAGGTTAAACCAGAACATCCGTTTGTCTCCAAATAAGACAGGACTGTTCCTACCTTCCCTTTATTCTCTTGCTTCTTTTATTACTCGGTTATTTTTCTGCCCACTCAGTGAGCTGAGTCAAGGAATACCCAAAGAATAAGAGCTTGTGGGAATGGGACCAATTCTTTGTGCAGCAACAAGATTTTCTCAGCCTAGCTCAGGGAATCTTGTATTTTCCTTTCTCCATGCTGGAGCCAGTCAAATAATACTCAAGACCCAACCTGTATTTCCCATATTATGAGCTTAACTGTATTGATCTATAGAAATAATTTGGTGGGGGGCTGCAGAAAAAAAAATGACAAGATGTCCAATAAAATCTTTGCAAATAATGATCCTTGTCTTTGTCTCGTCTGCCACCTGCCCCTCCCATGGTCCAGTCATGACTCAATACCTTAAACTTTATAAGGAGGCAAGAAATAATAAGCAAAAGGCATTTCCAATTCTTCTCCAAATATAAAACCTACACACAACAAAAACTCAGCTGCATTTATTTATATTGATCGGGAAGGTATTTACTTCAAGCACTGAACAAATGTCTCTGCAAACATCAATATTGGGATTAGACTCATAAATGTCGTCTATATTTCATAGTGTGAGAAGCAATGACTTTTGGGAATGCTGAGGCCCTTCATTCATTCCATCTCCTTATTTATTTTTTTCCACCCTTCTCTGGAAGGAGGCTGCAGGGCTGAGATATATTTAGTCCCATACTTCTGAGTTTGCTGCCACAGTGCCAGTGAATATCGACTCTGCCAGTTGGCTCACCCATGGGCAGAGCCTGTTTCAGAAAATGGATGGGGATTTTAAAGGTTTCAGTGCAGTTTCACTTGGCGTTAGGTACATGGCCCATGGAGGAAATGATACTGGGTTCTTCCTAGCTTTCAGCTTTGGGACGATGTCTGGTACCTTTGCTCCAGCATCCCAAAGCAAGGGGCGTACAAGAGCTCGTGTGTTATTTCCAGCCTACAAAGGAAGGGAGGCTCTAAAATTTAAGCTGCTAAATTTATGGTCAAGAAATTAAATAGGCACTTCAGTAGCTGCACCAACTCCAACAGCTTCTATCTTTAAACCACTTTCTCTCCAAGATCCCATATTTTTTCCCCCATTCCTCCCTAATTTACTCTATCACTGCCTCTCTTACAGCATCAGACCTGACAAAACTCTGACACAGCTGAGGTGAGGCTTGGGCAGAGAGTGTAAGCAGAAGGAACAACCACTGCCACCCTCAGAGCTGTCCTGGGAGGCTGTGGCTACTGCGGGTGTCCCAAGTTTTCTTGGCCCAGCTGGCAGAGACAGACTCCTTGCCACCACCCTTCTTCAGGCACTTGGGAAAAGCAGACAGAGTGCCATCCCTTTTTTAGAAATAACTCCCAATCTGTTGTTTTAAGAGCTGGATAAATCTAGTCCTCCTAAATGCCCACCACTAAAGCTGCCACTGCCTTTGTTCCAGCCTTATTTTGGAGTTAAACTGCCTGAAGCAGCTTGGGGAAATGTTTGGGATCACAGAGCCCTGCCCAAGCCTGTGCTCTGGTGCCAGTCAGGCATCTGTTATTGAAGAGCTGGAGCTGAAGGGAAGGGCTCCCCTGCACGCTTCAGAAGCTGTCAGCCAGAAATGAAGGAGTATATTATATTTTGGGGGGCATAAAACCATCTTCTAGGCCAAGACAGGAATGGAATAAATTAATTTTTTTTTTTTTTAAAAAAGGAGGGGAAGGAGGAGGACTCTGTTATTTCTTGCATTGCCTCAAGAGAGAAATGCCATCTTTCATCTTTCTCTCTCTCCTTTCTGGGTATTTCCTTGCCCTCCTTTCCTCTGAGTTTCTGAAGAATTAGGAACAGCCATGCAAGCATCAGCCTGGCTGTGATGTGACCCAGGGGAATGGAGATGACACGTGGCCATCCAGGCCACAAGCAGGGCTAATCTAGTCTGTGTCTATCTCAGAAGATACCCGAGATGCCAACCATGGCTGCCCTCAGGCTTCATCCAGGCACTGAGAGTCCATGCACTGACTTCTCCAGTCTCATAATGGGCTCAGCTTATTAATGATCGTCAAAAAAACGGGCAAGATCCAGTTTCAATTTCTGAGAGGCAAAAGAGGGAGCCTAGGGAGGCTTCTCCCTGCCAGAAGGTCCTGCAGAACTGAAGATGCCATGGGATGTGGTTCAAGCCAGGTAAGAAAGCAGAAGCCTATCTCTGCTTAGCTGAGATGATCCTCCTGAGCAGTCCTGCTCACCAACTGCACAGTGGGCTCGTAAGGTGCCTTTGATGTCTGCAAAGTGCTCTGAAAGCATCAGATGAAAGGAGCAAAGCATTATTTTGATGAAGTGTTTCAACTAGCACCAAGCATGCAGACTGGATGGGCCATGGTCCAGCACCACACACATGAACACACCCGGCACTGCAGCTCCAGCTGCTTTCTGACTGTGCTCAAGGATTTCTGTACAAGGTCTGGGACTCTGGGACATCTGTGTCCATGGAATAGAGAGAACAAGGCCATAGAAAAATATGTCTCAGTGCCTCGGTTTCCCTACAGGAAAATGAAAATGATCCCATCTCTTCCTTTATAATCTACTTCATATTCCAGCCAAGAATTCTGTAAGCCAATGACTGCCCTCACCTCCTTCCATCTCTTCAGTTGCCCATAAGAGCACGTCAGGACACTGAGCTTATTATACATCCCTCATACTCAGAGCTGGAGAATGACAGCTTTCCAAGGCTATATCACAGTCCTTAGACACCTTATTTGCTTTATGTTCCTTGTAAAAGCAGTGGACTAAATGTTCAACAAACAAAACTGAAATCTTAATATTATTTAATAGGATTGTCCCTGGTATCCACAGAAACTTCAGGCTGGCAGAAAAAAATCACATTTAAGAATTTAGGAGAAAGCTTCCCGAGCTGATTCATGTAGTCAGAGTTCACCTCTCCAAGTTTCACTGGGAGTTGTGGAGTAGCTGCATTTTTATTAAAGTTTCAAGACTCAAAGGCGTGTGATGAGATTCAGCTTTCAGCTCAGTAACTTCCAGCACTGCCGATAAAAACCAGCAACTTAAAAATAACACCTCCCCTCCAGCTTCATATCTCACAAGATAAGTTAAAAAATAAGAATCTGACAATTTTTCCATTTAAAAAGTCACAGGCTTCAAAAGGCAACTTCCAAATTTCTTAGGAAGTGACTTCTGAAGTGCTGGGGGCTGCGAGAACTGCAGGTTCCAGGCTCTGTTTCCCTGAGCAGAGGCCAGCACAGGATCCAAGTGCTTCCAGGAGTCCAGGCTGCTGTAGGGTGATGATCCTGGGAAATAGTTGTGTGATGCTGGCAGAGCTGAATGAAAGGTTCTGGGTGTTTGGACTTGGTAATACTGAAGAAAAAGCAATGTTACAACATCCTGGCTTTTTCCAGCTTGGGCATGCCTTCCCTCACTCCCTGGGCTGAGCAGCTCTTCTGCTCCCCGTGGCTGAAGAATGGAGACAGTCAGACTCCTCAGAAGATCATAAGAAGGGCACCAAAGAAGATTTCAGGTCCAATTCTGGATCTCTGATATATCATCAAGCAGGGAAGGTTCCTGGAAGAAATACCTCCTCCAGCTACCTGGAGTGGCATGGAGAAAGGGATGTGATAGTTTTAATGGTCTAATGGTTAGGAATATGATGGGATAAAGGTTGGACTTGATGACCCTGGAGGTCCCTTCCAACCAGAATGATTCTATGATTCTATGATTCTCAGTAGCACGAAGCCATGAGTCTTCAACAGCTCACTCAGAAGCATACACTGGAGTGGCCCTCACAACAACCAGCCCATGATGCTCACCCTTGCTGTGGGGTGCATGAGTTTCCTGGCCAGGGAGGTTTGTCCCTGTCCACTGGGTTCTCCTTGTCCTGCTCCCAACATGCCCAGAGCCCACACCTGAACACAGACCCATGTTCAAGGGCAGCGAGGAGTAGCTGCGTGCTGCCATTACATGAGCAGATATTGGTGTTGCAGCTTGTAGAGGACAAAGGGACAAACCAGAACTCCTCTCTCTTGAGACAGGAGCAGGCTTTGTCCTGAGGAGAGATGAGAAATGCTCTGCATTTAGCTAATAAAATAGAATGGAATGGAAAACCCACAGCCCTGCACATCATTAGGCTGCGATTCAAAACCCAAACACAAATAAAACAATTTCCCTGTTAAGTGAAGCTTGCAGAATGAGAGTCCTGGACAGGTTTGTGTATGCTGTGGCTTCAGATGAAAAGAAGAAGAAAAAAACCCCTCATTCTAAATGGGTGAAGCAATTTTTCTTTGTAATTTCTGTGATCTACACAGCAACAGAATGCACAACAAGGTTGGCATAAACTGCTACCAAGAGCAATTGGGGTTACATCAGGGCATCTCATGGCCCAAAAGATGATTTTTAGCACTGCAAATTGCCCCAGGAGTCCGGTCTAGTCCTGCTGTGTCCCCTGTGTGGAGGTGATGGCAGGGAGGCTGCTCAGAGGATGCTCAAGGAGATGCCCTCAGCGAGCGGCCACATGGTCCTGCTGGAGCCACAGCCAAGACTGGGCTGGGGCAAGACTGAGTGGGGACAAGGGCAAATCTCCAGCAAATGCTGCTGGCATCAGGAGCTGGAAAAGGGTCCCGCCCCCATCCACCCCAACCTTCAGAGTTAATTAATTAATTAGAGGAACTCCAGCTACACAAGTCTTTGGTGCAAAAAGACCGCTCCAACAAACACAACACTTGGCCCTGATTTATAAAGAATAACGACCACAATTACAACCTAATGATTACTCCTATAATTATGAATAACTGCAGATGTCCAAACATTTATCTAAATAAAATCACAATAATATTAATATGTTATTGTTCCAGCTAATGACAAGTATACCTGCAATGCAATAACAAGCAATCAACACAATCTGTAGGTTATTAATGTTTCTTGGTCTCACTGATGTTATTATCATGTGAAGAACATTCCAGGAGCATTCAGTTTTCAGAATGACCCAGAATCTCTTTTGGGGAATTTTGTTTGTTTTAAGCTGAAATGAAATTACAATTTCCACTTCCATTACTGAGTTCTGACTTTCTGAGATGGGCAAAACTTTTAGGGTTTTTCAAGCTCTGTCTTGCACAGCGATAGAATCTCAGCAGCTTTTGAGTGTAACTGGGGCAGCTCTGCAGGAGAAAACACAACGATGTGGCCTCTTGGTCTGCCAGAAAATCCGTTTGTTCTGACTGGAAAGCAAAATATGGCAATCGATGCGATTTGATGAAACTAGCCAGCTTTAACAAAACCTTTTTTTATGAAGATAAAATCCTCCCTGAGGAGCGAGGGAGGCTGGAAAATGCCAGCTGTGAGAGAAGTGTGCCCGTGACACACAGCCTGGGGAGGGCAGGGGAAGGGGCATGGCTGGGGTGTGTTTTCCTCTGCCATTATCCCAAGGGAATGTCCTGAACCAGCTGCTCCATTAGCTCTGACCCGGAGCAGCCCTCAGGCCTCTGCACTGGCAAGCTCAGGTCCCAGCAGAGGATGGGGCTGAGTTTTGATTCCTCTGTGCTTCAGCCAAGGCTGCCAGGGAGGGACTGAACCAAGACAGCACAGCAAAATCATCACACAGCTACACTCACAGCTCTGTGACCCTTTCCACATGAAGAACCTGCAACCTCACTACCACCCAAGGAACAGGACTGCTCCCCTTTCACCTGCCCATGTGCTTTTATCAAAAGATCCGTGAATGTGATTGTCATTGGGAACAAAAAGGATGCAGCACTTGCTCCAAACAATTAATCCACATTGTTTCTGATCATTTAACTTGTTCTTCCTCCCCCACTGGGAAAAAAAGAGCTGATTATGCACGGTCTGTCTGTTCAAACAGAAGACATCAATTGGAGTACATCAGCTAGGCATGAAGGAGAAACAAATTCCTGGGCACTGGGAAGCTCTCAGCCAATGCAACAGAGGAGACGGAGGAGGAAGCTGCTAGATAAATTGTCAACGGCAAGAAGTTGGTGCAACTCTGCTCCTCTCTGCAGTACACATTCTTCTCCATTCCCATTCACACTTGCAGCTTAAAAATAGCCCAGTCTCTGTCCCTGTCAAGGAGGTGTCACCCTTGGGTGCTACATTTACTCGGGTAACGCAGCCTCTTCCTGTGGTGGTTGGAGATGATGAGCTCTCCTGAGGAGTCTATCCAAACTAGAGGAACCTCCAGAGAGGCTCAAAACCCACTGCCTGGCCCCAGAGGTCCCTCAGGAACCTGACTTCTCCATCCTTGCTCCACTCCAAGGCTCTGCTCTCTGCTATGTGCCTGCTTTCTCAGACATAGGATGAAAGGGACCTAAATCTGTCCAGAACAGGGAAGATCCACCTGCAGATTCAGTGTTTTTAAACCCTTGCTCTGCTTTCCATAGGGAGCTGAAATGCCACCAGATCACTGAGGCCATTCTAGGTGTTCAGGAGGGTCCCTACTCATTGCTGGCATCAGCTTTCCTGTCCTGGGAGTCTGTGTGCTCTTTTCTGTCACTGTCCCACGTGGCATTGCCCTGCGAACGAGCCTGGGCTGGTTTGGTCCTGAAGGCACCTTCCTGGCAGCATCAGGGCTTGCAGTTCTGCAAGACAGGACGGCAGCAGGCTGGGAGGCAGAGAGCTCCTGCCAGATGCAATCACTTTGCAATGAAAAATGAAGCATGAAGCTAGCTGGGAGGGGGGTTGGCTTCTGGCACTCCCAGCCAGTGCCAGATCTGCCGGCGGAGGATGAGGAAGGCATGAAAGACCTGAAGTGTCACACAATGAGCAGGCACCCAGACTAAAGGAGAGCTTGGCTGGCTGTAAGAAATTAGGCAAGGAGAATGAAAAATAGACATCAGGTTTTGCTGCAGGTTAATTAACCTGGAAGGTCATCAGTACCTTGGCTGAGCTGTCTTCAACAGCTCATTAAGAGGTTTTTGACAAATTGATTCCTTCTTTGTCCACTCTTTCTTCCCAGAATGGGAGAAACCACCAGCTCAGGTCCAGAGCATGAGCTGTGCCCCGAAGGACTGCTCAGCCCCTGGTGCTGCCCAGAAGGATCCTGGCAGAGCGGAGGAGCTGTGGACAGCCAGGGTGGGCAGAAAGCACTCCACGTCGCTGGAGGTGAACAGGCTCTTCATTAGCAGCTCCAGTTCTGAGGGAGGGACAGACTCCTGCCAGCAAATGCACATCCACTGTCTCTCTCCCAGCCTCTTCTTGCAACTTTTCCTCCATGCCCCATCTCCCAGGCCAGCTGCAGGAGGAGGATCTGGGTGCTGCCATCAGCCTGACCTTGGCTCACCATTCTCCTCACCTCAGGGCTTGACTGTCTGACTGTCCTCTCTTTGCTTTCTAATGGCTGCTGAAGCTCAAGTTGATACCATGGTCTTCCTCATCAGAATTGATCCTGACTTTGGCATTCCCTGTCCTGTTTGCTGTGCAGCCCCACTCAGATGGCTTCCCAGGCACGACGCCAGTTTGCTTATTTTATGTATCATTTGATGAGCAGCTAGGAGGGTTTTTTTCCCTTTAATCTCTGTAATTAAAGCCCCCAGCTGCCACGGGGATAGAAGCAACACAAGTAACAGCAATCCAATAATAATTCAGCACTCACGCCCCGCCACCTTCTCTCACCCTGCCCCTCTCTTTGCCGATGCTCTCAGGTGGAACATCCCATCTGGGTGCTGGCACTTGTGAGGGAAACAATGGGCTTTTTGCTGGTCTAGCCCAATTCCAGGAAAATCACTGATACAGTGGAGATACCTGCTGAGCCCAGGGAGATCTAAAGGCAAAGTCATTCCATTTCTGTGCCTGATGAGTTCATTTGTGCCAGGACGTGTCACACAGCCAACAGGAACAAACCCTTCCTTCCCAAATCTCATCAACAGCCACACACCAGGCAGAAAGATGTGATGAAGAACCAGAGCTGGAATTATACTGACACAGGGGACAGCAATGTAAGGAAATTGGTTCATATGGTGTTGGAGCCCTTCAAATTCTGCTGGTCCAAATGAGATCACTCACTCTCCTGTCCTTCTACTTTACTTCTTCTTAATGAACTCAGTGTTAATCAATGGGATGACGTGAGTGGAATATTACTTCTCCACGGTACAAGCAATACAGCAAGTTCATTCTGTTCAGAAGTTATCTGATGGCCAGGTCTCTTGCTCAGAAAACATGAAGGAACCTGAACTCTTCACAGGATTGCAGTGGAGCCAAAGGCACTCCATAATTGAGCTCTGATTTCATGATGAAGCTGCTTCTTTGCTTTCTGTCTGCATGGAAGAACACAGCATTCACCCTCCAGGCAGAGAACGCCGAGATTGAACCCACATCTCCCATGGCCCAGAGAACGTGGGAATGGAGAGGGCTGCAGGGCACAGGGCTGTGTGATGCTATGGCACAGTCTGGAGGGACAGCACAGTTCCTCACCCACATCATTCCTTGGTGGCAGCACAATCCTGCGACAGGCAGGAGTCCCGCAGGGGCTGGGAGATGCAGCCAGCAGCAGAGGAAAACCTGGGGCCTTTCCTTGTGTACTGTCATACACTTTACTTTTAAAAGTTTAAAGGATCATTTCTTCTCTAATCCTCTGGATGAGGAGCTGCACACAGTCCTGGGAATGGCTGCTAAGGACCCAGCTCTTCCAGGTGTTCCCATACCAGCGGCTCACGAGCGGTCTCTGCTCCTCTGAGCCATCCCACACAGTTCTGATGGTTTTCTGTGCAGCCCCCACATCCCAGTGAGCACAAAGTGCTGCGGTCTCGGAGGTCTGGCCAGCTGGATGAGTTTGAACATCTCTTTTTAAAATACCTTGCTAACACGGACTGGGAGCCACGGCACAGCATCACCCTTCACTGAGCTGCCACCATCATTAAACAACAGAGAGGAGAAGGCTGAACCAAGGTGTGTGATAGAGAAATATGTCTGGAGATAAGGCTTTAGTAAGGTTTTATAGCACTATTAAAATGCCTGAATATCACCTACATTCTAATCCTTCTTTCGCTACCCAAAATAAGATTTCTCTACAACTGAATTATAGCAGTTAAGTTTTACTGGAACAGGTCTTTATATCACAGAGAGAAATGGGTCTGGGGTGAATGCATCGAGGAGGGGAGCTCCTCTCCCAGGGAAGCCCTTTCTGAGCAGGGGGACCCTCGGGCTGAGTTCAGACCATCAGTGGGAGCCCAGACGCCCCCATCCTCCCCAGGGAGCCCAAAGGCATCGACTTTTTTTCCATGATAAATACAGCCAAGCCAAACCAAGTCAGCTTCACATTCAGATGCGCCTTTTCTGGTTTCTGGTTTAGAAGTTTTTTCAGGAAAGCACATTATTTTCAGCAAAGGAGAAAGTTGTTCTAGTAAACACCTGATTCAAATCCCCCCCAGTTGGTTCAACAGTCTTTAACTTCCCGAATATTTCCTCCTCCTGATCAGCTCCAAACCTTGCTGACACTGCCTGCTTTGGTCTGAAACCACCAACAGCTCCAGTTCCTCCTCTTGTGTCATTCATCATCTCCGCTTATTGTTTCTGCTTTCTCTCCAGCTTTTTATTACACATATGGCTCTGCAGACTACACAGGGACACTCTAGGAAATGTGTCACGAGGGAGACAAATGCTTTTGCTCATCCCAGAGCAGCTCAGCTAGCAGGGAGTGGATGATAATTTCTGCTGCTGGAGAAACTTTAGTGTTTTTTCTTCCTGGAGAGAGGCATCATTGTGATGATCACCAGGTTTGATATAAATACACAACGTCACATGTGTGACTGACTGAAGTCCTCCAGCTTTATTTACAGAAAAGATCTTGTTTCAAGCCCAGGATTTAGGGTAGGAAAAAAAAAAACCCAAACAAGGAAATGTTTCTATTCTTTAGCAACAATGACCACCAAGTAAATAAACAAATAAATAAATCAGTTTTCATTCCAACCTTCAAAACAATCCAGAGCATTGGAATGTTCTGCTTCAAACCTCCTAAGGTGTTTCTTGACTCTGCACTGGCTTAAACTTCTAGTTCTCTCTCAGCACAATAATTTTGGATTTCTAAATCTGATCATCTTCACAAAGGCAGCCACCTCCTGCTCTCCGTGGTAGTGCTTTTCTATTTCAGTAACATAATTTAAAACTGATTTAATTGAATGTGTAATGAGCAAAATAATTGTGCCAAACTATGCGTGCTAGTGATAAGCTGTATGTGCGTCATATGACATTTCCAAATATTTCCTGAGTCCTTTAAAAGCATCAGCAGCCACTGGATCCAAACATGCATGTTTGCTTTATTCAGCTTGGACCTGTCAAGACAACACTAACGACTTCGGCGCAGTCACTGCATGAAATCTGTGGGCACGTTGGCCACCCAGCCCTAAGAACCAAGCAGCCCTGGAAAGGGACAGGTTTGTCCTTGGCTGCCACCCACTCCTGAACGTCTCCACCCTGAGGGTGAGTGGTCCTGACATGGTCCTGGCGTGGATGGGGACGGGAGGTGGTGACAGGGCAGGTCGGTGGGTTCAGTGCCAGGAAGCGCCCTGAAAAATGCATCAAACCACAGAACAGTGGTTGCTTGGTGTGGAAAAAGCTTCCCTGGATTCTGGACCCTCCATAGCAGAACAGATGAAGGCACCTCCTCTCTTCTCAGCCTTAATGTACACGATCTCTCATACATTGCCAGCTGGAAATCTGGCCTCCTCCACTCTTATTTCTCCACTGGTTTCCCCTTTCTCCCCACTCTAATCATCCTTCCTGAGCCACTCCTTCCACCCCATCCACCAGAACTCCTAGAGGCACCTGCCCAAACCACAGAGCAGGAACACCAGCAGTCATTAACCCTCCACACAGGGCACAGAAAGTCTCAAAAAGAGCTGGAATACATGCAAAGAGCATCCCAGAAACCCAGTGCTCTCCCTCAGTGGATTAAGGCTTCCAATTATTTTTCAATGAAGGTTCCTACGAGCTGCAAAGAGCTTTACAAGAGTGTCTTTACAACATCAAAACTAGTTAAATGCTAAGGAAGAATGAAAGAAAATTAAAGTTAAATGAAAGAAAAAAACCTCACCCAGGCAGAGCCTTTTATAACTCGGTGCTGTCTTTATGCCTGTAATCCTTACATATGTACATATATCTTAATTTACTGCCACTAAAAGCCTTTTAGGAACAAGAAAAGTCATTCCAGTCTCTTTGTCTATTTTTGATAACTGCATGAGCATATACATTAGCAAAATTACAATAAAAAAAGAAACATTTTAAAATTAGTTTAATTAAAATGTGATTGTACAATTGTTTAAAGAGATAAAAATAATTCTCATTCATTTTAATTAGTCTTCATTTGTGCATGCCTGGAGCTTCTTCTCCTATGCTGAGTCCCTCAAACACTCCTCTAACTCCTTCCTCCTGCCTCTCCCACCCACACAGCTCCTTCTCGCTGCCCCTTCGCAAGAGGCAAGAGTGGGAATCTGGGGCACAAGAAGAGATGAGAGTTTCTCTGCTACTGAGAGTCAAAGTGCTCAGTCTATTTGCCACACTTACACCCGCAGAGAGATGGTTGCAGGTGTGTGTGCTGCAACAAAGAGAAGAATGTGGGAGATCCTCCTCCTTCACTGGGAATGGGATGTCTGGAAAGAGCTGTAACCTCACGGTGGAAGTGGGTGTCAGAGAGGAGCAAATGTGCAGCTCCGTGGGGTTCGGGGAACCCCCCATGACAGAGGCTGAAGGCTCCAGCTTGCCTCTGCACCCTCCATTGGTGCCCAAGCCCTTCTTCCAGCTTCACTGGGGAACTGGGGGTTATTTAATATATTTAAATAACTGGGGTTATTGAGCCTGGAGAAGAGGAGACTGAGAAGAGACCTTATTGCCCTCTGCAGCTACCTAAAGGGAGGTTGTAGTGAGGCTGGTGTTGGTCTCTTCTCCCCAGTTGCTGATGACAGGACGAGAGGAAATGGCCTCAAGTTCCATCAGGGGAAGTTTAGGTTGGAGATTAGGAAGAAGTTCTTTACTGGGAGGGTGGTTGGGCACTGGAATGGGCTGCCCAGGGAGGTGGTGGAGTCACTGTCCCTGGGGGGGTTCAAAAAACGGGTTGATGAGGCACTTGAGGCCATGGTCTGATGGTCTGATGGTCAGGAATATGATGGGATAAAGGTTGGACTTGATGACCCTGGAGGTCCCTTCCAACCAGAATGATTCTATTATTCTATGATTCTATGAGCCCAGGCTGAGACTCCAGACTAAAAAATCCTCAAACTGTTTCTAACTAGGGATTAAATGCTTGCTTTCAGATGGTGATGACTGCATCAGTGGATGGTCTTAGGTCTAAATACTCCCACTATAAACAAGGGCTCCTAGACGGCAAGGTGCTAATGCCACAAAAGCTATTGCAAACCAGGTGTCTTGGTCAAATCTCCTGGGTGTGAGCAATGCCTCCCTGGGCTGGAGGGCTCCCTGGGGCACCCATGCCTACAGGGGCACCCATGCCTGCAGGGAGATGGCAACATCAACAGCCACAGCACCACTGGGGCGGGACGGACGAGCCAAGACCACCTTTCCCAACAAACCACTCCAATGTTTAACTCAGATCAAATGTAGAGCTAATACTGCCTCCCCACTCCTGGTTATGATGGTTGATTTTGTAGCTTATATTCCCCTTTCCCAGTGGGCATGTTAGAAGCATTGTAGGAGACAATGAAGCAGTAATTTTCTCTCCAGGTGCTGTCCTCCTGAGGCATTCTCATTTCTTTCCTGTTCAGAGCACGACCAACACAAAATACCGACAGGCTTTGCTAATATCAGGGAAATGGCAGCACAGCAGACTCCTCCTCCCACTGCAATTTATTTTTTCAAATCATTCTCCCCATTGCAAATATTTTCTGGTTTGTAACAGCTGAGGTTTGAAAACAATAATATGTGCACAGATATAACATCTTTCTCTTGTTTGCTTTTATTCCACAGGAGAAAACAGAACTGATTCATTTATTCATTGCATATAAATTAACCAACTGTTCGACTCTTCTTTTTTGAATTATTGTGTTGCAAAACAACCCACACTTTGATTTTTACAAGTTTAACTCATTACTCATACTTGTTAACCAGGAGATGTGAACACTAAGCTGCTATTCATTCATTTACCAATCATTAACTTTCACTAGTCACCCATTTCTTGCGGCGTTATTTCCGCTTCTCAATCTGCTGTCCCAAACTTTCCTCTAACAGAAGGGTGGATCATTAGTGGTAAATGATAAGCAGCTAAAGATGATTATCCTTGTTTTCAAAAGTCACTTTGTTCTTTAGCCAGTCTTTATATAGGTTTTCTTTACATGAAGAACAGCTGCTCCCTTGATACAAACTGGGTGGTGGGGTGGCCCTCCCCAAGTTACTCCAGATGACCATTGTGAATCACTGTCCCATCGGTACCTATCCCACTCACCCCACACCAACAGTTTCCAATAGATTCCCCCCATTTTCCTTTCCTTCAAAAGCTGCCAGCCTGTGCTTGCTGTAAATCACTCCCTGCCATGATCCCAACAAAGCAATTCCCCTGGCAACCCTGCCCACCCGTGGGGGCTCTGGGAGGCAGAAAGGCAGCGACCCCTCTCCAGAGCCCCTGACCTGCTGCAGTGGGGAATGGCTCACAAACCAGAATTGCCTTTTGCAAAGTATTGTGAGGATTTACAATTTCATTCTCACTCCCCACTGATGTGAAAACAGGACCCTTCAAAACTTCAATGGAAACGCCAGAGGAAGCAGCGTTCACCTGCCCAGCATCCAGATCGTTTCACCAGGGCATGGAAGAGTCCAGGGTCAGGTTCAGACCCTGGCTCTATGGCAACAAGTCTTCAAACAAATACCCTCAGCAGCTGCCCACACCATCTCCTGACCATGGCAAAGTAAGGCCATGGCTGTCTACCCACAAGTCCAGCCCAAATCCCAAAAGCTTCACTGATAAGAGACTTATTTCTATTTTTTAAAAAATGGTCTCACTCATCAAAGCACCATTTATGGCTGATGGTACAAAAAGGGTTGGTTGAACAGTTGCCAACAAGCCCCCAGAGGGATTGCTTAGAAAGCCACCATCGGGGTGGGTGGTGGTCAGGGGATGCTCACTGAACTGCAACAGCCACTGACCCAGCCAAGGAGCAGGGAATGGTTCACCTGAACCTGGTGGAGCAGAGGGGTGATCAGCCTGGAGCCCTCACGGTAGAGCAGGGCACATCACCAGGGTTAGGGTAGACAATAATCTCAGCCTTTAAACCAAATGGCTTGGAACAGCAGGCATCCCTATGGTGGGGAATGAATGGGGCAGTGGGGAACCAGCAGTGAGTGTAACTGTTGGCCCCGGGTTGTGCAGCATAGAGTGTGTACTCCTGGATAGCTGCCCCAGCAGGAGCAAGAGATGGATTTCTGGAGGCAAATGAGGAGTAGAAGTGTCTCTTCTGTTTTTCCATAGCCCTCGTGCATCCAAAGTGGAGGAAGCACCTCTTACAGGTTGCACAGGCTGCAAGGAGTCAGTGGAAGCTTTACCAGCCAGACAGTAAACAGGATTTGGGGGGATTTGCAGTGCAGTCTGGCTGCAGAGCTTCCCCTCACTGCCTGTCATGGACCCATCACAGTCCTTTTCTACCCACACTCTGCAAGCCAGGGATCAGCACAAGTCTCCTGTGCAAGATAACCCTGAGCTCATCACTGAGCAGAGCAAACAACCCTTGAGTCCCACAGCACTGCTCGGAGCTGCAGCCCAGCCCTTTCCCCATGCTGGGCTGTTCCCAATCTCTGCTTTCCCTTCCTCATTCCAAAGTTGCTGATATGCACACAGAAGCAGAGAAGAGCTATTGCACTGAGAAACCTTGTGTGTTTTATGAGCTGACAGCTCTCTCGGCAGTGAGGAGCACTCAGAAACACCCCAGGGTTATCATTTCCCAGATGACCCCATGTTCCAGTGTCTCCATTGCTCACTGTCCCCAAGCACAATTATCACCACCCATCCACAGGCACCAGAGGCACTTCTGGCTCTTGTTTTTGTCATTGCATTGAAATCAGAGAGGGATCAGCACTGCTGTCACCCTCTGTGCAGGAGGGACAGACATCTCTGAGTGCCTCCCCACCAGGCTGGGATCATCAGTGGTCCCTCCCTCCCTAGCCAGACCATCCCAATAACCTTCCTAAAAAGTGCAAATGCATCACTGTGGCATATCCAGGAGAATAAGTGACTCGCTGATGGCTATTACATTGATTATTCCAGAGTAGTTTCAAGTTCTCATTTCCATGGGCACAATGGCTGTGACCCAGCCCCACGTCCCCCAGCAGCCAGGGAACCCTGGCAGCCTCCCAGGAACGATGCCTTAAGCACCAGGCAAGGAATGGCTTGTGTCAGGAATGGTGCGGCCAGCAGGATGAGGGCAGGGATCGTCCCCTTGTGCTTGGCACTGGGGAGAGGAAAACAGAAGACAGAACTAAGTAATTTCATTTATATTTTTGTTTCACTGCATCCCTTGGTGAATATGAACCTTGGTGAATATGAACACTGCCTTCATCCCCACCTGAGAGAGCAGCCACTGAGGGCCTGAAGAGTCTTGGCTAGAAATTTCACTTGAAGAACAAAAAAAGAAAGCAGAAAGGGAAATTCATTCTGCTGTTTCAGGTAATGAAACTCTCCAGGTTTTGTTTTGAAATGACCCAACGTGATACTCAGGCATCCAAACAGAATGGAAGTTATAATGCCTCTGTTCAAGGGATATTATAATGCTGTGCCTAGCATAGTGTTTCCATGGATGGATGGGTAAAGGGAACAAAGTGGGAAAGAAACCTGCTTAATTAGAGGACTCAAGAGTGCCCTGTGAAAAAGGAAGTGAAGAGTCTTCAATTGTGCCATTAAATTTACAGGGATGAGGTGGGACAACTGCTGAGAAGCAGTGGAAGGTCCAGGGGGACTCTGGCTGGTCCCTGTCCACCCGCCCCCTCCCCTGATGTGTTCAGTATAAAGCTGTGGATTACTCCCAGATATGTGCTGGAAGAAATGTGAGAAGAGCAGGGCAAGGAGGAGAGCAGAAGGACACAGAGTTTGGATGGTTGACCTCTTTTCCTGAGCTCCCATTCTGCAATGGGGTTTTGGCAATGGGGAGTTTGCAATGAAGTCCTAGAAATAAACTATTTTCCAGGGGAATGTCTGTCTTGTCTAAAGATTTTTCAAGGGGAAAAAATACTTGAAGGCAGATTTACAACCAGTTTTGTTACTCGATAATACGACTGTCTCAATAACAGTGTGTAAGGGCAGGATTTCTTTAGAGATTGTGTATCAGGGAGCCCTTTTCTTTCTGCTCGGATCAAAGGAAATCTGTGTATGAGGGAAGAAGCAGCTCTTTCCCTCCCCAGTCCCCAGTGCAGGCTGTGTACGTGTACACTGCACACACACAGGATGGCTGGAAACTCCAGCTTGCCATCAAATGGAAAAATCGATAATGACAGAGAGAAAAGAGAGGAGAGATGGGGCAGAGGATTCCTGCAAGTCTGATTAAATCACCGTGGGGCTGGAAAAATCCTTCTCAGTCTGTGCAGACTGGGGGGCTCCAGCAGATGAGAAGCCTGCCCTGGTATTTAATATGTGTGTAGTGAATTCAGTTTGGAAGGTGCAGCACGTGGTGTCCCCCACTGCTCAACTAACCAGTTAGCAAAGGGGTAAACTGAGGCAGGGAGTGAGTCAGAGGTGTGTCCTGACTCACAGGGAATCACAGAATCCCAGAATCCCAGAATCCTAGGGGTTGGAAGGGACCTCGAAAGCTCATCCAGTCCAACCCCCCTGCCAGAGCAGGGTCACCTAGAGTCCATCACACAGGAACGCATCCAGGCGGGGTTTGAATGTCTCCAGCCAAGGAGATGGAGGGAGTCACAGCCAGTCCCTCATCACAAACCCTGCAGCTGCTATGGGACTATGACCTGGTGCTCTCACCCTCACACCAACCTCACACAGTGTTACTAAACCCAGGGAGGTTCAGTGACCCACCCGTACCCTGGCCACCACTGGTGTGGAGGGAGGTGGAGGCACCGTTTGCACGGGCCCCAAAGCACCTTGGGCTCATCAGCACGCACTGCTGACATCTCCTTTGGAAAGTTTAGGAGGGAGTAACACAGAGATGCCAATCACCTCCCCTGTTGGAACACATATTGAAATGTTTTTCCAATCTGTCAAATTATTCAGCGCTTGTTAATTATACATATCAGAATCTGTTCTCCATCACATGTTCAGGCCACTGCGAGGAGAAGACTGGCCCTGCCAAGGTCTGGACTAATGAAGCCTTAAAAATGCTGTCTGCCTACATCTTTTGTCAGAAAATAATTCACCTTCACATTTTGACTAATTACAGGAGTTCAGGACGGCTGGGCTGGCTCAGATCCAAGCCCTGGCTGCAGAGGAAACCCTCTCTCCAGCTCCAGGCAGGAACTGAGACTTTGGAGAAGAACTCAACACCACTTCACATCAAGTTGCCTTGGGGTGAGACCCTCAGAAGAGAGAACATCTTTGGAGTTGATGCCGTGTCCCTGAGGCAAATGGGGCATCTCCATGGCTCAGGGTCCAACCACAAATAAATTAATAACGTAAAACTTTAGGTGATGGGCTCAACCTCATCTGATTTCCCAGCTCTCCCCATTCAATGGCCACCTGGGAATGGGGCTGGATGTGACTTAGAAGTTCTCATTTCTCTCCCCATGGGCACGTATACCTATGGCTGAGAGATGGCACCTACAGCTTGGAAGGGGGGGAAATGAAATCAGGACAAGGTTCTGTAAAATTTATGAGTCCAACGCATCAGCTGGTGACTTCACTGATGCGAGCAGCACTTTGTATATAAAATATTAGCATGTAGGTAGCCAGAGTCTCTTAGCAGGGAGATTTACTTGTTTCTATAACTGCCTCCTCAACTCTTCCTAGGATTTATGATCTGACAAAAAGCATACTCACACACTAGCAATTTTCAACTAAAAACGTGAAAATAAAGAACAGGCAGCTTGCAAATAAACAACTACCTTAAATTTAAAAATTACTTAAACAGAGAAAATCGTGACTATATAAAAATCATTATTTTTTTCCTAGCTCAGTAGCTGGCCTATATACATCTGTATAGGAGCATGCCAGCCACCAAGGAGAAACAATATCATATCGAGTGGAGAGATCAATCACACTGCCAGAACAGGGCAGAGATGAACAGGGAGAACTGGGAGCCTCAGGCAGGAAACTTGTGAGCAAATCTGCAGCCTGAAATACATCCCCACCAGCCTCACTTCAAAATAACAGAAGCTGGCAAGCACGTCAGGGAAAAGGAGAAGTCATTTGCCATGGTCAGAGAAAGGACTGGGGAAGTGCTTTGCTTCACAGAGCTCACCCCACTCCATTAAGGACAGAAAACAATTTACAGTACCACTTTCTGTCCTCTCCAGCAGGGAGAGGGAGGCAAGGTGATGGCTTCCACGGGCCCAGCAAGTTGTTGTGAATCCTGGTCCAGGAATCTGACTCCTCCGCAGCTGAGGCTTTTGAGATTCAGGGATCAAACTCATGGATGAGCATTCTGAGTGGTGAAATCATGCAGAAGGTCGAGCTGAGCACCGGGGAGATCAGCACCGACCTCTCAACCCCCACTCCAGCCACTACCCACCAGCTTGGCCTTATCAGCTGCCAGTTCCCATCAAATATATTTCCCATTTTAAGCACAAAAGGGCCAGAAAGCTGAGCTCCCCAGCTCACAGATGCGTGTTTGTGCATGCTGCAGCCTGGCTTAGCAGTCAACAAGTGCCTTTGTGCTGCCTGGCTTTTCTCTTTCCCTGGCAAAAGCTGCCTGGGAGGACGCTGCAAGCCCTTGTACACTTCTCACCACTGCCATCCCTGGGTAATTTGGGCTTTGACTGACAGCAGTGGGGACATGGGGATCTCTGCAAGTACATGCCCAGAAAGCACAGCCCCCCTGGCCTTGCAAGAGCCAGGCAGGAAGGAGGAAACTGCTGTGTTTAGCAAAGCCCCGTGATAAATGACCCTGTCTCTGCAGCTTGATTATCCTGGTGACAATGATTTGTCACTGCAGGAGCAGGGGTGGAATCTCCCTGATGACAAATGAAAGCTCTCACACCCCTGATGGGGTGGTGGGGGCAGGTCTGGCATCTCCCCTCCCTTGCCCAGCACGGGCTCTGCCATTACCTGAGGACACCTTTGGTACTGGGAGGAGAGGAGACGCCGCCTTCTTTCATGGGGAGCTAATTTTGCAAGCAAAAAAAAATGCAGAAAAAAAAGAAATAGCCTTCACAAAGCCTTTTTTTGACTGTTGTCCTGATTCAAAGCAGAGAAAAGGCCTTCAGGGCCTCAGTTTCTCAACTTGAAAGGCTGAGACTTAGGGCTGGTGGGCAGTGGGGAAGGCAGAGCCTTCTGCCCCTTGAGACACAGGAGCTGGTGGGACCCCAGTGAGGACGCAGGGCAGGCTCCTGTGTAGCACAGCAGGGCAATGTTAGTGACCCTACTAGCCTCAGCTCTCCATAAATCTGCTAGATTTTCAGCACATCACTCCATGCCTCAGTTTCCCCTTCTGTAAACCAAGGCTTGGTGACACTTCATTCCTGCCAGGCTCAGCCCTGGGCAGCCCCTCAGCTGGCACCTCAGGGACCAGGGGGGGTGAGGTGAGGTTTGCCCCAGAGCAGAGCTGCTCTTCCTTTGGTTGGGGGCTGAAATTTCTAGCTGGAGGAGCTGGTTCTGCTGGAAATCAGCATGTGTGAACGATTCATTGCAAATTTTTGCAGGCAAATATTCCCTGAGGAAATGGGTAAAATGAACTCCCAGCCACGGCTCCGAAATGATACCTCGGGCTTATCAGAGCAATCACAGCTCAGCAGCAGAGCTCAGGTTTTGAATAGTGCAGACTACAAACATGATTCGAACACAAGGAAGGAATGAACTGGAAGAAATTGCAGACCAGAGCAAATTTCAGCTACCAGAGGAACTATTGTTGTGAATTATGCACCATCCCCAGGGCTGACAGATCCACTGAGCCCCAAGTGGTCTGTGCTGGCTGGGAAGAGGGTACCCAACCAGCATTTCTCATCTGCATCTGGAACATTTGTCTTTCCCTTCCTGTTTTTGTCACCCGCCAGCTGAATTATTGCAAGAAAAGGTTTTAGTGGTTTAGATGAGGGCCACAGACTGCTGGGAAGATGCAGAGCAGCAATGCAGAGGCAAACATCTGTCCTCTCCCAGCCTTGGAGCACACCCAGCTTCAATCCCTCCCTCAAACATCTGTCCTCTCCCAGCCTTGGAGCACACCCAGCTTCAATCCCTCCCTGTCACCTCGGCAAATTCTCCCCCCCTTGCCCCTCCAGCCTGGGCAGAGTTCAGCTGCTGCCTTAACAAGGAACATGTTTGAGTATGACACAGGGAGAGCTTTCCAGCAGATCTGGGCTTTTTTGGATGGAATTAAAGAAAACCAAACAAATGAGTTTCAAAGGAGTGTGTTCGTTTTCCTCTAGAGCAGTGGGAATTTCTTTCTGTTGGAAAATTGACTTCTCCATTCCCACAGCTCCTCAAACCCCTTCATTTTCCACCCAACACACATCGTGGTTGGTTTTTCTGTTTGTTTGTTTGTTTTTTGGAAAAGACCTAGTCCCAACAAAAATTCAGCTGCAAATATCCAAGGAAAATATTATGAATGGGGAGAGTGGGGAAGTGTTTTGGGGTTTGTTTTCCACAGAGGCAAAGAAAAAAATTGCAGCCTTTTGTAATACTTCGGTACATTCAAATCTTCCCTGGCTCTCCAGCTGCTCCCTAACGCAATTCCAAGTGCCAGCATGCACCGAGTGCAGGGACTGGCCCCAGTTCAGCAGGTTCTCAGCCGCATGTGCCATCATCATATTGATTTTCCTGGCTTGACAGCATAGGTTAAATTATCTGCTGAACCAAGGTCTCTGTACTTTACCCACTTATTACTCTCAGGCAAGTCCCTTCCTCTCTCAGACTCAAGATTCACACTCCGCTAGGAAAATGTACTTGAATAAAGACTTTGGGGTTTGATTCTGTAGTATTGGAGAATTCATTACTTCTGTAGGTCTCTAGAAAGGTCACCCCTCCTCCCTGCACACTGCTGAGCCTCTCTGCAAACCCTTCTGAGGACGAGGAGCCTGGAAGAACCCCAGGGATGGTCACCAGCAGGGAGCGAGCTCAGCGGAGGTGGGAGCCATGGAGAGCTTGAAGGGACCTGGCCCAGGGCACAGCAGGGGGTGTCCAGAAGAGACAGGAGAGGAGGAAGGAGAGGTGGGGTGGACTGGAGGGCAATATTTTTGAGATCACTGTTAATACAGTGCAGCCACCGGGCAGAGGCTGCATTCTCTGCAGGCAGTGGGCAGAGTGGGGGGTAAAACATTATGCAATAAACTTCTGCTGGTGTCTCCCTCCATCACCTGAGGATTGGTCCCTTCCTGACTCCTTCATCTTCCTCACGCTGGCATTGCCCCCCCTGCAAGCCTTGTTTGGCTACTGCTTTCTGTGCAGCACAGCTATAATGTCTGCACACAGCCAGGCTGAGCCTCCCTGGATTTCAACAGCTCCTCAGCAAACTGTCAGCAGGACCAGCCACATCCTCTTATCTGCAAACAATACATCTATGTGGATGTTCCCCTGTCTCTTTATCAACAAGCTCCAAAATACATCATTAATGAGATCTGGAAGAATAAACCTAAAACATGTGTCAATAATTATCCTGTTTTTCAGCCATACATTGCTTCATCCCCTTTTTGCCTCCGTGAGGGTGACAGGCAGGACACTGCACATTGTGTCCTACCAGATGAAAGGCATGTCAGACTTAACCTAGTGCACTTTCAAAATTGTACTGAATTAATTTCCCGTAGGTTGGCTGGGTGCAGCACGAGCCTGTCTGGAATGCAAAGCAACCTCGAGTTTGCAGGGAGGACTAAGAAGTCTGGGCAGAAAGTGATGATCAATTGAATTCCCTCTTAAATCAGGTTGAACAAACATTCTGCACGGCAGAGTGATCGTTAGCTCGAGCGATCGGGGAGAGCAGAGCAAGGAGCCAATTTTCCATGCCCAAGCCACACTGCTTGGTTAAGCCCTCCCTGGAAAAGAAGCAGGTATAGTGAATATATCAAATAGGGATTGATACCAAAGTCAAAAACTGTCATTTGGCTCCTCTTCCCGAGCCCAGGCTGCTTTCTAATCCCAGATGCTCTATATGTTGCTATAGAAATAATACAAAGCTCTGCTCGAGCCTTGCATCACACACCTCCCCCTGTGCTCAGCCATAGAATCACAGAATCACAGAATCATTATGGTTGGAAGGGACCTTTAGGGTCATCAAGTCCAACCTTTATCCCATCATATTCCTGACCATTAGACCATCAGACCATGGCCTCAAGTGCCTCAGCAACCCGTTTGTTGAACACCCCCAGGGACGGTGACTCCACCACCTCCCTGGGCAGCCCATTCCAGTGCCCAACCACCCTCCCAGGAAAGAACTTCTTCCTAATCTCCAACCTAAACTTCCCCTAAACCCCCCATGCAGTGAACGGGCACCTCATGCCAGCCCTGCCAGCCTCTGCCCTCCCCTGTGCCAGCACTGCCCCCAGAAGCCCTCAGCCAATTCTCCTCTGCTTTTCCTCAAACAAGCCACAAAAAATCCCCCTTCCCCACCCCAGAAGGAAACTCTCCACTGGCGCTGGGCTGCAATATCTGCTAGGCATTATTCAGCCCTGCTTAGTGACATATTTAAGGTCCTATTATTATTATTTATTTCTGGATCTTGCAGCCACTCCCCACGTGGAGCCAGTGCTTTATGTGCCTGGGATGGGATGTGAGTACGTCCTTTCCAGTGGTGCACATAATCTACATCTAAATCTTGTAGAATATGAGATACCAGACCTGAAAATTGCATTATAATGTGACAGCAACTTTAGATCACTCTTAATTCCCAGCATTTATAATTTCCCAATTTTTCTCTCCTGTCCAGACCCACAGAGTGGCACTCAGCTCTGGGAACCTTTGCTTAGGTTGCAGGAAGGAAAAAAAGTAGTCCCATTAAAAAGAATAAGCCCCAAACTCCCCAAACTCCTAAAACACGTGGTGCATTTCCTACCTCACCTCAGGAGAACATGCAACGTAAGGAAGTTCTGAGCAGGAAGAGACTCTTATCCCTGACCAGGAAAGGATTTTCATTCAGCAAGCATTACTGTGGCTTTAGCTATTGCGAGGAGGAAGAGATCCAAAATCAGGTGAATGAACCATCCCAGACAATTCCATGTGTGTGTGTGTCCTGTGAACACACGTCTGCACCCTGGGGAACATGGAGCATGGATTTGACAGCGGATCACAGTGCCTTGGGAAGGTGTATGGGCACCAGGGAGGGACTCATGAACGGTGAGAATAATTGAACTGTAATAGTTAATGATAAACAAGATATCAGAAGTCAGGTAACTCCACATCTCAAATCAGCTGTAGGCTGGAAAGGATTAAGGAAGTGGAAAGCAGATTCTTGCCCATCGCTTGGTGATGATGAAGCGCAGCCCCTCTGAGATGCAGTAATGGCCAAGCTGGATCTTAGTTCTGATCTGATTTTACAGTTCTTGTGTTCCCAAGTGAAATCTGCAGAGAGTTTGGAAAAATACCCTCTCACACCTTGTGAATTTTCCACTGTATCATTCTCTGCTTGGGGAAGGTCGCTGCTTCCCTTTGGTCCTGGGCAGCTGCTGGGAGCCACAGCTAACAAATATCCAATATGACTTCACCACCCACTTCAACTCTCATTAGAGTAGAATGAAAGTTCTTCATCTGTGCTTTGCCCTCAAGTAAGTGGGTCACCAAGCAATTAATAAGCTTCTCCAAACCTTAATTAATGGTCAGCTTATGTGATCCTTTCTCATTCTCTTTGTTTTCTCCCTTGCTGGAACTAGAAGAAACACTTGCTCAGATGATTTTTTCAAATAGTTGCTCCTAATACAGCTTCACCTTCTTGTTTATAAAGTGGTATCTAAGCAGGCAGCAGCACACACATTATTAGGACAAACTATTCCTTAGAACCACATTGAAAAGCTTTGCATTTAACACATGAATGGTGTGAGCTCCTAGGATGAGGGAGAGAGGGACAGGGATCTCCATGGCCACATGTCACCTTGAGACTTCAGTGAATCCATCTGGAGTCTGCTCTGGCTGGAGGAGTCTGGGTGATGTGTGCTGGGTGCCTTGGTTTCCCCATTTGTAATGCTAAACTTACAAGAACTTCAGCATTCCCTTAATGATAAATTGACAAGAATAAGTTTATAATTAGGACTTTTGCTAAACCCCATGAAAAGGCACTTGCAGTTGTGGAAGTGTGGCTTGGAGCAGCACGGAGAACTGACATGTAACACAGTGATCTCCTTTGTTATGAAGAACAAAATCGATCTAGAAGACTCAGAAAGAAGTGGTAACTAAACATGGAGTGATTGAGCAATACGAAAGGAATAGTGCGTGCAAAATGAGCATTATTACTGGATAGGAAACAGTATGTTGTTTATTAAAACACAATATTGTTACGAATTCTGCACCTGAGAAGAGGGGACAAGAGGATTTGACGCTGGGATTTCAAAAAAGAATCAACAAAAAGAAGCGTTACTTCAAACAATTCATTTTCTGCTGTTATGAATAAGTCAGTGGCTTAATGTGCAACTTAATTTCCCTAGAGATAAAGGAAAAAGTCTTAGAAACATTTCTGTTCTTTTGAGCTTTAAAATATAAATCTGATCCTGTTTGAACTGCTCGTTGTGTTACAGCTTCCCAGCATGGTCAGAAACCATCTGTGCAGTCTCCAGCTCCATCACTTGCTCCTGCACCTCGTTAAACCCCGTCCTTCAGAAAACCAGCATCCATATTGCATGTCTGTGTTTGCTGTAACTCTCCACTGCACAAGTTAAAAACTGATTAACAGACTTTCTCCCAATGGGATCTATTGAATGCTCTAATTAAAAAAGAAATTGCTATCTCAGGAGCTCCCTGTGAATCAATTGCCCTTGCTAATGTTGGTTACTATTGCTCCGGCCAGAATTAAAAGAAAGAGGCAAACATGAAAAAAAAAATCTAATTATTGTTAAGATGAATATAGGCAGCTGGGAAATGCAAAAAGTTCAGCAGAACTTTTGTAAGAGGCATTAAAAGAGGTCGAAGTGTGTGATGCAGTGAGAGGATTATAGGTGGGAGAACCATACATCTTCCTCCAAAACATCTGCCTGCTCCTGGGGTGTCTCAGCTCCACGTGGGTCTGTGTCCACACTAAGATGCAGCTGAACCCTCAGTCACAGCATTTCCACACTGCCCTCACTTGGACCCTTGGGACAGACAGACCTGTGATTCCCCTGGTGGTTTAGCCACCCAAAAGTTCTTCTCCATTGCCTCTAATGGGTGCTCAGCTCACAGCTGGATGTCCATGTGCCCTCAGCTGGGACAGAACATCCTCAAGGCTACAGATTCCCTGTATTGTGTGGCTGGACTTGTAGAAGGGTGGGTGCTACAGCCTCAGATACACCCAGAGCTTAGGTCTTAGCACAGAGCAGGTGCTGAGTGTGATGTCCAGCCAGCACAGACAACAGAGCAGCCCAAAGGGCTTGGACTTCATGGATTTATTTCTCCCCTTGAGCCTGAATGAGATTTAATCCCAGTGGCAGCACACGATGATGCCCAGTTTCACCCCATCTATCAAGCTCTGCATCCCTGCAATGGCAGAAGGAGAGGAGGTCACCAGAGGATGGAAGCAACAAACAGCTCAGGGGAGGGAGACTGTGCTGGCACCGGGCTTGGGTGATGCACTGGAACCAGGCGCTTCCTCACTTATTGGCTTCTTTGAAGGGTGTCACACTTATCCTGCTGTAATCCTCTGCAAAGAACTTCTTTGCTTTGGGATTTGTGCTGAAATCTCTTAACCCGGACTTTCGTGTTCTTTCCTGTGCTCTGGGCTATTTGGAAATGTCAGGAGGGGAGAAGGCATTTTGGGAGAAGGGAGGCAGAGCGGGTAACACTGCATCAGCTGCTGTGTCACAGCCCTTCCGAGCCTCGTGTGGCTGCACAGCCAACCCCCGTGCTCCTCTACGAGGTGCAACTGTGCAACCACGGAGACAATGAGGAAATGGGGACCCTGAGGAAATGGGGTCCCCACTCACAACTTTGATAACCTCATAAAACAACCAGCAGAGTCACTCCAGACCAAGGAGGGCAAAACTAAGGGGAGAACCTGTGCTTTAGTGCCAGCCTCACCATTACCACCATCACCACCACCACCACAGGGTTTTTAATTAGGTCATGACTCATATTATGCCCAGGACTCTGCAGACACCTTGTTGGATGGGACTGCCCACTGACTTCGTGCCCTCCTCCACCGGTGCAGGGCGCATTCAGGTATTGATTCCAATCAAGCTGAGACACTCCTGAAAACACACAGTAAGACACAGCATCACCCCCAGGCCTGTGGCACTCAGCTCCTGATGCCTTTTCCTGTGAAAAAGGCTCAGTAACTTCAGTGCTGTCACTCCTGATTTACACCACTGTGAACTGGAGATGTTTCTGGCTCAAGCCTCCATAAACATCCGTGTCTCTGCAAAGGCTGGGGACCAATTAACTCTTGAAAGGCAAATCTGTTTTAGAAATGAACCCAACAGCCTCCAGCCTGGAGAGGAATGGGCTTTTGAAAAGATCTCTCTTAATTTTTGTTGGAGCATCCAGGGAATCAGACAGAGCTTCCGAGAAAACACTCTCCAATGTATTTGGCCCATCAATCGATTCAGCATTCGCCACTCTAAGTGCTATTTAGACTTAATTAAATTGTGCTGGTTTCTGAATAAGAGAGAATTGACTGTTCAATGCGCTTCCCTGATTCATTTATTTCTATAGTAATCAGGCAACAAATATATAGAGTGCTCATGCATTCCCTCTTCATTAGCGGAGTTACTGGGAATCTCCCTGGATCCTCCTGGGTCTTCCAGCCACGGTAGTTAAGAAGCAATAAGCTAATGCAGAAGTTCCTGCCCTGTGAGGCTCGAGGATGGCTCTGGGAGCAGGCTGCTTTCCTCATTAGCAAGCGTTTGTCGAGCAAGACTTTTCCAGAGTGCTGTTTTTGAATAAATAACTCAGCTTACTGGGAACTGTGCAAACCAGGAGCATCTCTGACCCCATTGAGAGCTTCTTAGCTATAATCCTGCCGTGCCTTGTGTCACTGGGAGAGGACATAGAACATTAAAAACAGTAGGCTTTTTCCTGAAATCCTTTTTTGTTAAAAAGGAAATAAAGGAAAAGGCTTTGATCCAGCCCAATAATAGAAAAGACTCTGAGCACACCTGCTGAACCCAGGGTAGCTCCACACCATCCACCAGCACACTCAAACCCACCTCCAGCGATGCCAAAATCTGCAAGAAGCCCCCATGTCCCCAGTGTCACAAAACAGCCCCTTATCCCACACTGTTCTGCCATGCTGAGGCCTCCAGATAAAAGACCAAAAGTCTTAAAAACTCCAGTATCCCAGTGGGGGAGCAAAAGCCACCCAAGCTGGTCACCAGAGCACTGAGGACCTGGAGAGGTGGAGACACCCCCATGGAGAAATGCTTCTAAGGTCTCACGTGCGTGGGGGAAATGAAAGCAGCTCAGGGACCCGGGTCCAGCTCTGCTGTCTGTACACATAGCATCAAAAGGTATTTTATCTTTTTTCCCTTCAGCTGAACTAGAGTGAAAATTCACACCTTCACCTGTAACAAAAAGCCACAGCCTGTAAACAGGACACAAACCCTTTGGGGAAATTTCCTCCTATCTGATGCTGTTCTTGCCCTTGGAAACGGTGCCTTTCTCAGGGCCATGCTGAGCTCCAAGACAACTGCAACAGCTTTTTTTCCTATTATTATTATTATTATTATTATTTTCCTTCATTATGGGAAAACTCATTTACTCATGGAGTACAACCCTTCTAGAATCAAGGCAACGGTGCAGGACGGGGCAAGAATTCTCCACTAGGATGATTTTGCTACTGGGAAGTGCCTGTTTTAAGCAATCAACATCTTCCATGGATTTTTCTCAGAGGAGTTTTCAAGGAGATGTGACTCTGGGGAAGTTTCTGGAAAACAGGAGAAATTGTTTCCAAGTTGGAAGGAGAAAAAACAGACAAAAATCCAGCATTTCAAAGTGGCTTAATTTTTAATGATCTCCTTTCTCAAGGACACATTAATGAATTTTCTTTATGTGATACAAAAACATGCTGAGCAGAACTCAACAGTCCAGCCCAGCTTCCAAGACAAAGTAAGAGGAAACACAAAGACATGTAGAAGGTTTGATTTGAAAAAAAAAGTCCAAATTTAGCTGTACCTGCTCAGTTCCAACTGTGAGACTGCAATGAAAAGAAGAAAAGAAGTCCCAAGCCAGGTCAGATCTGTGCCCCTTGTCTGAAGCTTGGGCAGAAGCTCATCCCCAGGAGCCTTGCAGATGGAGGAGATGTATTAGCCCCTTCAGAAATCAGTTCCTCCTCCTTAATTCACCACTTCCAGCCAGTCTCTGCCCTTTACTATGAATCAGGTTTTAATCCCTGTGCAAGGGCACTGGGTAAAATGCTGCTGATTCTCATCGTATAAAAGGTTTTGCCACGTGTTTTTCACCATTCTGCTGAAGATTTTCCTGTTACCTCTTTGCTTGCTCATCCTGGCAAACTCAAAGAGAAGCCATTCAAACCAGAAGATTCCTCTGCCTTTCCGTGCGTGGGGAAATTCAGGATCAGCCCCACACATGGGGAAAAAACCAAACCCCAAACCATAAAACTGACACAGGGCACAGGCTCGTTTGCAAAATGAGGGACGTGTTGGTGGCATTTCTAGGCTGCAAATGGACACCAGCTGATGGAGGATTTGACTTGGAATCAGTCAAACAGCAAATGGGACCGTAGATTAAATGGGAATCTTGCTTTGGAAGCAGTAGTGATCCGAGCAGCATATTGCAGTTCTACCACATAGATAGAATCATGGAATCATCAAGGTTGGAAGAGACCTTCAAGATCATCCAGTCCAACCCCTACCCACTTGTTGTAAGCTTGTCACATAAGGAGCCAGGGCCCGTGAAAACAGCCTGCCCAGAACCTCTTAAAGGAAAAGTTAAGAAACATATTTATCCATTAAAAACAAAATAATTCAAAAACAACTTCAAAACTGAACCAAAAAAGGAGAGAAATCTCTGCTCATTAAAAGTTCCCCACTGTTGAAAAAGTTGTGAAAACCAGAAATAAAGGTCCTTTGATGCACGCTGCCTGAGAACTGCCATTTCCTCACATGCAAATTAACATGTGGCTCTTTGGATGCCAGACAAACAAGGAAATTCTGAGTCCCAGGAAAAGCAGTAGTTTAGACTAGTGGCTCTTGCCTGAGAACCATTTCTGGTTCTGGGTTACTTTACTGGGACAGTTTGAATCCAAAACCACAGAGGCTGTTGGGGAAGTGGGCAGAGCAAGCACACAGCACATCCCACCCTCCGAGGGCAGGGGGAGGCTCACGGGTGAAGGTTGAATTCTATCACCAGTACTGTGCAGATTATGGAGGGGAAACTTTCACAGTGGTGAGCGTGTGGGGCTGAAAAGAAATCTCCCCAGGACAGGTGTGGGGGGCAAAAAACTCCCCTTTGGTTACTTAGACATATAAACTTGGCTTTTAGGTTTTATTTAGACTCCTACCATTGGGATTTGGGGACAGCAATAGCCAGGTTGCAGTTAAAGCAGGAATCAGAACTGGCTGAACCTCCCTGCTGCCCCAGGATCACACAACAAACTGATTTTCCTCCTAAGATTTCAGGAGCAGAGCCACCTGCTATGCCACATCTCTAACAGGTCCCTCCAACAGGTACTATGTTTGATTAGTGCTTCTTTAGTAGAATTGATTATGATTAGTAACCATATGTCATGGTGACATTTTCCCTACTATTATGTCACTTACGATATTTACTTTGCTTAAAGAAAATTAATGGGGTATGAGATGCTGACAACAGAGGATCCTGTTGTCCTACATATTTCAAACCACTTCCAGGTACAGAAGATGCTGCCACAGCCTTCCTGCGACCCATCTCCCCTCCCAGCAATACAATCGCCTTCTTCTACAAAGAGAGGTCATGTAATTTCCCTGAAACAGCTTCAGCAGTGACTTACAAAATCTAAATTAAACTCTTCTAGCTTGTTTTAATGACTTGAGGTAATGGGAACAGCATCACGTGTCCAGAGAGCCTGACACAGATGCTTTGGTAGTGTGGGGAAGACAGTTTTAGACACATCCCACAGATTTTCCCTGGTCCAAAGATGCTCTTTTTGCTAAGGTCAAGAGGTAAAGCTGTTGTCTGGATGAGGGAGATACTTTACCATGGTGTAAGTCTCCCATAACTGGGCTATCTCATGACACAGTCTCCAGGCTCCCCTTTGCTGATTTGCTTGCCAACATTCCACTGAATAATTCACACGAGGATGAGATATCGTTCCTGACAGTGTCCAAAGGGCTGAAATGAGGATCCAGCGCTGATATTGGTGGGAGAAGAAACTTTCAGACCTGCCATTATGCAAAAGTTGTACTGGAGAAACATCCTGTGGCGAGCACTGATCCCTGCTCCCTTCTCCTGGAACAAACTCTGCTCTATCCCATGACATCTGCATTGTCACCCCCCCTCATCGCCGGGTCCAAGCACCCTCACGCTGCTGCCATCAGTGCCAGCCGAACCAGCCGACTGCCCTCCACAGCCCCAGACAAAAGCCTGAGAAGTGACCAATTACCCTAATGGAGAGCATGATAATTAGCACAGGGGTGGAATAAGCTGGAATAGGCTGGCTGCAGCAAATGGCAACAAAGCCCCTGATGGCAGAGACTCGGTGATTGATCCCGTGGCTGATGATAACAACGTCGCGAGGACGAAGACTTCGAAATCACTGATCCTGATCCACACCATAAATCTCCCAGATAAATTTTATCCAGAGCCAAGCCTGCTTTTGCCAGCATAACCAGTAGCTATTTCCCTGGAAGACAGCAAGGCCATACAGTGAATGTCTGAAACCCGTCTGACAAAGAGATGAACACTAATTACTGCTGCTTCTCCAGAGCTCAGGCAGCCCAGAGCTGGAGGTAACCATGGGCAAGGAGCACTTGCCGCCCCAGATGGGAGATGGGACTCATCTGAGGCTGCAGGGAACGCTGGGATTTATTTGCATGCCCACGATGCAGAAACCACACTGTGACGAGATCTTCATAGAATCACAGAATGGTTTGGGTCAGAATGGACCTTAAAGCTCATCAAGTTCCAACCCCCCACCCCGGGCAGGGACACCTCCCTCTAGACCAGGTTGCTCAAAGCTCCATCTTTAAGTAGGGAAGCAACTTGCTACAGGATACTTTAACAGATGTAATTAAAAGGGACTATTTTTGCAGAAGACACTCTCTGGAAGGCTAATTAAAATATTGCTGGCCCCTGCTTAACTTGCTCAGCTTTCTTTTAAGAGCTAATGAAATGCAAAGTATTGCTCCCTGTTTTCATCTGTAAGAGAGTTCATTAATGTACCTTTCTGCACTGGATTAAGCCAAGTGCTCAGAAAGAGAATAAATTGAATCTCAGTAATTGAAGACTGTATTTTCTGGCTGCAATCCAATATTGGAAATGAAATCATACAAAAAAAATTGAAAAATTGAAGGTCCACGTGTAAAAAGAAATTATGTGACTGGTTCCATGAAGAAAACTGAGCATTTGGGGGGCAAGCAGACACTTCCCTGAAATTTTATCTAAAAGTTACATGAAAAAGAAAATGTTTGGCCAGTCCTTCAACAGGTGCTTTGGGTAGAGAAACCCCCTGAGAGATTTTCTTTCTTATTTTTAAGCTTTAGTCCTGAGGATACATAATATCACGCACTGCGGGAGTGGATGCTCACTGAGCAGAACAGTTAATTCTTAAGCTAAAAGTACAGTCTATTATTGTAAGGAGGTAATTATTATATTTTTTTTTGCTGTGCCAGTGGTTTCTAGGAAGTTGCTATACTCTTCAAACTTTGCACGGCAATTCAGATTCAAAAGTGGGTCTTGCTTTGTATTAGAAAGCAAGTTTTTCCTAGAACAGCAGAATAAACTTCGTTTTCAAAGCTGTTTCTTGTGTGGACTCCTTGGTGTCCACAAAGAGGTGAGCTAAGGATATTTTTTCTTCCACAACTGCATAAACCAGCCCATCTTCTTGAATGTTGTTTCCACTAAACCATAACAGCTTTGAGTCCTTAACCATGAGGTCAAATATCACAGAAATTGGTCAACGCATCCAGGAGGACCAACAAACGTGCAGCACCATGATGCAGACTGGAAACCAGGTTACAGTCAAAGTGACCCCCCCAAAAACTCCAGCTCCATTCAAACAGTGGAGAAACTTCCTGAAACTGGTAAAAGATTCCAAAAAAGCTCTCGCTATTCAAGCTGCCATCTGTAAAAGCCTGGGTCTCTCATGTTTGGTGGAAGCTGTAGGTGTTAATGTATGCACAGGCGGGATGCACGTCCACGCCTCTGCTGTGCCACTTCTTGGCACAAACAAAGAGACTTTGCTCTTATTAGCAGCATCTTATATCACATTCGGAGCTTCTGTTGCAGCCTTATCTGGGATTTTTTTTCTTCATTATTTTCTCTATAAGGCCACAATCTGCAAGCGATAGCACAGATTTTTGCAATGGTTCCAATTAATGACAAATAAAAGCAGCCAAACAGATCACAAGCAGCTCTGGAGTCTGTATATGAAACCTTTTTCCTTAGAAATAAGCATCCATGAAAAAAAAAAAAGATAAAAATGTCTAAATTTGTTGCTCAAAACCAGTGTTGCTCAACAAATATTTCCGTTTAAGTATAACTCTTGAACTGGGCACCACGAGTTCCCTACACTCATGAGACACTACGTCTCCATAGTCATCTGCTGTTGTTTTTCTCTCTTATTGTGTGGTCTCGCCAGACTTCAAAATATATGGAAATACAAATGTGATTCCACTAAAGGAACAAATATGGAAAGTCTAGAGACTGTCACATTTGCAAGGGCAGAAATAAGGTTGTAGGAGGTCTTAAATTATATTTCCATCCTCTCAGATCGTTTGCTTTCCTGTAAATCTACCCAAACTCTGAATGTCCTGGACTATTCCATGTTAGCCCAAATCAATCCCGCAGCATTTTCCCAAAACATTTTTTGACTGAGCTATTGCATTTTGCGTTCAACCTTACCTCTAATCCAATGATTTTATTCTTATTTTGGATGGGGATTTCAAAAGATTGTCAACCTAATTTTATTTCCAGTTAAAATAAATCTCGTCTTGTGATTAGATGAAGCCTGCCTTTTGGGGCACAGGGCACCTCCTGCCAAAACCACCAACCAGAGAAAAACATCCACTGCTGACAATGCTTCTGTAAAAGTAAATGAAAAGACCCTGCAGCTGGGCAAAATGCAGCCCAGGAGTCACTAAGGTATTTACTGGCCATTTTCCTCATTGTGCTGGAAATGTTAACTTGGCTAAATTATTCATGCAGTGAGTTTGAGGTTCAGATCACTTAACTTCTTACCCCCACAGCACCTGTCTGCGTTCAGCTTTCCTGACCCACTTAATGAACTGGGAAACTGAGGCACGACTGTCAGAAGAGGATAGTAGGTTGGAGCTGAAGAGCTTCTTGACCTTCGCAGAGTCTTTTAGACAATAATTCCTAGTTAATGGTACTTCTTAGTCTCTTCTTGACATGCAACAGGTTGGATAACACTTTCTGACCTTAGGCATGCTGTCCATCTCTTTCTGTTCCTTCTCTCCTTTGTGAGCATCAATAACAAGCTCTGCTGGACCCAAGAGGCAATGGCAGCTGCTGGAATGTTTCGACTTAGAGAGAAGAAAACGTTTTGGTGCCAGAAGGTGTCAGGGAGCAAAGGGTCCCTTTGCCTCGTCCTTCTGGAGGTGATGCTGCTGGATATTCACAGCCCTGCTCAGGCTAGAGGGGCAGTTCTGGGGTTTCTGACAAATCACATGTGACACTCCTGATCTTCCCTGACATGCTTCGGTCTCTGCACATCTCAACTTCAGAGTCAGGGGAGGTTCTGCAGACAGATAATTTACATGCCCCAGAATATCAGTGGAATTTGAAACGGGCTGGAGGCAGATGCATATTTGTGCTTACCCCAGGAAAATATTCTAGAAAACCAGGAAAAGGCAGGAAAGAGGAAAGCTTTGGGCTAGTAGGTGGGATTGAACTGGGAGAAACTCCTGCAGCCCATGGTGGGCTGCCCTGCTCCACTGGTGACTGTGAAGACAAGCACTGTATGAGGGCACTTGGGCTGGGGACTGGCATTTTGCGCACAGGGTCAGGATGAAGCAAGAGCAGAGCAGTGAGCAACAACGCAGATGAAGCCTTGAAATTGGTAGTGCCCTACAGGGAAAAGCCTACAAAGCACTGGCTCTGGGCTCGCCAGCAGAACGCCTGTCGTGTGCGATGCATCACTGCTTCCTCGGAGACAGAAGAAGACCCTGTCAGCTATAAAACACCCCCGGCATTATGCAGAGCTGTGGTTTCAGCTCATGACTTATGTCTCCCCAGCCGAGGGTGAAGATCCATAATGGGGTTAAGACCAATTATCTCATCCTTCAGTTCTTTTTGAGGGCCACTGATGGGATTCAGTTGCCAGAGGAAGGCAGAGGACAGGCACACCCACAGACTAAACGCTCCTGGGAGGTGATTAAACCTCTTCAGCAAGTGAGCAAAGCTTCTAGAAGAATCCCCTGCAAGGTCTTGGCCGAAGGATGTCCCTCAGCCTGGTGCCTGGGGCTCAGCAAAGATGTTGCAGAGGCCTGACGTGCGTGGAAGTGAATCTGGTCTGGCACCTGTGGTCACTGTCCTTTGGGACACCAGTCAGCTTTCCACCAAAGCCTCTGTCACTTGCTAGGATGGAAAACAGGTTGCAACAGCCTGTGGTGAGCTGCAAACACAATCCATGGAGCTGGGGCTGGCTCACCAGCACTCCCATCGCCCCAGCTCCTTCTCATCTCGCAGGGAGCTGGCACGAGGCAGTGAATTAGGAACCAGGGCACTTAGTCAGCCAGGCTGCCATTTACCCTGCATCCCCACTCCCTCATGCACACATCTCCCTGCCAAGTACAGCCGGGCTCAGGAAAGCAAATGAAAAGGAAGATGAGACAAAGTTCCTCTGATGGATTCTTCTCTCTTTCTCCAAATGCTACCCAGGTCATTTTTCAGCCATCGGAAGGGATGGTGACGACAGCATCTCCTTTAAATCACCCACACTAATGATTTCTGCTTTGAATGGGAAACTTGTAACTGTCAGCAAGGACAGAGAGACAGAAAGGAACAAACTCTGCTGAGAACTGCCCCACTGCACCTCTCTGAAACGTCTTGCTTATGCTGGAGTGCAGGAGCCATTCAGTGTAGTACCTTTGTAGTTCCACTTTTGCTGCCTGACTGAGCAGGAAGCTACCAGGCACGTTAAGTGTTTCAGAGCAGGGAACAAGGTTCCTGCCTCCTTGTTGGCACCCGATATTCACTGAGAGTAAAAGAGGAGCTGCTTCAACATCTGCCCACAGTCTTCCACGTACCTGGGGAGCTTTAATGCTGGCAGAGGTCTGTTGTTCTCCTCGGGGTATTTTCTGAGGTCCAATTTATTCCTTCAGCCATATGGTGATGGAGTAGCTCTCGGCACCCGCTGTGCTTTCAAGAGCTTGGCTTTGTTCTGTGACTGGTTCTGGCTAGCTTTGTCTCAAAAGTTCTCCAGGGCTGCTCAGCTGGGTGCCTGCAGATGGTGTGACACTGTCTGGCTAATGAAGCTGCCTCATGTCACCAGTCCCTGTGCCCTGACAGGTACAGGTACGTGGCCCCAGCACCGGCCTCTCGGAGCCCGTCCTGCTGCTGCATTCACAGAATTTGCTTCCTCCCTGGTGACTTTCTGCCACAGTGCTGTGTGGATACAGAAAGACACCGATTTGTAACACTGAATATGACTTTGCTTCATCTTTCCTTGCCTCTAAGGTATTGCCAAGCTTTTATCCTCAGCTCCGATTGCTTCTCTAGCAGTTCCCATTTCCGAAGATGTTCACTCTTGCTCCTGCTCCTCAGCTCAGCTGTCACTGCTGTCAGACCATCTCCAATCTCCTTGCTTTTGCTTGTAGTGGAAACAACACTTTGGAATCACATAGCAAGAACCCATTTTCCCTTGGGATACCCATCCTGGCTGGCAGGAGCAGCAGAACTGCAGTCACACAGCACGAATCTGGGAGGAGGAGAAGGGAGGGCTCTACCTGTTACCACCAGGTGCTTTCCCCCTGTTTATTTTAGGTGAAGGGCTCTGGTCACGGAGGGACAGCGTGGGACAGTCCGCAGCGGGGCAGAGGGCAGGGTCCTTGGGCCATGCATGCTGTCTGACTCTGTCAAAGGGACCACTGAAATGCAACCTGGCTCCCAAGCAACACAGAACCCACTCCTAAGGTCTAGGAGAGACCGTAACCTCTCACCAGGCTGATCTGGACGTCTGAGGCCCTTGTGCTCCTCTCCTGACCACTTCCCCCTCAGCTTTCCTGCTGTGTGACCCGAGATCCACAAGCACATCTACCCCACACCAGCAGTGTGTCCCATCACTCGATGGGAGCTGTGTGCAGTTTTGGTCCTAAGAACTCTGTACTCCAGGTCAGAGGACAACGCAGGGAGGGACCTAAGCAGCCTTGGAAAGAGGATGACAGGAAATGGCTAACAGGTCAGGCATGATGTTCTGCTGATCCAGGGGTGGTTTGTAAGGTGTGGATTGAGCACCCTTGCTCCGAATTGTCTGCTGCTGCTTACTCTTGGACACAGCATCCTAAATCCACCAGCTTATTGCTCCAATCTGGTGTTTCCTCTGGTCCCCAACTGTGACAATACTAGAGTAAATCTCTGCACCTCATTCTCTGTACAATATGGACCTGCTAAATTGCTAAACACTGGCAAAGTACAGTGGAAATAGCACTGGGGCTTGCTGGTTCTCAGCCTGCTCCTGAAATCATTCTAGAGGTCCATTTACTCACGTGTGTGTATATACACTTATGTGTGTTTGGGGGTGCAAATGCGTGTGTATGGGACAAGAAACCAACAAGTGTACTGAATAATGCATGAGAGAAATGGCAGATTACAATGTTTTTTCTAAAATAACTAATAGCTGCAATAAAGCAAATGCCTGGAAGGGCTGTCATCCCATTTGTCAGGCTTGAGACAGACTTTTCAGGCCTGTACCCGAAGCTCCCTTATTGCAGCCCACAAATAAATCACTGCCTCTCCTTGTGCCCTCTCCTCTCTAACTCCCTCCCCACATCTGCCTGTTCTGCCTGCTCCTGCTTTGCTGTCCTGCACCTAGAGCTGCCTCTCCTGCTGCAGCCAGCCGGGTCCTGTGTTTAGGAGCAGAATTTCTGGCCACATCCCTGCTGTGGGAGCAGAGGTCAGACACAACACCGTTTTCTTGTTCAGTGAGCTCGGTGCTGGGTGGCACCAAAAACCCCCGCTCTGCTCAGAGACCTCCTTACAAACACGGACCAGGTCTCATGCAAATGGTGGGAGTGGCCAGAAAACCAAAGTGGTGACTTAGAAGTGTTAGAAGAAAAAGAAAACAAATGTATTTAATGTGCCAAAATACAGACACACACATGGAGAGATTCTGCAGCCAGCCAGTGTAAATAGGAGAGATGGAAAGACCAAGCAGAGGGATAAAAGGCAGGTTCGAGAGATGATTCAGATATGATAGAAAATCCCACCAAAGTTGGAAAATTCAATCTAATAAGTGGGCATGTAAATTCTTATGCTGGTCTTAGGTGTGTTGCCCTCCTCAGCCTGGCTGGCCGGTCCCCTGGGAGCCCCCCAAAGCAGGACGGGACGACCCAGGGGCTCTCGTGCAAAGCCAGCAGGGCAGAGCAGTGGATGGAGGGCTGGGAATTGGTCCAGTGTACAAATCAGGATTCTACTCACACATGTTTTATAAAAAATTAATTGCTGATTAATGGATAAAGCTGCAGTCACAGAAATTCAGGAGGAAATGTGTCTGTAATGCATTGGTGTCAACAGATGGAGCCTGAGAGAGCGAGAAGAAAATGTGCTCGAGCATGCAGATGGCACTGCCATGGACATCAGTGCCCTCAGGGCTCCACATCAACCAAGCACCATACAACTGGGAGAATTTAGTGACCTATTGATAAGAGATAACAATTTAGATGGCATTAAGCCAGTGCTTCCTGCCCAGACTGATGGAGGGGTCACAGCAGAGGCTGCACTCCCATTCTTGTCCATCACCTAACCTTCTGTTCTTCTGCCCCACAAATCAGCCACACGTGGTTGTTCCTAAAGCCCCTGCTCTAGCTTTCTCACTGGCCAAATGTCTCTTCCCCAGACAATGCCAATTCATTGAAGCCAAAAATATCTGTGAGAAAGGATCAATTTGATGAATCTCCTGTTGAAGGAAAAAAAACCTGTTGAAAGCCCATTTTGTCATTTGCAACAAACCCAATATTTTTTGTTTGGAATAACTTCTAGCTTAGAAATGTAGCTTAGTTTACACTACAAATGTTTTTTAAAGGTCAAATGGAAATAAACAGCTTGAAGACCCAATGTTTTGACTGGTTCAAGTTTTTTCTTCCTCAGTTAATGATAAAAAAATTGATATTTTTGATTCTTTCCTTCAATTCAAAATAGGAAAATTATTTAAATATTCTTTCAAGATGAAAAGACCATTCCCATGAAGCACAAATTTCACCCGACTTTTGGTTTAGGGCAAAGGAAAGCATAAATAAAAAAGGATGACAATTATTCAGATGTGGTCCATAGAGAAACATGGTGCTGCAGGCTTCTTTTCAAGAGACCTGCTGAACCAGAAACCAAATCCTTTGTTTCAGAATATCTGTGTCTCTGCAGAAAGAAGTTTCCCAGAAATTTCAGTGCTACTGAAGAAGGAAAAGAATCAAAGCTAAACACATGCTCTCAACGAGTCTGCTAGAAGCTATAAGCCCACAGAAATCATCTGCACCAGTCCAGCCCATGCCTGTGCCACCCCAATATTGTGTGGGTCACCCCTGTGGTGTGATCCCACAGTCCACATCCACAAAGGAGCAGAGCACCTTCACCCCACAGGTAGGAGCCTATAGCCCAGGGGTCCCTGTGGGTGAGTACAAGTCCCTCACACAATATGGCCTTGGGGAGCATGGGCAATTAAACACCTTTTCTCTGGGAATGTGTGTTTCTGAGTGAAGGGGCATTGGCCTGTTTGGTAGAAGAAGAGGTGGCAACAGTGGGACAAGTGCAACAGCACCTCTGGAGAAAGCACATGCCCTGCCAATTGTACTGTGCTTCTTCTAAGTCCTCATTTCACTGTGTGCGCGTATGCACATCACACATGTATGGTTGTGTTTCGTATATGTGTGAGGTTCTTCTTCTATCTTCAGGTCAGAATTTTCCTCCTCAATGTTTTCCACAAGTCACAGGAGATGCAGAATGGGGCAGTGGATGGGGGAGTCAGTGCCACAGCAGCGTTTCCCCGGTGCCCAGGGTCAGTGCTGCCATCCCTTTCTCATGCCCTGAACTCCTTTGTTCTCAGCAAGGCACGAGCTTCTCCCCTCCAAAGAGCATTGCCTGGGAGACATCATTTTCCCAAAGCATGTTTGCCTTTTCCAAAGAGCATTGCTACGGAGACGCAGCCTTTCCAGGGGAATGTGTCAAGCAGTATTGCCTGGAGAACAAGAGCCTCTCCTATTTGTGGGGTGGGCGAGGGGCAGGTGGGACATTCCCAAGCCCTCTTACCAACGGTGGTTTCCTCTCTGTAGCCCATGGCCACGTACACACATATCCTGAACAGGCAGCTGAAAGACTGGGGAAAACACCAACCAGGACAATATTCCCAAGTTTCTGCTCAGTTTCCCATGGCAGCAGGAACAAGACACACAGCCATAACCTGAGATCCATCCCTCACCCATACTGCCTGGAGCCTTCAGTGGTGGAGGCATTTTGCCTAACACAATGAGGTCTTCCTAAATACCACTGCTTGTTTCCTTTTTCCCCTTCAATCACCCCATTCTTCTGCAGGTCTGCCGTGCCACACAGGCAATTATTTCTCCCCCAAAGAAGGGAGAATTCAGCCTGATCTCTGAGAGCAGAGTCCCTTTATCATGGCAAAAAGCCACCTGGAGGATAGGAGATACTTTAAATATTAACAGCAAGAAAACAAATGGAGAATCATTAAACAATGTCACTATTGCCATGCAGCCTTGGCTACGAAGCTCTGCAGTAATTAGCTGTCAGAAGACAGGAATACAGTTGTGTTAGGATTCATCCTGATCACTCATAGACAACTCCTCTTTCAGACACCTGCCAAACGCAGCCCCCTAGAGCTGGGGGATGTTTCTCACTTGGTGGGTGACACCTCAAGTACCGGCCGTCCCACTGCTACCACCATACTCACTTCCTACTTTTTGGTTGCTTTTTTCCCCTAGTTTATGCCTTGTTAAAGGAAATACAGGAGGTTTGTGCAGATCTTCCAGGAGCAGCTGTGCTCACCCCTGCAAAGCCTGGAAGTCACTTCTATGTTCTGCAAAATTCCTGCTTTTTTTAGCTGCAAGAGGCTTTTATCACCCCCAAACCCTCAGAAGTAAATAACCCAGAGGAATTCGCTTCCATCCTGCCTGGAACAGAAGAAGATGCTTTACTGGCTTGGTACGGTGTTGGAAAATGAAAGTCTTTACCAGGCTGCTTATAAAAGCCAAGAAGGCAGCGGGAAGGAGACCGATTCCCTCGAGGGAGTTCAGCAGCTTAATCCGTGCTGAGCAAGAACTTGCTGAATGGTGGATGAGAATTCACAGGGGCACCACCGAAGCCCGTGTCTTTAGAATGTCATTTGATGTGATTTTGCTGCCTAGCACTAGGGATTTTTGACATTCAAATGGACAGCAAAGTGTTTTTTGACAGCCAACATTGGGAAAAGTGCCGTGAAAGATCAAACCGCAACTTTTGGTTGTTTGAAACCTTCTCCTTTGCCTGGGTGAGAAAGGGAATTTGTTTGGTCCCAGATTTCAGTAGGAATATTTTCATCAGAAAGCAGCTGCACAGAAAATTCTGCTTTCTCTTGAAAGGTCTTCACTAGTGGAGAAAAAATTAACTTCACTGTGATGAAAGACAAGCCCTGGGCATGCACATGGGAGTCACAGACTGTGAACTGTACAGCATGAGGTTGGCGAGGGATCCCAGGATCTCCTGCCCTTCATTCCACTAGTATTTGGATTGAAATTTCTCTTCCAGATCAGCTTAAATGTTAGTCCTGCACTGACCAGCAGAACTAGGGCGTTGTGACTGCTGTGGCTATTTCAGTTCACTTTCTGGACAGTTGGTGGGAAGAAAGCACTGTGGGTCAGGGTGACCTTTCCCTCTGCTAGAGGAAGTGTTGGAGCTGTAAAAAAAATGCTCCAAAGTATTGGAACCTGGGAATCACTAACCACACACTGCCAGCCAGTGTTGTGCTTGTGGGGAGTATCTTACATGTGCTGGTATGTCAGTGCTTCTCCAATGCTCACATGTGCAAAGAGAAGGACTTGTTATATGGTTACACCAACTGTTTTTCCTTCCTTCCTTCCTTCCTTCCTTCCTTCCTTCATCCCAGTTGGTCATTTTCTACTTCACTGTTCTGGAGCAAAAATGGCCCAGACTCCTTTGCTCACTGTGCAGAAGAAACCTTCCACATGTGCAATGTAGGCTGAGGTGGAGTGTTCATACCAGTGCTGGGAGAAATGCATTTCAATCCACCCTCCCGTGCCTCAGTTTCCCAACTTGGGAAACTTCCAGGCTGCAGTCTGAGAGTGAGCCCATGGAGTGAAAACAGTGACTGGGAACTTTGGGTTTGAACGTGACCTCAAGCTTTGGGCATGGTAAAACAGCCACCCCAAGAGAGGGGCTTTGTGTCTCTCCTATGAATAATGAATGCAAGTTTCAGCAGCCTCAATGGAAAGAATCCAAATCCAAGATGAAAACATGGGCCACTATTTCCAAAACCAATCCAGGCCTTCTGTTTTTTAAATAAGCACAAAAGATTCACAGTTTTGTTTGCTTGCTACAAAACAACAGAGAAAGATCTTTGCTCAGATATATTCTATTTGCTGTTGGGCTCTGCTGTTTTGATAGAGAATCTAATTCATTCGTTTGCCTGGAGAGCAATTCAATAGAGAAGAGGCTTGTGATCAATACCTGAGCTGGTGCTGGACCTGCACGCTGCAGACAGACAAAGCTCAAAATGAATGAGCCCCAAAGCAGTGGGACTCTGAGCTTCCAGAAAGCTAGGAAAAACAGCTTGTAGCTTGTAGTTGTAGTTATTATAGTTCCTAGTTATTTATATGATCATGGTCTGCGAGTCTACGACCCAACCGTGCCAGGTGTGGTGCAAAACACAGAAGAAGGATGAAAAGCTGGAAAAGCTTTGCACCGAGGCCAACAGCTGGCTGTGGTGAGGGGAGAACAGCGAGAGCAACGCAACAGAGCCCTTCAGAATGGCAGCAACTGCTCTCTGCTCATCAGCAACTGCTGTCGAGTTATTTCACAGATGCCAGGAAAAGGATTTCAGGAAAGGAGGGTTTCGGGAAGGCTCTGAGTTTGTCTGCACAGAGTTCCTATCAGGTGTAAGGAGCAGCATGGGAGGCAGCACAAATACCCTTGGCTGAAAACCTGATGGTGGGTGATGGGGCATTGTGGACATGTCTCCACTGAAGCTGTCTAAAGGGAATAAGAGATGATGGTAAAGATCCCAAGGTAGGTCTCATGGGCCTATAAGGCCAAGACAAGTAACTTATGTGTGACACGAGAGAGGAGGAGCCAGCACACACATGTGCAGAGGCTGGGGAGGAAAACACCCAGGGCAGCACAGCCCCACGGAGCAAAAGGAAAACTCCCATTGCCTCATTACCCGTGACAAGCATTGCCTCCCTGGTTACATGAGAGACCATCCTCAGTTACAAGAGTCAACTGTTCCTTCCTTAGTCTAGCAGAGATTAGGCTGGGCTTTGCATTGATGTACCCAGACACGAGCCGCTGGTTTCCAGCTGTCTGCTCCGAGCCTGGACACACAGCCACTGCCTGCCACCACTGCACTGCAGAGCACAGCTCCAGCACCAACAGAAGCCTGCAGGAAAGCCTGCTTGCAGAAAAGAGTTAAGACATGATAACGTCATTTAGAAGGCAATGGTTGAATAAACCTGGAGATCAGTTTTGCTGAAAGCCTGCAGCAAAAACAAGGGCTAGAACAGAACAGGACACTCCATCTCCTCCCTATACCCACTCCCCTGCTTGCTTGCCTTATACTGCCTGTGTTTGTAGATGATTTTATTGAACTAGAGGTGAAAACCTATGGGGAGGTCTGTCTTTCAGTACACATTTATTAATACGTAAATATCTCCAGCAATTTCTTTTTAAAAATCTAAGAAAACACCCGCTCTCTCCCTCCTCCCCAAAGCCTTCAAGTTCAGTACAGACAAAACCAGCACCAGAGAGAAGCTACAGAGCCTTCAAAGAAACCACTTTGCTGGTGCACAGAGCAGGCGGCCATAAATAAATAAATTCTAGGCATATATAAGCAGATATTGTAGAAACACTGGGAGAAAAAGCTCCAGATTAACAAACAACCTGGCAACACTTGTGAAGGTGGCAGCGTGGCTGTGAGTGTGTGTCAGAACCTACNGGGGAGAATTAAATTGCATTTGGGGTGAAATTCTTTCTGCCCTAAGGTCAGTGCTTATACAGAAATGGAACACAGATATCTGGCCATCTGTGGTCTTGCCTGAAGGTCTCCTCCCTCCTGCCTTTCTCGCATCTCCATCAGAAGACACCAGACCTGTGTGGTTCCCTGCATATCCCTACTTCTAGCAAGTCCTGGTGAGCCAGGCCATGGGGAAGCAGCACTGCCTGAGGCTTGGCCAAGAGCTGCCCGGGGTGCAAGTGCACTGGTGTGTCCAAACTCAGGAATGAGAGCACACACACATCCCACACAGCTTGGCTGGCAGCCGGAGGGAGCCACACACCTTCTCCCAGGCTCTTCATTTGTTCTCATTCCTTTGCTTTCTCTTGCTTCCAGGAGAATTCACTCACAGTCTTCAGACAGGGAAGGAGGGAGATGACTTGCATTAACTCACAAGGAAATTCTGTCTGTGCTGCCTTTAATATTTATCTGCAACATCGGAATAGCTGAATCTATAAATTGCTTGCTGCAGCGATTTGCAAGACACTGAAAAGACTTCACAGGGGACAGGAACCTTTCCTGAGCTGAGGAGAGCAGGTACAGTTTGGAGGCAAGGAGAAGAGGTGGCTCCACTCCCCCCAGTATCCATGTGTGCCCACTTCACTCAGGCTGTATTCAGTGCTACCCTTTGTGAAAGGTGGAGAAGAGCAGCTGTTGCCATCTCAACTGCTTCTGTCACCTTTGAGCTTTCCTCTGTTCAGTGTAATGCTAATTTAATTTCTAATACTTCCAAAGGAAAGTCTTGAGGATTTTCGAGCACATTTCAAATTGATCTCAAGGCACACTTGCTGAAGTAGTCTAGACAAAACCAATAAACACACTCAAGAAGAGTCTTCAGGAGATGCCCTTACTCCTGCTCCATGTGCACCTTCTCCACTCCTGTTCTGCCATCTTAGCAGATCTGATCTGAACTTATAAACGAGCTTCTCTGGACACAGATTTCACAGCTCTGTGCTTCAGCTCCTGCATTTGTGTAACTGGGTGTAAAATTACAGGCACATCCACTTTCTGTCTTTAATTTCCTACTTCCCCCAACACTAAATACCAATCAAGATCCTGCAGAGAGCTTTGGGCAATATTTCACTGATAAATATTCACCTATTCCTTCTATCCTTCTTCCTCCTGATTGCTGTTCTTCTTGCTAGCCATATTTGCATGAAAATAAGGTCTTTATTGCTTATATCCCTTGTGTGCTATTGCATTTAGAAGCTACAAAGATTATCAAAACTGCAGGTTATGAATAAGCCACTGGAACAGATGTCCATAGTAATTAAAAATGTGGGAATATTTTCATCTGTTAAATACAGTGCAATGGACAGCATGGTTCTGAAGCAGAATCTTTGCTCACAGAGATCACATACCTCATAAGGCTGTAGTTTCTCATGGAAGGAAATCCTGGCTGGCTCTAAGCTGGCAGAGATGGTTCCTGTCATCTCGGATCCCTCTCTGCCCCATGGCAGCTTCTCAGGAGCTCGGCGCGTGCTGCACCTGAGACTCCTTTTTAAGCACTGTGAACTTGTCCAGCTCCAGCTCCTACATTTTGCCTCCCTCGCCTCCTTCTCACCACTTCATCCCTCTGTCCTCATGGCCAGAGTCCCCCCCTGCAGCCCCCCCTGCACACCCTTATCTCACCTTCTTGCCAAGCTCCAGGCTCGGAAAGCCTTGGCTGTGAAATCCTAATGTCTAAAATCAAAGGGCTGGTGATCCCACCTGTAAAACACAAGCCTGGGCTGGGAATGGCTTACCAAGCAGTGTGTCTGACTGCATATGGACCCTGTGCCGAGGCAGCAGCAGAACGTGACTGCCTGAGCCCCTGGGCAGAGCCCTGGTGTGATTAAAGACCTTCCCCTCATTTCCCTTCCCCACTACTGATGAGCATATTGGAAATGTCTTGATCAATAGAGATTACGGGGATCAAGTCTTCATCTCCTTTCAAATCTGGTCTATAATGTGTTTCCTCTGCTTTTGTTGAGCCTTTAAATGCCTGCCTTTTTCTTCCTGCTTTAATTATTTATCTGGCTCACATCATTAGCTCCCAAGCATGTTTTGGACGGCATTTGTTTGTGTTGCAAGACACAAGCTAAACTAGCATTGATTTTGAATGCTACATCTTCACTTGCAAGTAACTGTAGACAAGTTATACAGTCTGAAAGATACAGAACTTAACTCTGATCTTCTCCACATAGACACAGCTCTTCTGTTCTCCATTACTGGCGGTCCTGGTGGAATGGGATTTGCCCTATGAAACTCTGGTCCCACTTCTCCACTTGAGCCCTTTCAGAACGCTCTACTTTCAAGACAAATCAGAGGCAGGCGTTGGGTACAGGACTTATTAGCACTAATTGCCTCCAAGGGTAAAATCAAACATCCAGATCACTAAAATGTCCTGCTCTGTTTTCATAATAGCCGTTTAATTCAATGGGCAGAAGTGCAGGGAACTTTCCCAGGGAAAGGTAATACATGTAAATTGAAATTGTAATGGGATATTGGGACACATTATACCCAGCAGGTCTGCCAGATGTGATTAAACTCAGTTCCTTTACAAAAGGATAATAGAGCTCATTGTAGATGAGAAAAATAAAATCCTTAATTGTTCTTATGTTAACACTAAACCGACTCTATATGGTGGTACTGTCCAAATCAAAATTAACTTCGTCCATCTCTTGTTTCTAGTTTGAGAAAACCAATTATTGTTTCAGACATCATGGCAGAATGTGATTGCTGTGGTTTCCAATAGTCCATCCTGATGAAAATCTTATTTTTGTTTGCTTTACTTTATTCCTGCTATCTGATAACCATCACTGAAATGAGTTACACCAGCTCTACCCACTCAGAAAACACCTGGGCAAGTGCTGGACTGGAGTTATGCTGGTTCTGGACCATCATATAGCTAAAAAATGCTCATAAACTCAGCGAAGAGAGAGGGTCGTTTGTTTTATGCTTCTTCTCTGGGTCAGCTTCTTCTGAAAGCCAGAGCAAAGTCCCAGTATATCACAGTTTGATATCTCACCCCAGTGAACTATTTAGTGGCAATGCCAACTTAGGCACAAGAGAGAAATTGAAACATCCACTGTTTAAAATGGGCCATGGTAACCTCAAAGTTTCTTTCTTCTCAAGGATGTCAATCTGGACCTTATCTTAGAGGCCCCTGCAAGAAGCTGCCTTGGGAAACAAGTTACAGACAGAGAAAGGATAGAGCCCAGAATATGGCAAACTCGTGTTGCAGAGGAATTGCCTTCAGAAGATGACCAGAGCTGGTCTGGCACAGCAAAAAGCTGCAGCCTGGGGTAGGAAACACCACACGATCAGAGAGCTGCCCCAGTGTGCAGTGCCTCCTTGGGAGAGACAATCCTAGCTCCCTGAGGGAGTGGGGAGGGAACTGATTAGCTTTTCCTTCCATCTGCCCCTGTTCTCTACCAGCTCTGGTTCAGTATTATCGAATTTTATACTACGGCCACGTGGATTCAATGCCACCTGATCCAGTCCAATGGTTCCCACTCGGCTGCTTTTAAACCTTCCACTAAGCACAACACGCAAATAATAAACCCAAGAAGATCACTAGAAGAAACTCAGTGCCCCTGTGGGCCAATTTCCTCCTGGTTTGTTTCCTTTGTACAGTCTGGTTAGGGTAATCAAACAATCTGGGGCTTGCTAATGACCCAGCCTGATCCCCCCCTCAATGCTGCAGGCATCAAATACTCTGTTCTCCCAAATCAGGCTGCATCTCCTTTGTTTCTTGGCTTTATCCTCTGCCTCCAGGCTGGATTCAAAGCCAGTGGCACAGACAGCAGAACATCAGTTTGAGATTCTGAGCACTTTATTTCTGTATCTTTGCATCCTTGGCTCTGTGTATTCACCCACCCTAGACCAAGAGCAGAGATGCAGAGGCCTTAGGGAAGGTATCAGAGTGCTCGTCCTGTTAACGTGTTAAGGGAAATAAAAAGAGGAAAGGGCTATGTTGGTAAGAAGACAAGAAATACTGACATGTATTTACAGCAGAAAACAGCACAGGTATCCAGCTTTGCAGGTTCTTACTATTTTTTTATAAGGAATACAACAACATCAAAGCCTCAGCTCTTCAGCCCTGGGAAATTCTCAGGTAGCATTAAACAAACAGCAAGTCTACACCTTGCAGCTGCCAAGGAAAGCTCTTAAATATAGCCTAAATAAGCCATCAGGAATCATAAAGCTGGAAGCAAAAGACAAAAGAAACCCTAAAATATCATTAAAACCAAAAATCTCATTATTGGTTCAAGACTGGATTCATATTTCCAAGTCTGGGCCAGGACAGGAATAGTTCTCTCCCTTTGCTGCCCTGCAAGTTTGCAAAGGTTTTGAAAACCGTAGCTCCAAAGGATGCCTCATCCTTCTTGATACCCTGATTTTATGTCTGGGGAAACATAACTGAACATCACCTCTCAAGCCTGAGGTCTCTGATTTCCTGCACCAGCCCTCTGCCCAAGCAGCAGCATCGCTCTCCTCCAAGCACACAGCAACTGCCATCGTTCCTGGCACTGCTGTTCTGAGCCTGAATGCAGAAGAGGAGCCACCTCTGCCGTTTTCTGAGCTGTGCTTGTCCCTGCTCAAGGGTGCTATGTGTTTCCCTACCATGGAAAAGCCAAAGCTCTCATTCAAGCAATTACCTTCCCTGCATGGCAGAAAACACCCCTGATCCACAGCCATCATTCAGGAGTCCTGAGTGGGGTGAGTATCACTCCGGGGGGGATTTGGGGATGACATCTTCAATTGCAGACACTTCAGGAGGGACCAGAAATTGTTTTGCCCCCATATATGAGGTAATTTAATAAAGGTAAGATTATTGCCTGCTATTTCACACCAAGAGACCTTCTATGTTCACAGAACGGGTGAATTCCTCTATTACCAGGCCCTGACAAAGTCAGTACCTGCACAGACTTTGCATGCGGACGCTGAGCAGCGTTGAGCTGCATTTTGTATTCAGGCCAGGGGAAGTGGCTGCTGAAGGGGACTTTCTGATCCAAGCAGCAATGCTGGCTCTGAAGGTGATAATCACATGTGAAATTCAGAGCCCTGAAAGGTGCCAGCCCATCAAATAACATATTCTAGTCTGGAAAAGAGTGAGAGACAGAAAGTAAGAGCAGAAAGCAAATATTTCCAGGAATAACTGAAGAGCAGCAAGTTTAATTCCAGTCTCCCCCAGCCCTCCAGGGGATCTGCTGTTTGGAGGGATTTCTGCTCTCATTTTCTGTGTGTGACCAGCAGCACCGAGGCAGGAATTCTATGATTCTATGATCTGAGGCAAGGAATAGGTTGCCCAGGGAGGTGGTGGAGTCCCCATCCCTGGAGGTGTGCAAGAGGTGTCTGGATGTGGCGCTGGGTGATGTGGGTGAGTGGGGATGGAGGTGGGGTTGGACTGGATGATCTTGAAGGTCTCTTCCAACCTCGATGATTCTGTGATTCTAAGGCCAGGAAATAAATGAAGAATCATAATGACCAAGAGGTCAGCTCATTCCTCATGGCTCATGCAAGATGCAGCCAGTGGAGGCAATGACTGGGGGAATTGTGGTGTTGGTAACATGGGTCTGAGTCTGAGAACTCTCGAATATCACACTAATGAAACTGAGCAGTTGTTGGAAGAAAAAGCCATGAGTGCATTTAAAGATGCACTGAAGATCCATGGCAGAGCAGGATGTCAGATCCTGACGTCCTGATTCTTAACAGTCTTCAACTGGAAGCTCCAGCTGGACAATCCCTGAAAGAGATTAATCCTCAAAGATGGTCTGAAAAACACTTTCAGCGCATGGCTAAAAGAAGCACAAGCTGCTCTACAAAGGCTCTATCCTTTCCTCAACACTGCAGGATCTCAGCATCTCTCGGCAGTGTATTAAACAGTGTGATTACCATTTATCATGTGACATTTTTCCTGTAGCTGGAGGGAAAAGTGGTATCTGGCAGAAAATGCCTTTTTGTTAAGTGGTATTTTTCTTCTCAATACATAGCAGCACTGCCTGCACTTTCAACAGTAGATGGTAGAGCTTACAATGATCCTTAGCTGCTTGAGGCCAAGGGTATATTGCTACTGCTTATAAGGAGGGATCCTGGGAGCAGCTGGGAGTGCAGCATGTTCCCTGGTGTGTCCATCTCCTGTTCACACAAGGGCCTGGCAGATGCCCTGCAGAGCACTGGCACGGCTGAGGACAGCCTGGCAGCAGCTGAACTGAACTGCAGAACAGCAGAGCTTGCTGCTGAGGCATGGGTGGGCACCCTGAGGGCCACCAGTGTCCCCAGCTGTGTCTCAGCCCATGCTGGCAGCTGTAACCTGGGCAGCCAGGCAACCTCTGCTTGTTCCATGGGACGCTCAGAAAAAAACACCTAAAATATATTGACTGAGACCATCTTTGGATGTAATGCCCAGCCCATATTTCTGAGCATCGTGCTGAGGACTGGGGCTTCACAGGACAAGCTTCCTAGTCCAGTGGAAGCAGAGGGATCTTTTGGGAAGGCTTTTATTTGTGGTTGACTCAAGCATGACAGCAGGCAACCAGCAAGGAGTGTGCTGTGTGTTCAGTGCCCCAAAGCCTCCTCAGGAGGAGGCAGTAGTGACCATGGGTTGAAGTTCACTTTCAGACTATGTTGGTTTGTCCTCCCCTTTTCAAAGGAAGGGTCCTGGGGAGAGCCAAAACCCTTCTTTAGACCAACAACCTTCTTTTCAACCTTTCCTTGGCAATGGGATTGATGCTGTCCTACTGTCAAGCAGCCTCATGCAAACCAGGCTCCAAAACCAGGGAAACAGCTTCCTCCCTCTGCCTTCTCTAACGTGGCTTCAAGAGCAAAAATGCCTGAACAGAGAAGAAATGAGGAAACAAGATAAAGTGCATAATCCCACTTCAAAGGCTCTTTTAGCCAAGTTTCTCTGGATGGGAACAGCAGCCTTCATAGATGTGTTTTAACTGTCTGTAGGGTCTGTGTGCCATGGGCCAGGCAGCCAGGGTGGAGGGAGCAGAGCTGAAATGTGTCCTCACTTCCAACGTTATTTGTGAAGCAGCCATGAACATTGAATTCTTTCTTCATTTCTTGACTGCATGTTAATGATACAACCTTTAGTCCCCTGGCAAAAGCAGCATCCTCTCTCTGGCCTATAACCAGCGTGGGTCTGACCAGAAAACCACCTGTACCACCACAGCTGGAGTGTTCCAGAGGGTGACAGTGCCACACGTCCAGGGAAGGTGTGAGAGAGGGCAAGGAAGGGACCTAGGCCTGGAGAAGACTCACGTCTACCATTGCCTTTAGTTTAATTTCCCCAGTTCTCAGTTTCTTTCTCTATCAAATGGGAATAGTGTTACATTTCACTCTGCGAGGAGAAAGCTGTGTAGGGATTAACAGCTTTTCCAAATAAGATGTCCCTAAAAGCTTCTGAAGAGACATCAGAAAAGATTTATATTTCAGTGTCTGACAAGCATAAGAAAGGATGTGTCTGCTAGAACTCTGCTTCCACCATGCCTTCATTTAAGCTGTAAGAAAAATAAATGGTGCTTTCCAAAGATCCTGAGGAAAAAAAGTAGCCAAAGGAGAAGCTAAAGCACTATGAGCTTGATGTTCCCCATGAGACCAGTCAAAGATTACCCATCAAAATTACTTTTTTGCATACAAGTGGGGCTTTTTATGCTTAAAAAAGTCCACAGAATGTTGAGTTGTACTCAAGCAAAGTCTTTTTCTGAAAATGAAAAGCCATTTCTTGTCTGAAAAGTGGTGTTGTGGGGCCAAAAAGCTGTTAAATTTTTGATGAGGATTCAATATTTCCAGTGAATAAAACATAACAAAAAATACATTAAAAAAAAGCAAGCAACAAAAAAACCTCCAAATGCCCATAAAGGCAAAGGTGTGATGTAGAAAGAATAGGTGGGGAAAAAAACAAAACCAAAACCACAACCACACAAATATCCTCAAATTCTAGATAATTTCTTTCCACAAGAACTGATTTACCAGAAAGCAGCAATACAAACCAATCCGTGCCATGTCATGGTGAAGGAGCTATCACCAGGAGCTCTTTTCCATCCCTTTCCATCGCTGCCTTAAGCAAAGCTCTGCTGAGCTATGTCTGATGTGCCACAGTTTTGCCTCTGTGAAGCAAAGCCAAAAGGACCTAAAGTAAATTTTGTTGAGCATGAGGGACACTTAATTGTCCAGCCTTGCTGATCAGGATTGCACTGAGAACAAGGAGAAACAGTGATAGAGAATGTAAATTGCTAACTAATAAATGCCAGCTAAATGGGTGTCAGGAAAGCAGTCACAGGCTGCTTGCTATTATTTATCACTTGTATTGCAGCACCATCTACGTGTCCCTGACACAGAGCACAGCTCTGGGGCATCAGACCCTGAAGAACCACAAGATACAGAGGGGGTTTGGGGGTGTTGCAGTTGAAGATTATAACATTTAAATGCAAATGTGTACCTGTGAGCTAGGGGCTGGGCTGAACTGCAGAACCTGAGCGTCATGCCAGTGGGAATGGTCTGTATCACTCTTGACTTCCAACATCCACACAGGTCTCCCCTAGGACTTAGGTCATGACTGACAGCCTCGTGCAGGTATCTTGACCTCAAATGGCTCTGTTCGAGCAACTCAGTCAAGCCCTCGGTTTTCTTTGCCTGCAGTGGTAGCTTAGACACCACCTATGCCTCTTAACTCTTACATGTGGAACAAACTGTGCTCCAAGGGCAAGGAATATTAAATGCGAGGCAGATCTTGGCTCAAACCAGGAGTCCCTACCCATGCCTGGGAAACATTCAGCTTTAGCTAATGAGCTGTTTGCAAGACACCAGAAACAAAGGCAACAAATGTAAATAATGGCCTGGAGCTCCAGCTTGCAGTGAGACATTTTGTACCTGCTCTCCCAGACTAGGAAAGGTAGATCTGAGGTTCTAAGCAGATCATGATAAAATTAAAGCGTTAGTCCCAAAGTTACGTTCTCTCTTCTCTTCATACAGTCTGCCAGTTTAAAGCTTTTTTACAGATTCTGCTTGATTTGTGCCTCAGCTGTGCTCTCTCTGAGTTTTTTCATTACTTGGGATTACTTATTAAATTCTTTGTGTGAGCAAAATTTCAACTGGAACTGAACTGTGATTCTCTGACTGCAGGGTATTGTGCTTGGTTATAAACTGTAAAAGGAGGGGTATTGATTAAATGGTTGTGATTCTGAAATTCTAAGAATGGAAAGGAGGAACTCCGGGCAGAGCATATGAGAGATGATGATTCTTTCCTCAAGCTTTTTCAAAGAGCTCCATGAATAGAGCACAGGATCAGGACACAAAAGCCCTAAAGCAAATCGCTGCTCTGTCCTGGGAAGAATAAGGACTTGAACTAAACTTTGTCATTGCAGGTGAAAAGATAAAACATTCAAAAGTCATCTCAGTGGTCTGAATCACTAGACAGCAAAAATCCATCTGGACACATTAAATACGAGACTCCACTGGTCTCAGACCTGGCACCATACGCTTCCATACAGCCACTATGATTCAAAATTTCCTCCCAAATTTCTTACAACAGATTTTACAACAGCTTTTTTTAACTGAGTGTTTAGCAGCCTACAGTGCTATTGCCTCCATATAGTCCTGAGGAGCTGGTCCTACACAAGGCAGGTAGGGTCTGATCTGACCTGGTGAAGTCCCCTGTAGCTAACCATTAACCCCAGGAGCAGAGGTTGGAGATGTGTCACGTGTGTGAGATCAGAATGGGCAGATGAAGGGTGGTAATTTGGTGAGGGGCAGTCCCTGGAGCCCCAGCAGGGAGGGCAGGGCAGAACCTGCAGTGGGCAGATGGGTCACATAAGCCCACGTGTTGGGATGGATCACAGGGTTGGGCCAGACCTCATCACCTCTGCTTTTCACAGTGTCTGGGCTTTGATTAGAAACTGTTATAAAGCAGATGGAAAACTGTAGGCATATAGGCATCTTCTCCACTGGAGCCAATCTTCTGAAAACTGCCCAGGCTCTTCAAATGCCATCTATTTCCACAGGATTATTCTAAAGGGAAGCATGAGGGGAACAGGATTCACCCCACTGACACTGCTCCTTGGGCCTGTGTGTGGGGGATGTGATGGAAATCAATAATCCCCTCAGACTCCAAAATCTCCAGCATCTCACCTCTACAGAGGACATTCAACATGTTCTGCGGTGGTGCCTTTCCCCCCTCAGCATAACAGAGAGATGCCTGAAGTAAGCAAGGTGTCCATATTCCTGACACTAGGACACGGGTAGCACCAGCATGGGAGGCTCCCACAGGCTCTGAAGAGACCAGGGAAGCCTTATTTTCTCTTTATGGAATAGAAGAGGTGAATATTTATATATTAACAAATATAGATATAAACAACAAATGAAGCATGCAAAAATAGGACTTTGTTAATCACGGAGCAGAAAGGAACACACGTTTCATGGAAACAGTTGCAATTTTTCTGCCTTCTATTTTTATAAATTTGATGATTTCTGCCCATTAGCCTTTGCTGTGGGAGTCAGAGAATGACTGGGCTTGGAGGCTGAACTCCTGTTCATCTCAGCAGAATCACTGCATCAGCTCAGACTGGGCAAAAGACTCAGAACTGGTCTTGTCCTCACTGGGCCGATTTTGCAAGCAAAGGACATAAACCTGCAGAGCTCATCTTGTTATTCTTAACTACCCTGAAGGATTCCAGAGTAGAAAGAGAAGGGTTTGTTTATTTTGCCCAGCAAAGGAACCCTCCTTCCTGTAGTGTTTTATAACCAGTTTGCTCCTAGAAGTGCTCTGGCCCAAAGTCAGGTCCAGGAGACACAAGGTAGAGGAATAAGCTGCAAACTTAGTGGTGGCTGAGACATCACCTGAGGGAGAACTACACTGCCAACAGCTGAAATTCTTCCTCAACTTGGATGTTTGTAATCTAAAATTATGTTGCTGAAGAGAGTCTGATTTATGTGTCTAGAAGGGAACATGATTATTATTTTCCAATGCCTTTCAGAAGCACCTGAGATGAAGCAAGGACCAAACAACACTGCTACACCAGAAGAATTAAATTGTCTCTTTATTTTAAAGTGTCACGGTAAAATTAGCAGGCTTTGAAATTTTACTGCTGCAAAGAGATTGGTTTCTTTCTTTAAATCTCTCCAAAGATAATCTGGATATTACATTTTTTAAGGATACAAAGTCATCCAGTTTCATTTCCTACTCACTGGGGGGAAAATATGTTTTTAAATGGAAAATTATCCATTTTGAATGGAATCTGGATATAAAGGCCAGTTAAGCCCCTTCAGAAATAATCAAACCCATATTATTGTCAACTCCTTTAAAGAGACATATTTCTACAATAATTTCTGAGTGATATTCTCATCCCTTTCCTGCTGCAAAGCCTTTCTTTCTCCTGCTAAAACCCATGAGTTTTGTGAGTTATGACAGTTCTTTGCTGGGAGTTTTACGAGATAAATGCATAGTCCTGAGCACGCTGCAACATTTTAGTTGAATCATTTCTGTAGAGGTGGCACATTCAGCATGTGTAATGTCTTCCAAACCAACCTCACAATGATGAAGCTGTCATAAATCACAGTTTGGCTATTACCCAGGTTCCCTTTATAAGGTAGTTCAACCACTCTACATGACACAGAGCCTACAAAATAACTTTAGCTCTTCCTCTCTGCTTCCCAAGGCACTCCCCTTCCCATAGCAGTACACAATAGACAGAAGTGGAGACATCTGCACTTCTTCTGGATTTGGGATGCTTGAGGAACAAGGTTAAGAGGAGGAGAGAAGGTTAGTTTTCCTACTAGGAGAGAATTAAAGCTGTGGTAGGTCTCTGTCCTATGGCTGGTAATGGATCCAGAAATCTAGACCTGACCCAGAAAACTCAGCTGCATGACAAACCATTAATAACTTCCATGACAGGAAGGAAGAGTCCTCCAAAAACCTCCTCAGCTTTCCCCATCCCCCTTAAATCTCCCTCTTCCCATAATGCCTGTGAGGCTCAGCAGTTGCTCAGTGCTAAGAAGGTTGGAGGATGTCATTAGTATCTGAGCTCTGAATGAGCAAGGTAGCAAAAAATGAGTCTCAAGATGACAAAACGATTGATTCCAAGTGTCCCTAATATCTCCTACAGGCTTAGTTCCTTACATCACCTTCTCCTGCACAGAAATAACAACTGTCAATCAGCATTAACATGATCCTGACTGTCAAGAAGAAACACTCTAGTGAATGATTGAGTTACCCATCTCCGAGGTGCTTGGAGCTGTCATACAGAAGGACAGGTCTTTGGTGTGACAGCAGCACTGTTATTGCTAGGCAAAGCTAAACCCAGTAATTCTCACTGGGACATGCCCTGGGAGTCAGTGGTTCAGCCACTGTTATTGCAATCTTGTCAAGGCTTCGTCAGGAGGAACGAGCTGTTTCATTTTGCTCTCCTCACCCCTTGTCAGAGTTGGAGAGAAGGTTCCTTTTTTCCTTGGAGGAACCATCTCTAAGGTACCTGTCTCGTCTTACTGGAGCAGCTTGTCTTGCAAAACCCTCGCTGTTTGCTACCACTCTTTCCCATAAAAGGGATTCTCATCTCTTATTTCTGTGAAGTGCAGGGTAACACTTAGACCCCCAAATCTTCCTGACATATTTGTTTTCCCATAGCTGCCTCATTATACATCTGCAGGCCTCCAGCATCAGTTCACAGGGTCTCAGACCTTCCTGCTTACAGGTTTCTGCTAAATAAAAAGCCACCAGGTAGCAACTAAAATGTCAGTGATATATCAATATAAAATCTAGATCAGTCTCATTCAATGCCTTTTGCTTTTGATAGGGAGCAGATCTTATAGAAATAAATTCATTTGGTCTACTCTTTATCTTGGACAAAATGGGGAGTCATCCACCTACAGGTAGATTTCTACAGTGTGGGCATCTCTACTGGAGCCAATCTCACTAAAGCACCACAGAGTCATTGGAGTCACCATGGCCAGCTGCACCTACAACAGCGAGGTCAGGTAACCCCATCCCTGTGCTCTCTAGGAGGAACTCAAGCCCTTAAAATTGCAAGGCTGGTTCTTCAGCTTCATGGATTTGTGTCTTTTGTTCCCTGTTTGCCCCTAGCTTTTTTCACTCAGGCCGAGCCACACGTTTCATTCTACCTGAGCTGCAAAATTCCTTGGATTTCTTCACTGCAGGTTCTCTATTAAATCTCCTGCTTGAGACAGCAGAAAGCTATTGCAAACAGAAAGTGCATCAAAATCAGCTGGTGTTAGGAAAAAAGTTTCCTCCTACTATCTTCCTAAGTCCCTCCTGCTTGAGTACAGCAGTTTTCTGAAGGATGAGGAAGGGATCTCACCCTCCACAAAGTCAGTACATAGATGGGAGTTGAGATAGACTCCAGAAGCAAATCACCCCAGCTCCTGGGACCATCAGCTGCAACTGGGGTGATGTGTGCTGGGGCAGCACCCTCCTATCCCCTTACACCACATTGGGGCACAACTAACCCAGCACCCAGAGTTACACTGAGTGCCACAGAGCATGGGATTTGCTGGGCCAAGGAATGGGAAGAAAGAAGGTGATTTTTCTCTGCTTCCTGAATTGCCCCAGTTACAGCCTGATCTGGATGCCTTTATTCTGTGCTAAATAAACCCCAAGGCACCACTGAGATGAGAGCAATGCCTTCCGCAGGGCATACACCACCTGAACGGGGAAAGAGCCAGGATGGTTCCTAATCAGTGACCATTACACTGGCTTGATTACCTATGGATAAACCTTCCTCTGTTCCTGGCCCCCAAGCTAAAAGAAAAGGCAGAGATGACCTTTAAAAGCTGAGCTGAGATTACAGTAATAGGGCAATAATACAAAACGGCAAATATGAGTCAAAATGATCCCTTTGACTTCAGTGAGAGGAGTAGCTAATGCATTTGGGAGTGTTCTCATTATTTCCACTTGGAATCAAGATTTTAACTACCTCTGCTCAACACCTTGGCTGTTAAGTGGATCACTCTTTCATACCAGGGAGTAACATCACCTGTGAACAAGTGGAATCAGTGATTGAGGCAACCAGATGTCTGCAGTTCTGTGATTAGAGCAGCATAAATAACTGATGTTTCAGTTCACTGACCAAAACCCCAAAAATGGGAAAAAATACTCTTTTTTTCTTCCTTTCTCTTTTCCCTGGTATGATGAGTGCTTCAACAAAATTTCTTTCAGGTCAAGTGACATATTCTGTACTGTCTGTGATTAATTATTTCATTTGGCTTTCAAATTGCAGCTTCATTGCTTGCTTTTGGTTTTCTCACGCATGAATGGGAGGACCTTGGACACCACCCACTCAAAAGAAAAGGCTGAAGTGGGAATTTTAAACTGTCAAGTTTCTTTTTCACTGAAATAGTCAAATGAATTTAACACGAATGTGCAAATGCATTTAATCATTCCAGTTCCTGAATTGCTGCCAACCAAAACACTTGAGGTACCCATTTCTCTTTGTTCTTTGCCTTCATTTTTGTTTGATCTCTGTTAAATTTACAAATTATTTATATTTCTAGATGAAAGGTTTCACCTCAGGACATACTGCCACGCTGAACATCCTGAAGGAGTGATACAAACCAGATAAACATCAAGTCCCCAACACATGGTGCCTGGAATTCATCTCTGCTTGTCCTACAGCTTAACCCTCCAACACTGACCTACCCACCCCTTGCCACTGGCAGGCATCTGCAACAGCTCAACCATCAACTCTTAAAGCATTTTTTCAACCCCAAATCTTACTGGAGCCTCATCCATGCAGAGACCTGACCTGGTGGCCCATTTTCAGGCGCAGTCACAGTGAGGTGCACTCAGGGTTGTGGTGCCTACATGTGCACAGCACTACTGTGTGTTTGCTGTAAATATGACAAGCTTCATGCGTGCTTGGTCCTATTTATCCCTGCCCTTTGAAAGCAGAGGGACCCTTTGTTTTGTTTCTTGCCCACCAAACCCTTTAGAGGGATAATTTTGAATGACTGACACCAATGCCAAATGAGTGTGGCTTTTTAATGACAATGCAGTCATCCTTGGGGCCATTTCTCTTGATCTGTTAAGGGTAATCCCTATTGAATTAGGATTTATGACCCTGTAAGTGGAAATACATAATCTATTCATCATTTACCTCTGGTCTCCAGAATGCATCTCTTTGGTTCTGAGCAGACAGGTGGTAACCAAAAGTGTTGCAAAGCCTCACCTTGCGGGACTGAAATGATATCCTTCCAGTCAAGGACCACTGTGTTTTATTCCCATGAAGGCCCTGGTTCATTGGGTGACCTTAAACAAATTGTTTAACTTCTTATGTGTTTGTGAACCCAGCTGGAAAACTTCACAGCAAACCATCCAGCAGACAAGTTACAGCAAGCCACATGCTGTGCTTGCGTTTGAGCTTTCCTCAGGGAAATAAAGCACAGATGAAAATTGCAAACCATCATCAACCCATAATAAATGTTTAAAACACATGTTGGAGTCAAGAGAAAAGGCTGGAATTTACACATAAAGCAAGCCAGATGACCAGTTACTTTTTTTCACCATTGTTTGGTGTGTGTCTGTAATTCAGCCCTGCTTAACTCTTCCTGAATCCAGTTTCTGCACGCACGCTCCGTACGTTTTATATTATGACCATATGGGTTGGATGAACTAATTGATGAGCTGACAGCAAGCGGCACCGTGTTCCCCATCTTAATGATATGACCATGATACAACTGTCACCTTGAGGTTTAACCAAAACAACCCAGTCCTTCCTTTATTGGAGCAGGAGAGAAGCACACACAGCTCAGCACGCTCACTGCACCCAGCCCTGGCACTGCTGCCCTGGCACGGACCCAGGGAGGCAGGGGCTTTGGCTTGATGTTTTGGTTGGCTCCATGGATCATGTCAGCCTGGAATATACAATATGGATGTAAGCATAAGATGGAAGGTATTCCCAAAGTGCTGCTACTTTGAAGACACAGGAGGGTACCCAGTCCTGTCTGAATCCACTTAATTTTTAGCATCTCATTATATGGCAGAACTAGAGACAAGATTAGAAGAAGAATCCATTTCACAGGGAGAGACCAGAGGATCACACAAGGATGGGCAAGAACCATATAATAGTGTTGAAATGCCAAAGAGCTGGAAGTTAGCCCAGGCCTGGACATCTGGCATTCCCCCTCATTCCTGAAGTGGGGACTTGATGCCTGTGGTAGTGGCATGCTGGTGTCTGACCCAGAAGATTCACAGTCAAGCTACAGCTCAGTGCAAGTTTGGGAGGAAAAAATTAAAGAGATGTATAAGAAAAAAAGCCTTTATGATCAGAGATGAAGTTAAATACCAGAAATAGTCTGAAAACACATGTCAAAGGATGTCAAGCTGGGGAAAGTGCTCTCATGGTAATGGAAGAATGAGTACAAAATGCAAACTAATAACGAGACATTTTCCCCAGAACCTGCCCTAATGAGGAGCTGGCAAAGTGGAGTTGTACTTTGTCTTCCAGGGATAAACCCAGAATCAGATTTCAGGTTCAGGGCAGATCAAGAGGTAATGCAGAAAAGAATTCATCAGAGAGCTCAGCTCCCAGGGAGGTAGATTATCTGCTGAAGAGGCAATGGAAGAGAAATCAGAGAAGAAAAGGTGAGGCAGCTTGCTAAAAATCAGGGACAAAATGATGAATAAGAAAACATTAGCAAAATACATGCTATTCTTATTATGTGCCAGGCAGGAGGGAAGCCAGTAACCTAGGAGTCACTTCTAATTTAGCACAAGATACTAAATTGTGCTAAAAAATGCATCAGAATTCTTTGATTTTTTCATAGCAGATCCAGAAGCTTTGTGCAAAACCCAAGAAAGCCTGATCTGAATCAAACAGCACACGGCCAGTAAATGTTGGGCCTTATTCCAACAGAAATTCTTTCAGATGTGAGAGGCTTGTCTCAAATGCACACAGGGTTCTTCCCTTGTTATTACTCATGAGAGTCAGCGGATTTGAGCTGATAATTTGAAGGAAAGGGATTGGAAATGTACTCAGTGCTTGTGTCAGCCGTGAGAGTCTTAGGGAAACACCTCACCCAACCCACATGAGCACACGAGCTCGTGTGAACGCTAACCCAGCAGCTCTCGCTGAACATCTCAGACTGATTTCTTTTTTTTCACTGAAAACTGGATTTTTGGTGATTTGTGTGGATCACACCTCTTCGCCCTAGAAAGAAAAACTTTCTACATAAATCACAAAATGGCAAACACAACTAAGTTTCTTTCTTTTTTTCTTACTGGGGAATACTAACAACAATCACTGTGTGTAGTTTGAACGGAACCTTTGGGAATTCTTATGAAACAGTATGGAGGAATCAAGGATACGTCACTCCTTCTCCAGGCAGTCCATCATTTCCTGCTCAGTTCTGCGGTACATATTCCCAAAATAAGCACTGCTGAAACACGGGCAGTGGGAAGGTTATTGTCTTCACTGGCAAGCTGATAAATGAAGAGGCGAGGTTGTGAAACTGTGCATGGATAAAACAGTATTTAAGGCAGCCTGGAGACAGCGGTGAAATTGTTTCCTGCAAAGCAGCAACATGAAATAAAACAGGACACCAGCATGTGAATTACCCAGTGGTACACACTGCCAAAAATGGGTTTCTCTCTCCAAGGCATTTGAAGAATGGGAAACCAAGTTTCCAGCCCCTACCAGCAGCAGGAAACCTGACTAAACATGGATCACATGAAAATGCTAATTTGCAGCATGCCAATCCTCACCCATAACATTTCTGTGCTATGCAGGCTATAAGCTAACCATCTTCATTTTTCTCCTAGGAGATAAGCATGCCATCATGTCTGTCCCTACAACTACCAACCACTCTACTGCATACGTACCACCTACCTTCTCCTTCTGAAAGGAACTGATACAGCTCTAATTAAACTCTGAGCAATCATCCTCAACTTGTATTTAGCTTTCAAATCTGATGCTTCTATTCCAGACCTAATTAATGGCAAGTGTGCCTGAAAGCTTCTCTGCCTTTCACTTGATACTTCTACCTAAAAGCCAGGTCTCAGTGTAGAAAATCACAAAAAGCATCACGGTTGTCCCTGTGGATTTAGTGAGCAGGTTTGTACCTATTAAACATGGCAACAGGACAGTAGATGTGTGGCCACTGCAGACATAAACCATGCTCTGAGGTGTAAGGAGTTAATGAGCTTTGTCCCTGGGAGCCTTTGCTCCCCAGCTGTGGGAAAATGTCCTTGTGACAATGGCAACCCCCAATCTTGGTGCTGTGGAAGGGTGTAGAAGAGTGGAAGCAGGTTGGGAAGGCTTCATTTAGGAAGCTCACAACCCTGTTCTCTCCCTCATGGTGCGCTTAGAGCTCTCAGTACACTACAACCCCTTGGGGTCCAGAATCATTCTGGTGAATGGAGGCTGCTCCAAAGACAAGGAGCTCCTAGAAGACCAGAAGTCTGCTTGCCTTGGTGACATTAAGTCTGGTGAAGTAGCCCCTACACACCCTATCATGATTACTACAATGGATTCCATGCCTGGGCAATGCAACAATGCAATGCATTTGGTAAATTAACTCAATTAATGTGCTTCCGATCAGGGCTGCATCCCATTAGGCTGTTGGCCAAAAGGGCTTTCTCTGCTGCCTCCCCCATGGGATTGCAGGAAAGACAATCCCTGCACCAAGTGCTGTGAGATTGCTTCTCAAGGCTTGTTCTCCACTGCTCCACATCCAGTGTGAGCAGTACAGCTCCTGCAGGTTCTCTATCAGACCAACGCACAGCATAATTGCTCTGGCACTGAAGTTATTTTCCTTGCAATTATACTCCGCAAAGTTTCTGCTGTTAGTCTGTCTTTCTTGTCTCACTTCAATCAGTGACTCCTCCACCCCTCTGTACTCACTATATCACCCTCGGAATATATGGGATGCCCTGTGAAACATAATGAGATTGTTATTCCCACGCACGCCGTAGCAGGGCTATCACTTTCATTCAAACTCTATTAGCCACGTACAATTGCTCTCAGAAGATTTTCTCTAATGAATTCCCCCACCTATCGAGAAAGATTCCACAGAACTCAATTTCCTTTTGCATCCCTTTCTGTCAGCCTGTGAATTCCTCTCCCTGCCCGGCTCTGCGCTGCCTTATTCATTCCTGCAGGAGGGCAATTGGGAACCCTGGACCAAACTCCTGTCTAAGCACATGGAGCGAAGGATTCACAGCCCTTTCTGGTGCTCAGCTCGCTAATGAAGGATTCCCACTGACTCCAGTGAGCCCTGATCCCCGCTGCCAGGGATGTTCTGTAACATCCCATGCACTCAGCACCCTGCACGGAGGCGATCGCTGGGAGAGCACAACTCCCAGCACAGCACTGGTGGGCAGTGACTCCTCCAGAAACCCATCCAAGCACTGCCAGGGCACGTGGGAGCTGGCAGGCACGGAAGAGGAGTTTGCTCTCCAGGGTTAATCATTCCTTGTTCTCCTTGCTGTGCCTCTTAGCAGGGCTGATGTGGGGGCTGCTCCTCTGATTCCACCCATCAGGAACCAGGACAGGGCCACTGCTCCCTTCCAGCTGGCTCCCCAGAGCCAGAAATAACTAATGGCCATTCATTGCAGTGAGTCACCTTCAAACCAGTGAGCTGAAGAAAAGCCCCCACCCCCCACCAATACCCTTGCCTTGAGCCCTCCAAACTCTGCTGATTGTATTAATTTCCCTTAGAAATACAGTAATGTCACCTGACATCTCTTAGGGCAAACAGTGGGAAACAATTTGAAGTTTTGCTCCTAATGAGAAGCAAATTGCTGTCTCCAGCCTGCGTTCCGGACTAATGATACAATCACATCAGGCACAATTCATAACTCGGGGGAGGAACAGACAGCCAGCTAGAGAAAGAGCCATGGAAAAGCTAAATGTGGTGAACTGTACATCACTGCACCCATGATGGGGTAAAACCGGAGTTAGTGAGTGTAAATCACAATGTCACCTTTTCCTGACAGATGAAGAATGCAATTATCCCTTCACTAAAATGATACAATTTATTCAGCGTGGGCTCACCTCCCTTTTTTCAATTTAAAACTAATTTGTTTGAATGGATTTGATTACAGGCACAAAGACTAGGGCAGAGCTGTAGAGGCAGCTGCTCCAGGTGAACGTTTCCTTCCACGCAAGAAGGGGAACTCAGATCTCATCATGCCAGGCCCCCATTGCTCCAGGAATGTTTGACAGGCTTCCCAGGAAGCAAATCCTAACCCTTCATTATCCCTTACTAATGAGCACTGGTTCTCCCCAACCCTCAGCTCCTGCTACTTTCCTCAAGACAAGTGGGTAGCACCATCTTCTTTCATGAGTGGGAAGTTCAGGCACACAGCAGGGGAAAGACTTGCTCGTGGCCAGAGAGGATCAGTGATGGACCAGGAACCAAAGCCACGTCTCCCACATTAAAATATTGCAAATTGTTTTCTTGATACTGACATTTCTGATTAGTTGTATGGTGTCACCTAAGAGGGTAAATTCCAGACACCTGCAGCAGTTTATGTATCAAAGGAAGAGGTTTGATTGTCTTCAGCTTAGCTACCAATTCTAATCATGAGAAAAGGCAAGGGCTATATTTAACACACTGCTTCTGGTGAAACTTGTCACGGCTCCTTCCTTTTTGCTGCATTTCTTTGTTCTCTGTTCTTTTGCTCAGCATCGCTCAACAAAATATTCTTTGGATTTGGTCTCTTTGTTTCCATGATGCCTCTGTTCTTTGGCTGCCCTCACCCTGCTCCTGTTCTGGCTAAAGCAAACACACTCTAAGCACACGTACGGGTATCCGGTGTCTTTATCTGGAGGGCTCACCTCTGGATCAGCACAGAGCTGCTCCAGCGTGCACTCAGCCTGCAGGACCATAGGGTTAAAGGGAGTTGAACTGCACCTCAATCACTCCAAAAGAAATGTACCCTGTGAGAAACGGTGTGCTTGGAGCAAAAGAGTGTCTGACTAATGAAGGAAAAACAGGTTGTTCAATGTATTGCAAGGAAAATTCGGAATCAACCTGAACTTTGGGAATATTCCAAGCAATTTTGCACACTGGGAGGAGTTGAAAGAGTAGAAGCTGCTCACTGTGAGGTTGGGATCATACTGCTTTTACACAGCCATACCCCACAGAGCAGCAGACCTGCTCCCTTGGGAGGTGAGATCTCAGGAGAGAAAGGCAGCTTGAGCCCATCTTGTCCCTCTTTATGAAGACAATTATTTTAGGATTGTTTCCAGATATTTCCTGCCTTATCATCATTGTTGGTGATGAAGCTTTGGACAGGCCCTGTTGGAAAACACTACATTCCTCTGATGCCACTGTATTGTTAGGGCACCCTACCAGAGACACATCCATCCCTACTCCAAACTGGTCCTGCAAGCAAACGCAGAGGCCACGGGCTGTAGGAGAGCATGAAGGTGGAGGGGGGAAGGAAAGGAAGACCAGTGGCACTGCCAACACCTTCATCATCATCCTGAAACCACACTGGCCTTGGAGCTGCTCTCTAGCTGCAAAAGCAGCATCAGAAAAAAGGTGTTTGGTGGCAAATACGAGTGCACCCCCTGCTAGAACAAAAAGCCCTGATCATAGGGCCTGCGGGCACTGCAGAAATGAAAAAAAAAACCCTCCTTTAAAATTACACCATTGAATGATCTGAGATACAGAGAATGGTTCCTCTCCAACAGCTCAGTCTTCTTTTTCTCTAACCCAGCTTATTTATTTCGCTTCAGCCACAGCGAAACCACTAAACCAACCAGAGCTGAATACCCAATTAAAAATGGCTGCTCCAGGCCACAAACAGCTTTTCAATTATTTGTCTGTTTACACCCTTCCCCCCAACACTCTGGCATTCCTTTATAATGGATAATTTGTTACAAAAAACCTCCCAGACTCCAAATCCTTAACAGCAAGTCGGCTGGAAACGCAGAACTTCCCACAGCAGCTGGTGCATTCACAGCTCCTGTGATTCCTGTGCTCGTGGAGAAGATCTGGGGACTCTTGTAAAGCTCAAGGACCTGGGGAGCAAGTGGGGGCCATTCCTTGAAGGAAATATTTGCTTTGTCTCTGTTTAATGAGTGGATTTGCAACCAATATCCCTGCTTCGTCTTCTGAGTAAACTGCACCATTTATACAGATGTCTGCTGTATTATCTTGGTTGCCACCAAGCCCATGATGTGTACTCACCTACAGGGTGATGGCCTCAGCATGCAGAAGGTGGCTGATCTTTTAGTGGTGGATATCGGAAAAAAGTCAAGCAGCTGCAGTCCAAGAAAATCTCAGAGCTCCGTCAAGCCGTGGTTTTAGGGAAGAGGTGGCTCATGGGCCACGTCAGAGATGCCGTGAAGCCCCAGGCAAAGCCTGTGGATATCACATCAGTGATGAGATATCCCAAATTATGACAGCTCCTCAAAAATCACATCAGATAGCCAGAGCCAGGACCCAACAGGAGGTCAGAGGGAAACCATATGTCAATCACCATGCACCTTCAGTTACCCCAGGGGCAAACACCTGCGGGGCTCTGCTGCGACCCAAGGGTGGGAATGGACCTAACTTCCAACTGGAGATACAACTGTGGATCTGGTGCAGTAAAGCACAGGGAGACAAAGCAAATAGAGGGGGCACAGACAAGGGAAGAGCAGGAATATGTTGTTGCATGCTATGATTGTGCAATCGTGGCTTTAGAGACACAGAAAGTCCAAGAAAGCCAACGCATAGCAGCAAATTCCCCAACTGCCCCGAGCCCGGTGTGATCAATCATCCAGGGAATGAGAGAAAGAAGCTGTCTAAGTCTGAAATACAATTTAAATTACTATCAGCTTTAATGTTACCCTGTTGAGGGCTCACTGGCAGCAAAATGTGATTGTGCATTCCGGGTACTATGATCAATTGGCCAATACTTCCATTTTTAAATCATTTGTTCTGTTAAGCTAATTTAGAGCCAGCATTTTTATGAACGAGTGGTTGGCAGAGGAGTTCTCTCTGAGCAGAGCTGGGGCTCCAAACTCAGCTCTGTGACAGTTCACATGCCACAAAAGGTTCTTTTTATTTTCCTTTTGACACTTTATGTGTGTGTTCAAATAAAAAGTTTGAACTGATGCTATCTGAAGGGATCGGAGGTCCAGAGATTTAAGATCCTTTTCATAATATCTCAAGATTCTTCTACTAATTTGAAGTTGTAACAAGCTAATTACTGCCAGGGACTTTGGCAGCGATGTCCATTCAGGTTTCAGGAGCTTCTGTGAATCCATTAATGGCTTTCTTTTATGGGACATTAACTAATTCAGAATATAGGAGGAGAAAAAAAAAAAGCAGCATCATTTTAACTTCTGCCTCATAAGGTAATTTGATCATTATTTCTTTTGAAAGTTACAGACCAAGCACTTTGAAAATTACTCATGAAATACCAGTTCCCACTTCCATTTCTAGATTCTCTGCTGCAGTAACCCCACTGACTTCACAGAATCTTACACCAATAGTGAATTTGGCCATGCCATGAGCTGAAGAAGAGGCCCTATAACCTGATATGGACATTTTGCTGTTATCTGACCCCCAGGGATCCCATCCCTTGTGTACGTGTGCCCTTGGTGCTGCAAACCCCTGAATGGGAATGTCTGCACAGAACTGACCTCTGAGATGCCTTCCCAAATGTCATATGCAAGCTGCAGAAAATGGTGTAGAGCAAACAGAGGTAGAGGGGTGAATATGTGATTAGGCTCAGTTAAGAACAGTTTTCAAGGACTAACCATCAGAATGAAAGGATGCAATGACTGCATTTCCATGTGGGTCTGTGCTGGGCACCGTACTCAGTGTTTGTCACATAACCACGTGACAGAAGAGAAGAGACTTGTGAAACTGAGAGCAATCTGAGAAACACAAAGAGATGGTTCCTCATGCAACAGATAAGACACACCTCTGAAGCTTCTTGCCAAAGGTGTAGACACAAATCACAAAGGCTCAGGACATCCTCAGCAGCCAGGGGCTGGGAAGGCACCTATGGAACGTGTCACACACACTCACCCTTTTCTCACACCTCTCCCTAAGTGTGTGGCCACTCTTAAGGACAGAATACTGGTCAGGAGTGACCCTCAGTCAGAAGCAGAGGAGCATTTCTGATATTTGCAGGGGAATATAGGCACTCTAGAAGGATGTTTTTGAGAAACTGGAGAAATTAACTTAAAAAAACCCAGGCTGACATTCATTAAATTGTCCTAGGTATTACTTATGCTTAGACTGGAACATCAACTGCATAATACATGCTAGATAAAACTTGTCAGGCAGCAGATCTGCACAAAAGAATCCCAATGGTTTAGAGCATCCCTAGGGGAACACAAATGAGCAATGTGATGTTGTTGTACCGAGGGCAAAACCCTCCTGGGAGTTATCAACAGGAGAACAAGGCAAAGAGGAATCTGTCTGTCCTCCCACTGCATCAGCACCAAACTGGTCCAAGCCAGAGTCCCAGGTGTGGGATGGGGCTCTGCCCCCAGGGATGCTGTGGACTGGCTGGAGGATCCAGCAGAGAACTCCAGGAATCAGGACCGGTCTGGTGGGAGGTGTCCCTGCCCATGGCAGGGGGGGACTGGGTGAGCTTTAAGGTCCACTCCAACTCCAAGGATTCTGTGATTCTGTGATTTTCATGGTAGGCAGCCCTGCGTAAGAAGCTTGATACAGTCAACTCACAATTAGTTCTGGTAATGAGGCGGTGGATTAAAACACCAAAGGAAAATACTTATGCTATGCAAAACATATGTAAATTAGGCTGCAGCAACAGATTGAACATATTGACCTTTGAAAAACTTCTGAAGATATTAACATGACAAGTGGGAACAGCTTTAAACACCAGTCAGCAGACCAAGAGCTGGAGTAAATTAAATGTACTCAACATCCCAGCTGCTTTGAAGCTCACCTGTAACCACGAGTGCTGGAGGAAAACAGGGCACAAAGAAACCACCACATGGACACTCCACCTAAGGATGAAGAATATTTTGATCTAGATGCATCCCACAGAGTATTACACCCGTATGTGAAGTGTTTAATGCAGAGCCCTGTTTAGATTTGGTCTCTGGGCTCTGTCCATAGACAGTAGAGAGGGTGAAGTCCTTCCAGAGCGATTTCAGCCTAGGCAGAGAGAGCTGCCCTCTGTCCCCGAGTTGCTCAATGATTCCTTGCTCCTTATTTTTACCAGGCTTCTCACTTAGGTGCTTCAATTACAAGCATTAAATTAGGTGGGATGTGTCCACACCTTTGTGACTTCTCCTTGGCTCAGAGCCTAGAGTTTTCAAGACTACGACAATTTTCTAGCACAATAAAAATCATCACTACACCACCTGTTCTGGGGACCATCTGTCCCAAGGGAGTAGTACAAACTACGATTAATGTAGGGCTGGAAAGGACATTCCAGCCGACTGCACCCTGAGAACCATAAACACCATTTTATGAAGCTACCAGAATTCATTTTTAAATTATACGTATTTCTTAATTCCTGCTGCTTTTGGTAGGGAAGCTGTTCCACAACCTCCTTCTCATTTCCTGGTCTACTTGGGGTTTTTGTGCAAAGTCTGTCCTGGAACTACAGGAGCTCCCCTGCCACCCTGGGGCCTGCCCTGCAGTGTATTTATGGAGTTGGTCTTATCTTCCTCAGCTGGAAACAGCTGGACTCACTCTTGCCTCTTCTTGTTAAGAGTTTTAAGAGAGAAGCCAAATGTGGAAAGGCCGTGGGTCTTCACCTCTTGGTCTTAGTTGTGTCACCTTGCAGCTGAACAGCGGTGAGATCTGGAGGTGACACTTTGATGGCACCCAGTGTTCAGCAGACGGAAGTCCTGCCTTGCTCACAACCCATCTCCACCCCACAGCAGATACTTGAGTGCCATGAGGCAGTTGAACTGCCATAAGCAAAGAAACAAAACCCAAGAGAATCACTTCACCAGCTGGTCTGTGGGGGCTGGGGTGCAGCATGGCATGGGGGTGAATGAGCACTGAATGGGCAGGAAGGCTGAGCACCAGCAGGAATATCTGAACTAGGATTGGCTTGAACTCTTCAGAGAGAAACCACAGCCTGAGAGGTGTTAGTGGCTCCATTCCCCAGACATCACCACGGTTTGCCCATTTCAGTCCACCCAGCAGAAGCCAGTGAGTGTAATAGAATGTAAATTATAGAGAGACCACCAGAGAGATTAAGGTTAAAGATAATTGTTGTATATTGATCCAGTTAATGACTTGGAAACAGAAGTTTAGAGACACATGAACAGTTTTCTGCACAAAACCAGTGTGGAATGTAATCGTTGAATGCTGGAGATGACACATGGTGCTTAGCAGGCGGGGGAGCTCTCTGCTGGTGACACCAAGGAGCACTCTGAGCTTCTCCTGTGCTTCATGGGTGACACAGTCACTGCAGGATCAGTATGGCTGCTCCCCAGTTTGCTCCCAAAGCTGGTTCTGGGCCTGATCTAGACCTTGTGCTGGGACTGAGGCCATGCTCTGGCAGTATCTCCTGGTTTGTCTGTTCCCACCTCTCCTGCAGACTCTCTGCAATAAGGAGCTGGCTCTGGGGTGGTGGGGACTGCACTCAGTCCCGCGATGAACTGTAGGTGAGGACTGGGAGATAACTAAAGGAGGGAAATCACTGAAGTGAAGGCTCAAGCTGATGTGCCTGTTCCCATCCAAAGCTTTCCTGGGTTCCTAGTAACACAGGGGGGAGAGCTGAGGTGCTCTGCCTTGAGTACAGAGCCAGTGGGGCTCCCCCAAGGACCCCACACCGAGTGGCAGGCAGGGCCAGTTAACCCCAGTCCCTGTCTTCTTGAGGAGGACTGAAGTTCTCCCTGCTGTGAGGAAATTTCAAGCTAGTTCTGATCAAAGGGAGTGCATTTGGGCTGAGCTGCCACAGTCCCCTGAAGCAGGAGCAGAGCTCTGGAGCTGACTGTGGGACAGGGATGGCTGATCCAGCGTCAGGATCCGGGCACACTGTAACCTGCGGCTTGGACTCTCCTACAGAGCTGAGCTGGGATCAGCTCCCTGGGTCCCTCTCCCAAGTCCCATGGCACTGCTCTCCTCTGCTCTCTTGTGCTTCTGTCCTCGCAGGGTTAACTCACTAAACATAAATTTCAAGCAGGTAAAAAATTCACAGTTTATATCTGTTCACTGAGTTTCTCCTCGTGTGGTATGAGCTTCACATCAAAGAGCAGTCTCAGAGCCAGGTGGCACTGGTAAAGCAGCACAGGGCTCTGATCTACTGGTGGAGAGGGTTGGGCTCACCAGGGTCCTGTGGCATTTTGCAGCACTGAGACCCCATCACCCACTGTATTTTGTCTCTACTAAAACAGCCTCTAGGAAATGCAGAACTCAGCCAGAGAAAGGCCACACCATACAGCAAAGGCTTTTTTTTTCTCCTTGGTCTTTTTCTAACCTGCAGTTAATTGACTGCCAATTAATTTGCAAACCTGGTTACTCCCTGCACATTAATAGCAGAATATAAATGCATGCACTCTGCCCTTCAGAGACACAAACCTTCCTTGCCTGGGATAAAAGTTAGAGGGAGGACTGCGTTCAACCCAACCTTTACAAATGTGTTATTAACCATCTTGAGTTAATTGGTTACAAATTAACTCAAGGTCAGAACCCTGCACCTGAAAGCCTTAGGAGAATTTTTTGGAGCATTATTCTCACATGCCTGGAGGTGAGGAAAGATAAAACACCATGTCACCAGCACGGCATTGGGACAAGCAGGGAAATGCCCCCTCTGCCCAGCCACTATGGGATCCTGCTCCCAGGTTTTCTCTCTGTACCCAAACGCCTGTGCCCTTGTTTGCCACCGAGTGTGCCCTTTGCAGCTGCACACCCAGGGGACTGGGCAGACATCAAGGAAACACAAGAAAATCAATGAGCTTATCACCCCGCAGAACTGCTGAGTAGAAAGAGCCCCTGCTCCAGGTGGGATAGTGAGTGTGCTGTGAGGTTTTCTCTTCTCACATGAAAACGGTGTGAAGAAATCATGTGGTCAAAGGCAGGACAGCAATGATAACAGGGCTACTATGCCTGCAGGGCCAGCCTGGTTTTATACACACGTGCACACAGAGCTTGGCAGTTTGGGCTTGTTTCTGCATCCCGGGGTACAGCAAACACCACTGCAAAGTTCATAAACTTTTGAAGAGACCACGTGTTAGCAAGTGTGGGATACCTTCGTGTCCACAGCCAAACAAATCCTAAAATGCCCTTTTTGTGAGGGCATGGATTGATAGAACAAGGGGGAATGGGTTCAAACTAAAGGAACACAGATTTAGACCGAACTTTAGGAGGAAATTCCTTGCTGTGAGGGTGGTGAGAGCCTGGCCCAGGGTGCCCAGAGAAGCTGTGGCTGCCCCTCCCTGGCAGTGTCCAAGGCCAGGTTGGATGGGGCTTGGAGCACCCTGGTGTGGTGGGAGGTTTTTTTGGGCAAAACTTTCTTCAAATCAGCCTCTGAATGATGCTATTCATGTAGAACTCTGTACAACCAAAAAAATAGCTGTTCTCAAGCAAGTGGGAGCCTGGCTTAGTGAGTGCCCAGCTTTCTCAAGGCATTCTAGTCCTTGTCGTCCTTGGGGAGGGGAACCAGCAAGTTTTTTAGAAGCCACTATATTGGACCACATGTACTTCACATACTGTGTAACTATTTATACATTCTTGAGATCGACTTGTCTGCATTGCCAAGTCAATAATAACCAGTGAGACACGAGAGTTTAGAAAGTTTCCTTCCATCACCAGCAACATCACAGGTGGAGGAATGAGAAGAGAACAGATTTGTGAGTAACACATTTGGCAAGCAAAAGATACATGCCTTGGCTGAGCTGAACAGTGGCTGTGATTTGACCACTGGTAGGGTTGAAAACAACTTTAACGTTACTGTGTTTGAACAAAAATGCCCAAATAGTTCCAATAATTCATCTCAGAGATAGCAGAAACGGGGCCAAGTCTTCTCAGGAGAGACAACAGTGCTCTGCAGGAAAGCGAATCAGATAAAATTAACTGTGAACATAATGGTAAACAAACTCGAGCTCAGCCTTCCTGGTGCTAAAAACTGTTGTAATTTCTGTCTAGGAACACTGCAGCTGGACCACAATCCTACTGTACTAGCTTAACCACTTCCATCCCTAGTCAAGGAATTTTAACAACCCCAACCCCAGACAGCAGGAGCAGAGCACATTGCAACCCGGTCCCCTGGGGCTACAACTGCAGCCTTTGAACTCTGCACCACCAGAGAGACCCTGTTACACAGAGCCTGTCACCCTTTGAGATAATCATTGCCCTGGGAAAGAGCAAGTCCCCCCCACCTTACACCTCAAGGCTCCCCAGAGCTGTAACTTGCCTGCTGCTCACCCCCAGGTTGTGCCTCCCACTGATGTAATAAGGCTTCTAGGATGAGCAGAGAAAAACTCATAGAATCCCAGGATCCCAGGCTGGTTTGTGTCAGAAGGGACCTTAAAGCTCATCCAGTGCCACCCCCTGCCATGGGCAGGGACACCTCCCACCACACCAGGTTGCTCCAAGCCCCATCCAACCTGGCCTTGGACACTGCCAGGGAGGGGCAGCCACAGCTTCTCTGGGCACCCTGGGCCAGGCTCTCACCACCCTCACACCAAACAATTTCTCCCTCCCATCCCATCTCCATCTCCCCTCTGGCACTTGGAACCCGTTCCCCCTCGTCCCATCACTCCCTGCCCTTGGCACCAGTCCCTCTCCAGCTTTCCTGGAGCCCCCTCAGCCACTGGAAGGTGCTCTAAGGTCTCCCCAGAGCCATAAACTCAATCCAACACACTGCTCAGGCATGATAACTTGTATTTGCTGACAGCTTGCAGGAGACACGGGGCTTTCCGGGAGAACAAGGGGGGGTAGGGAAGAAAGGAGGCTCAGAAGAAGGATCCCGGATCTGCACAACCCCTAACTGTACTGGGGATGGCTTCAATGAGAACAGCTGTTCTTGTAAAGGGACTGTTTAATTTGCAGATGCAGCCCATTTTGAAGAAGCTATTGGGTCAAGATGTTTTTAACAAACACAGCTAGATTAACACCTGTTTTGTTTCAGATCATTGGGGTTGTTTTCCACAGGAAAATCAGACGTGAAATTATTGGTTGTGGGCAGGGACACACAATTTACAATGGAAGTTATTTTCAGAAGTCTCTGAGATAGCCAGTATAGAAAAGGAAAAAAAAACAACGCCATGAAAACACAAAAGCAAAGCATTCGATTTCATATGGTCCAAAATTAAATGCTTCATTTGGAGTTTCAGTTTTTCAATACTTTTTCCCTTTTTATACAAATTCAGAGTCTATCTTGAACAGAAACAGAAAAATTGAAGCTTTCTGTTTTGCAAATGTCAACAGAAAATACTGAAACTTATTCAATCTTTTTTATTTCATTCTTGGGGATTATTTTAACAGATGATACACTGACTTTTTAATTGACAGTATTATTAAAAATGCTTTGCTCAACCTAAATATGAGTCTACCGGGGGGAAAAAAATTAATCTAAAAATACCAGCCACCTCTAAAAATAAAGTCATGTCTCGTTCTTTCCATGCAAAATGTGATTCAGTCTCCTACAACCTGTCTTTGGGCACTGTTTCCAGTCACACTGCAGGTCCATGTGGACACCCAGCTGAGCTCACCCCTCCATGTCTGGGACATTGGAATCCAACCTCCCTACCTCTGTGTGAGGAGCAGTTGTGCTGGTGGGGCTCCAGACACTTCACATTCAGTATTTACAGAGCAGATGTCCTCGGTTGTCACTCTCAATTCCTTTCATGCTCAGGAGAAAGAGGCAGGATTCATCTGAGTGAGTTTAGAGGTCTACTTAAGGAGGAACCAAACGTGCCCTGGAAGTGCTTGCATCTCCCCACCAACCACGAAGGGTGGTTTGCACAGGAGAGCCTTGTGTGTCCCAGGTCCCCTGGCCCACTCAACGAGGTCTCCAAACACAAGCCAGCTCTCATACAGAAGCAACTTTATATACATTATCACAGCAAGCTGATAAAGCCTGGTGCAGTTCCCTGAGCACTGTGCGGGTACAGCCTCATGGCTTTCACGTCAGAGCATCCAGCAACTCAGATGAACAAGGTTATTTCTGTCTGACCACACTGACGTGGCACAGATCCACCTGAGAACCTTGTGGCACAATGTGTTACGTGGAGGAAAAGGTCCATATTGCTTAAGCAAATTAAATAAAAAATTTCAAAATCTTTAAAACTCCAGCTCCCACCTCCTTCTCCTTCACACACTTGGCATAATAAATTGCCATTTCCAGAGGATGTGGAGTGAAAGATCTTGGAGAACAGTGATTTTGGTATATAGTGAATGTTAATCTATTCCTTTCCTAACACATCACTGCCTGTGAATTTTAAATGAACTGTATTAAATATTGATTTCCTATAGCTCTAACTGTGCCTGAAGGTGGAGATCTCCTGAGGTGACTCACAAGTGTGACAGCCCATTTCTCAGACACCCGCTCCCCATACCCATGGTGCCTCCTCTCCATCAGGTGTAGGGCAGACAGCACACTGCAGCAGTGAGAGGCTCTCCCGAGGAATTCGAGGTGTCCTGGTTTCTAACCCATAACTGCAACCACCTTAAGCAGTTCAGCTCACTCATCTGTTCCACAAGCTATTTCCATCTGTAGGATGGGAAACCAAATAATGGATTAGACAGAACTTCTGTTTGCAGAGTTGGAGCATCAACAGCAAAGGGCAGTTGATGTTATTCCAGGATTGTCCACTTTGTAAGCAGAATCATTTTTCTAGAATAAAGTCCTGAGCAGGATATACATGGGCACAGCATTTATTGGAAGACACCCTCTGCCAGAGCCCTGCGGGGCAGTGCCCCATCCAGTGAGGACGCAGTGCTCCAGGCTGCCCAGAAACAGGCAGTGGATGTGTTATCTCCTGAGGAGTCAGTCTCGAAGTGTATCTCATCAAATCAAAGTGAAGGCAGGATGGGACGCCACACTTTATTTATTGACTAATTTCAGCTTCTTTCTGTGATCATTACCTGAACTGTCCCTTCCTTTAAATCAATTGAAATTGCACTCTCATTGCAAACTGGAAGCGATGCAATTCACTTGTCCTGTTCACCTGGCATTGGAAATTGGAAAAAACAAAAAGAAAGAAAGAAAAAGTAAAGCAGAAAAAAAAAATCTGGGGACAAATGGTAAATAAGAAATAATTTCTGTTTGGTTTAACCCCTGAGAGTCACCATGGTGTGTGCAGAGAGGGCAGCTGCCTCCAGCTCGTGCAGCAGAGCAGAGCAGAGCGTGTGCTGCCCAGGGAGGGACTTTCTGCGTGTCTGTGTGCAACCAGGGCTGCTCTAGCTGGAAAGTCACTTCCCACTTGTTCTTCCCTGCATGAAAGTTAAATTGAAAATGATGTCTAAGAAAGAAGTCCTGCTGCTGAAAGGTTATTGTCACCTTCAAAGGGAGAAGGGAAGAACTGAAGAGTGTGACATTTCTCTGGCTCAGTCTTTCTATTCTGACAATACAGCACAAGTTCTGGAAGTCTTGTATCAACAGAGAAATCAGAAATTGAATTTGGTGGCTGAGAATGAAAGCAGGATTCTTCCTAAAGGCCTGTCCTCCAGGGCCTTCTACACTCCACCTTAATGCAAAGCAAGCAACAGAACCTCTCTACCTACTACCCACGTACAGAATTCATTTGAACCTGTGGTCACCGTGACAGGTTATCACCACGAGAGCTGGGACTGAGAAAATGAGTTTTTCATTTCCTTACCTTCTGCAGCACCCTGCACCCACCCTGCTTGCTTCCCACTGTGCACATCCACTGGGATTTGGGGATGTATGGATGCCTATGGTGAAAACACCTAACTTTCTCACCCACCATTGCTTTGCATCAATCTAAAGGTACATCTACAAATTTTCAAATCCACTTGGCAGTTTCATGCTGCTCTCGAGTTTCTCCTTTCAGCAGGATTTCAAGTCCTGTTGAATTGCTCAGTCAGATCCTAGGACAGGGACCAAGATCACTGACTTGCGTTAGCATTGGTGTCTGATACTCCTGGCAAGAGGAAGGAGCTGCCATAAAGCACATGCGTGGCTTTGTCAGGTGCCTTTGGCCAGATTTACAGCAGCCCGGGCTCTGCTTTCCTCGAGCACTCAGCACCGAGTGCCTCCCTTCAGAGAGCTTGCCTTATATCAGTGCAGAAAATTCCTTCATTGGAAGAGCAGGGGGAAAACATTTAAGCCCATGGGCATAGTGAAGGGCAGCAGAATCTCCCACCCCTTCTCCGAGGCATCAACACGGGGCCCAGGAAATTTCATTCAGAATATTCTGACGTGCAAATGCTCGTAGATAAGCTTTATACTCTCAGGCTTCAAGTCAGATGAGATACTGTCCATCCCTCTGCAGCTACTCCACAGAAGCCAAGCAATGCACAAGTGGAGCTGAGCTCCTCTGGAGCCACAGGCAGAACCCACAAACCATCGACAGTGGGGAAGCCTCTCACTTCAGCCCAGACCACAGCACTGTTTGCTGAACAAATTCACTATGCAGATCTCCAGCCAACTCCTTCCAATTTTCTCATCAATTAGCTCAAATTCTCATACAGATTTGGGAAGAACATTTCCATACATTACTTCCTCACCATTAGAACTGCAGAGAGAGGCAGAATCTGAACCGAGTCCTGCTCACTCGGTATGGCATAAATGAGGAACAATTCATTTCTTTGATTTTCTTGAAAAAAACAACTCGGTTAAAGTGGATTATTCCGAATTTTTACTTTAAGAACTTGATTTTTGATTGTCGCTAGAGCCAATCGTTTGCTTGTTCCTGGCAGACTGCCAGGGCTAAATTAACTTGATACATTTAATGCAACTGCAAGCTAATAGGCAGGCTGGTCTTCCCTCGAACCTATGCAATCTTTTAAATGTTTAATCAAGAAGCAAAATTAGGACTTAAAAATCCATTGCTTCTGGCATTGTTTTTCTTCTATGTAAGAGAGTAAGAATTTAAAAACCTCTCTGCCAGGGCAGCACTTTCTGTGATGCTTAAGGCATCCTCCCTTGGTCAACAGGATACAGAGCTGGAGAACCAAAACCACTGAGGCAGGGGGGCAAAATTATGCTGGCGTCTGGGGATGAAGGGTCCAGGAGAAGATGGCAGCAAAGAACCCATTATATACACATAAACACATACACACATACACACATACATACTCATACACTCAGCTCTACACCCTGCAGCCTCCTGACACACCAACCACAGGCTCCAGCCCAAACCCGCTGGGAGTCAAGCCCTGGCATTCCCTCTCCTGCCCAGACAACACCTTTCACTCCCAGCTGGGAGTTCCCCCATGTTGGGCTGTCACAACCATGCTGCAGTGATTATATACCTCCAGCACAGGAGGATTCAGAGGATAGAGATCTCAGAGCCTACATGCACGGCCATGCCTTTCCTCTCTGGCCCTGGCTCTCTGGTGTAGACAGAGCAGGGATTTATTTCTCTGACAGTATTTTCTTTTCCCTCTCACACATGACAAGAAGAGTCTTGCCTCCTCCAGCAGCAATATAACAAAGCAATAACACACCTAATACCATAGTCCCAATCCTCTAACTCATTTCAAATGTTTGCTGAAGCCCAAGGGAAGCTTTGTCTTTTCAGAAAACATATTAGCTACATGTGAGCCTCGGTGCATCCTGTGTGCAAACCTGAGGAAGCAGCATAAATGTTTCTGTCATATTTCAAAGGGAAAACACAGTAATATATCCTAGTAAAACCAGAAGCACAGGAACAATATATATCCAATAAACTGCATTTGGACCACTGTGTGTAATGTCTGAGTAAGAGTTAGCAGGCAAGAAGTCTCCAGGGTCTCTTGGGCTCGTCCCTGCTTTGTTGTTGTAACAGCCAGATCTCAGGCTTCAATGTAAAAGCTTCACCACAAGGCCTCAGCATACAGCTACAAACCAATTTCCTTCTGCTTGCATTCGGGGGGTGGATGCCCATCTCTGCAGCTTGCTGTGCAGACTCATCTACGTGGAGTTCTCAGAACATGTGAGGAGCAGCAGCAGCACCACCCTCCACAACGCTTCGGTAACGTGTCAGCACACGGCTGGGCTCCCCCAGCCCCGGGGTCAGTAACTCAGTAGTCCTGAGTTATTATTACAGATCACTCTCCGGTTTGGAGCCAGTGCTTTCAAGTTCCCATGGCTGGTAAACACAAGATAAAACCACCCTACCACTGAGCAGCAATGAAATGTGGTGGCTTTTCCCTGTGCTGGAAGAAGCTCATCCTCTCCCGTCGTCACGTCTCCTAAGCAGAGAGCTGCTGCAGGGCTCATTCTTTAACCTGGGGATCTTTTCTCCCCCTTTAAACTGCAACGTGCTCAAAGATGGTATCATGGGGAGACACAAGACTGTGCAGGACGTGCCCTTGGGAAGGGTTCACTAGAGCTTTACTGAGAACGAGTTCTGGGAGGCACTTAGGGAGAAGGATGTTATCTCCTGAGATCTATTACAAACAGCGTGCCAGGCAGCCTTCAGGAGGCAGATGCTCTCTCTTCCTTTTTCCAAAGTGTAAAAAATCCCCAAATCCTGCCTTGCCACACCTGAAGGTTTCCTCTGGTGTGCTGCTAAATTGAATTGGTGTTATTTTCTGGGAAGATGCTGGAGGTGGATCATTCATGCTGCAGATCTGGATCTGACAAGCAGTAGCAGGATATGGAGTGGGTGCAGAGCTCTCGCATGGACTGGGAAGGAGAAGATGCACAGAGGTTTCCTCTCTAAGACCAAGCACAGAGTTTTCCATTTGGGAAATACATTGGGCCCTCACTTTGCCAAAAGTCAATTCCTAACAAGCAGTGGGAAGTAAACTCTGAAAATTACCTGAAATTCCAATGGTGACTTGGTTCAAAAGAGGAGTGAATTCAGACCAAATAGGTACAGAAAGTTATCCCTCAAAAAAATCCTGGATTCTTTCACCTTTCCTTACCACTCTGAGATAGAGGGGAAGAATTTGGTATCCAAAGCTGCTCTGATAGGACCATCTGCCCTGGCTAATGTGCAGCTGGCAAAGGGGGATTCCTCACAGTTGATTTATTATTTTAGCATGGCAATTAAAATGAAATGTGTCAATACAGACCTGCTGTGGTTGGCAGGAATGATGTCCTAAGAGCAGCCACTCTGGCAATCTGTGGAAAATTCTTTTTACCCCAGGGCAGACTTGAGTATTATGTATTGTCCCAACAGCACCTGCAGAAGTTGTATTATGGCTATAATTTCAGAGAAAATACAACTAACAGTCAAAGGAATTGTTTCACGCCAGAAGGCAAATAAATTTTCTGTCTCTCAGCAAACCTCCATGGTTCTGAGCAGTTTGTGTTAGAAAACAACCTTAGTCTAAGCATAAGTCATAGAGGCCCTGTATGCCTTTGCTTTATTCAAATATTCTCTGATTTCTCTTAGGCACTGGCTATTTCCAAGAGCATCCTGAGCTAAATACAATCCCTGCTTCATCACTTACGGTTTCCACTGACTGCAAGGAAATTTCTCCTCCTTAAAGTGGGACAAGAACTCATTCACTGGATCTCAAAATGCTGTGTGTGACACTGGGGAGGATGGTACAGAAACAGGTCAGGACAGTGGGGATTTACTGCAAACTCTTGAAGTAAAAAACTCATCTGCAAGCCACGGTTCAGACCATGCCTGCAAATAAGCATCACACAAGACATGCAGGTTTGAAAAGTGTTTTCATGACAAACTGAGACAAAAGAGTTTCTTCATGCCTTTTTGGAGATGACATGCAGAGACACAAAGGGGGGATTCACCTCATTAAACATTACACACCCGACTGAAATGTCTCCATCTATGTGAGTCATCTCTCCTCCACCACACACACACATTGAAGCCCGTGCAGAGATGTGGGACAGCAGACAGCAGTTCATCTCCAGGTGTCTCGGGTGTCTGTCTTGCGATGGGCTGTACCACTCCTGGGGCACACTTGTCTCTCTCGACTAGAGAGGAGCTGAAATTATTGTCTTAGACATCTGCTCAACATCTAGATCTAAGATGTCTCCAGCTTGGAGCAACTTGCTCCAGGGTCTGTTGCAGGCCAATGCTACAGCCAAGTTTTGAACTATTTCAGGCAAATGATCCCTTAAACATAACAACATCCTTTCTCCACAGTGAGATCAACCCATTCACTGCTGGTCGCTGTGACTCAGCAGTGGGGGATGTGCCAAACCATCTTTAAAGGTCAGTAAGTTCCTTTGCCAAGGCTGAAAACAGCAGCTTGGCTCTTCCATCTGTCAGGTATGTTTTATATCATCTGTCAATTGCTGGCATCCTATCCTAAAATAACTCGCTTCACCTCTGTTTCCAGCCTCGCAGCCCATCAGGCTGTTCCTGCCCTGTCACCTCCTATTCCCCTGTGTCACATCATGGGCTTGGTATGACATGACAGGCTGAGATGCACCAAGCCAGGGAAGCCATAAGCATGGTTCAACAGAGAGAGAGAGAGAGGACAGGATGGGTCAGAAGCACAATTAAACAGACCACGTTTGATCAGCACTCTAAACCCACAATAGATGTGTTTCCTTTCAGCCTTGGGCAAAGTATTTTACAATACTCTATCTCTGAATCATGCTCGTTTCTTACAACTCCCAAAGGCATCTTGTTTTGCTCTTGCATTGATCATCACAAGTCAAAGAGAAGAGCCAGTCTGCACGGACAGGGCTGCAAGGAGCAGGATCCTGCTCAGCCCTCCAGAATGTTTGTATTACCAGAGACTGCAAGAATGAATAAACAACTTTATGCTGTAAGGACTTTTTTCTGCCTGATTAGAATGACAGAGCAAACTGGACAGCTGCTTCAGCATCACTGGGACAGACTTGTAACCGTGAAGGCATATTAGGCCATTACCTTAAGTCCTACCCTAAAGTAACAGTGTAGTAGGAGTACAAAGAGGTGGTAAAACTCCCAAACAGATATACCCTGCTTTACTGCAGGCTGAAAGGGGCAGTTTACATGTCCTGGGCTGATCAAGGGACCTCAAGTTTATTGCTAAATGACAGTGTGAATGGACTCCAAAGCTACAGAACTCTCTTTCCCTTCCTCCTGTTAGCCTTCATTACAAGGTGTTATAAATAATTAGTAGCTGTGCCAATATCATTTGTGTGTACAAGTCCAACAGCTCATAAATCTCGTGCAGAACTCTAAATTGGTAGATGAGGTTCTTGGATGCACTTGTACAATAACATTTACACTGATGCAGAGACCTTGAAAGAGAAATGTCTGTTACTCTCTTTGCAGACATGTTACACAGGGATGGATTTATGCAATGCCCACAAGGCAGATACTCAGCTGATGCAAGGAGACAGCTACCTGAAAGCCAGGAGATCATCTGCCCTTCAAGGTTGAAAGGAAGAATAGAGCCTGCCCTTGGTTTGGAAGTGCCAGATGTAGAGGAGAAAGAACTGGAAAAAACTGTATCTCTACAGTTTCTGTGAGGACAATTGGCTTTGTGTGCTCTGAAAGAATGATCCTTATCTTCCCAATCTTTTTAAAATACTTCACCTTTGGCAACAGGTCAGGCTCACCGGACTAACAGAGCTAGCATGGTGCTGCAGCATGGGGCTTCCTTACTGGGATGGTCACTGGGAGAGGGAGGGAGGGAACACTGCCCCTCTACATGGTACATGGCATTCCCTGTTGAGCACAGCCTGCCTTGGGCAGTGGTAGCCAGGATATCAGCACGTTGGCACGGGCCAGAACTGACCCTCAGTTAAGGACATAATCTCAATCTTCAGGTTCCTGCCCTGCAGCAGGCTCCTCCTAGGGTGATGCTCCCCAACACAAAGCAGCACGTTAGGGGCTTTTCAAATCTCCTGTTTCAGCTATGGGCTCTGCTCGATGCCATGGTGCATCTCTCCATCTATCATATTGTGAGCTTGTACCCAGCAGGAAGAAAAGGGGTTTGAAGGCACATGGGCACTTCATTTGCCTGCTGTGATACGGAACTGATAGCACTGTTCAACTTCACAGAGCTGTTGTGAGTACCAGCATTAAAGAGATTAAATTGCTGGAGGCCTTACATGGATTGCAGGTAGTCAGAGATGCTCTCCTTCAGGCTCGTTCCTTCTGAGCACCAGTCTAGTGCTGTACAATGATGTCTCCCTTCTGCATGATTAGAGATTGTAACCAGGAGATGTCTGTGTCTCTTGTCATCTGCTCCAATAGGCTTTAGCAGGAAGAGAACATCAATCTGTTTCTTCATGGTTAATGGCTTTGTCTGTTCTACCTTATCAGGTGTCTTCTACCACATTCTCCTTGAATGGATGATGGATTTCCTGCCAGTGCTCGCGTGTTAATGAGACCAGAGAGTGACAGAGAGCATCTGCCCCTGCATGCAGACCCCTGCCCCTGCAGGCACTGTGCCATAGCATCCCAGTTTTACTGAGCCCAAGCTTGAATGTTTGGTTTCCAAACGCACTCACTCTGGGCCAAGACCCACTCCCTGCAGCAGAGCAGAGGACAATTTTAATCTTTTTTGAAAGGACATTAATTTCAGAGCTGTGGCTGCCTATGAACCACACCAGTCCTACACCAAGCCTTGCTGGTGGAAGTTGTCTTGCTAAAGGTGGCTGAGCTTTGCTGTCACAACCCTGATGGCCAAGGACACAGCACTGAACAGCCAGGAGAGCTCATGCAATGAATAAGCTGTGCACAAATCAAACAGATGCAAGCCCTCAGCTCAGGCCCAACTCAGCCTCACAACTTCTGCGTGGGTTGAACATACTGAGAGTAACCTGGAGTTATTCCAGTGTAGATCCAGTGCAGTTTGCTGGAGTCACTGGAGTTACACCAGCCTGAGAGAGAACAGTCCACAAAGACCTCCAAATGCCTCCTTAGTGTTTCTGGACTGTGTACAAACAGGCTTTGGGTTTGAGCTCAAGTGCTTCTTAGAGGTGTGATTCCTCTCCCAGGGCTGCTCTGGATATGAGTAACGTACATTAATGAACAGGCTTGTAGCCTGGATGGGAAGGGAATGCAGCCTGAAGGGCAGTCAAGGCCCAGAGAGGTGGTGACAAAAGGGACAGAGCCTCCATGTTCCCAAGTTGGCAGCAGGAAAGCTGAATTAATTAAGCTATTGGTGTGAAAAGTCAGGGTGGTGGGGGAAAGTGCCTGGAGAAATCGAGTGAACGGTCTGGTGCAGACACAGAGCACCTCTTAACTCCATGCTAGCTCCTCCATTTAGTGCTTTGCAGCAATCACTGTTACTAGCCATGTATTGCTGCTAATTCTGCACTCCGCTTCCTCTTATAAAAAAGCTTTAAAAACATTCTAACTGAACCAATTACCTAAAGTAAAAAGCTGTTAAATAATTGGACAGCATTTAGAGAAGAGTTTGATGTTCAAAACATCCACAACTGCCAGAAGCCAGCTGCTAGCACAGCTCTCCTGCTGAGGGCAGGACCCACCAGAGCAGAGATGTGAATTCTGATGCAGGCTGGTAAAATAAAACTTTTCCCAATGTCCAACCTGAATCTCCCCTGCTGCCATTTCAGGCTGTTTCCTCTTGTCCTTTCACCATGGGCACAGCAGAAGAGACCGACCCCCCCCTCACCCCAACCTCCTCTCAGGGAGCTGTAGAGAGCCATGAGGTCCCCCCTGAGCCTCCTCTTCTCCAGGCTGAACACCCCCAGCTCCCTCAGCCGTTCCCCATCACCCTGTGCTCCAGCCCCTTCTCCAGCTTTGTTGCCCTTCTCTGGACACCCCCCAGCCCCTCGATGGCTTTTTTGAAGTGAGGAGCCCAGAGCTGACCCCAGCACTCGAGGTGCAGCCTCACCAGACCTGGATGCAATGCTCCAGATGTGTCTCACCACTGCTGGGGAGAGGGGAAGGATTTCCTCCTTCAAGCCACTCACAATGCTCTTCGTGAGGCAGCCCAGGAGGCTCTTGGCCTCCTTTGCTGCAAGGATGGGTGCTGGTTTGTGTTCAGCTTGCTGTCCACCAGGGCTGCAGAAGTCTTCCCTCTGAGCACTTGGACAAATGTCCCCATACCCATGTCTCAGAAGAAGCAACTTTGATGTAACTTTCCTATTTACACTTCAAAAAACACAAGCTCAGCAGAGCACAAAAGGGTATAATTACCATTTCAGAAAAAAATAAATGTTAATTTGACATTGTGTGTTCTGCTCTGACAGCTCTCAGGCTCTCCTGAAATGAGTGTCAAAGAGACATTACGAACAAACACAGAAGAGTTTGTTTTTCCTCTTCCTATACTGAAGAGAAGGACAGGGGCCAAGCTGAAGCAATGAGTGGAAAAATCGACTGTTAAGGGAGGAGGAAACGTCAGTATGAAACAGTTTGTGATTTTCAGAGCAGGCAAGTATGGGAATAGTTCTTGTTTCACCCACAAAAGGGAGCTAAAGGCCTTGCAGCCCAGAAGTGATCACACACACACAGAGATGACTTCCACCGGCAGGAGCCGAGTGCCTCACTTGTTCCCTTCATATGAAATGTTCCTTTCATATGTTCCTTTCATATGAAAAACCAAAGTCTGCCCTCAGAAACAACCCTCCTCTCCTTCCCCCATCAGTGTGATGGGAGTGATGTGCTCAGCATCTGCCAAGCAGCATTTGAAGAAAAACACAGGAGCTCCATGAGGATGCTCACGGAGTATCCTACTCAAAGGGGTATCCTCTGTGTGTGTTTACAATGGAAAATTTCTTGTTACAGCTGGGTTAAATGTTTCCCTTTAAACATCTCCTCCGCATCAGAAGATTCTTTTTAGCAAAAAACTGAGAGTGTTTTTCTTAAAGGAAGAACTTTGTCACTGTGAGGTGACAGAGCCCTGGGCCAGGCTGCCCATAGAGGCTGTGGAGTCTCCTTCTCTGGAGACATCCAAACCCCGACTGGGTGCATCCCTGTGGGACCTGCTCTGGGTGCTCCTGCTCTGGCAGGGGGGTTGGACTGGATCATCTTGAGAGGTCCCTTCCAACCCCTGACATTCTGTGATTCTTTCTCTCCCCAGGAACCCCACACTCCCTGTGAACACACAGCACAGTCACCCCCACTGGAGGGTTTGGGGAAGGAGCTGGACAATCACTGCTAGGGGTGCTGCACGTGGAGCATTTTTTTCCTTAAGACACCATCTGAGGGCCATTCTGACCCTCAAGCCCAGGACTTTTTGTTTATTCACTTTTTGTCATAAAAACACTTTAAACATTTTTTTCTTCTTTTATCACTCTGGACTCCAAGAAAACAAAATAATTTAGAGTTTGGGATTTTCAGCAAAATGATAAAAAATGTCCATAATGAGAATCCTCAAGTTTCCCAACCGGATCTTCCAAGGGAAGAAAGTGCATGGCACAAAAAGCAAACACATTTATTTCACTGCTGAGAGCACAGTGACTTGAGCTTAAACATTTCAGACTGAATCAGTTTCAGTGGGTCCAGTACTGGACAGGAATGAAAATGAGCTTTACAACACAGAACAAGAAGTAGTAGTCAGTAAGTATTTCAGTTCTGTATTTGAAAAGAATGTGGATGATGTATTCATATCGTACAAGGATAATGAAATACTTCACTTTCCAATGGCCCAAAGCAATGTTTGATTGCACAGAAAGAATTCAATATAATTAAAGAGGATGTTAAACAACAGCTACTTAAGTCAAACATCTTAAAACCTGCAGCTCCTGATCACTTACATGTGCAAATATTAAGAGGAGCACTTCAGGAACATTCCAGAACTTGTCACAATTTTTGAGAAATTGTACATGCAGGATACCCAATTCAGGCATAAGGTGGCTTTAAATCTGGAATTTTAGTCTCCTAAGGGAATGCCCTAATCAGCTTGGCTCTCCTAGCACAATGCTGACTAAGTCTTTCTGCCTGGTATCACTTTTTTTTCTGTCTCTCTCCTCCCTTCCTCCACCACCCAAACAGACTTCTAAAGGACTGGACTCTGTCTCAGACAGAAAAGACATCAAAACCTGCCCCTCTGTTCTTCACCAGCCAGGCATCCCAGAAGGAAGAGCCCGGACTGCTGCAGACAGATGTAGCACATCTCAGCCAAGAGAGTGGGAGAAGACCTGCACAAACAGGACTGGGATGAGCTGCCTCTTCCCATCTCGCACCAGGAGAGGCACTGGCTGGAGGGGATGCATCTACAACACATCTAGGTCTGGTAGCTGAACCATGGCGAGAAAGCCTCAGGCACACTTGCTGGAGGCAGGCATGGCCAGATGGAGATTCCCTTGAAGCCTGGACCACAACTCCAGCACTGACGTGGTCCTTCCTCTAGATTGGACAAGGAATACCCAGAGACATTCACAATGTGCTTACTCTTCTCTACTCAAGGGCTTGTCTCGCAAGCTAGGCTGTCATGCTGACCCCTCTGTATCCTTCTCCAGACACTTGTGCCCTATATCTGATCTCCCAAGTCCCCCCCATCCTGCCCCACAGAGACCCTCAGCATTCTCATGTCCTCCTCACCACTTGTTCCCTACTGCACAGAAATTTTTCTTGCTTGGTTGGTCACCAGCATGTTTAAAGTCTCCCACCTTTGTTCAAGTCAGCTCCTCAGCGAGTAATTTATTAAACAAATGAGAGATGGTTCAGGTGACCTAGATGAACTTTATTAACATAGTACAAATAATTCAAGATTTCTAACAAATGGGCCTTGGAAACACTCATTTTGATTCGTACCCAGCTCTGGTGTAGCTGTCACCTGGGATCACACCATGACCTTTTCAGAGGAGTTGCAGGCCAGGGCAGAGATGCCCCAGATTTCTGAGACTCACCCTGAAAGGACAGAAACCTGACTGATGAGGCTAGAGTGGCTGGGTGGTGAACTGCTTGTCACTCAGCTGCTGAGCAGAGGCACAGCACAGGCAGTGATAATTCACTATAAAACACTGTGTTTTAAACTACACCCGCTCAGGACACAACTGACCAGCAGCTCAGGCATCTCAGCAGAGGAGAAAGGCAAGCCAAGTGCTTTGCCACCTCCTCAGGTCTAAAATCATAACCAGGGAGAGTCCCAAATCTCAATTACTGGTTCCTGAAGGGGAGTTTTCCTTTTCCATCCACAGGGCACAGACTGCCTGGACAGTCCAAAGCTGGAGGGGAACGCTTCCCAGGCACAACGTACTCCAGCAAGACTGGGTGGGAAGTCAGAGCCTTGCCCACATGAAGGTCAGAGCAGGGTGTTCAGGAAGTTTAGTCTTGAAGTTTGACTCAAACATGCAACTAATAAAGCAAGGTTTTACATAAAGCAGGATTATCCCAGGCTGCATCCACAGAATAAGTCCCTTCAGGATGAGGAAACCTAAACAAGGAGCTAAATATTGGTAATTTTATTTGGAGCTGCTTTACTGCTGGAGGGAAGAGCCTGAGGTAGGTGGTGCTGCAGAGCTGCTGACAAGCCCCATCAGCTGGGCAGACCAGAGATAAGGGACAAAGGAGCCCATGCATTACAGATGGATGCTGTCACCAGCAACTGAGCCTGCAATGACAGAGGGACTTTGATGTTCCAATGCACCAGCAGCCAATCAATAAGTAATTAGACTGATTCGGTGAATTTACTACACAGAGCAGTTGATAAAATGAATTTAAAAATAAATATATAAAGTCCATGGGACAAGTTAACCCTTGCTGGCTCCAACTCTCACTGCTTGATTTTTCACACAATTACAGATTTCTAAGGTCCCTTTTGCACCTTGCAGGAACTTCTGCTCCACTCAGGCTCTGAATGCAGCTCAGTTCCAGCACCGAACCTGATACCACGAAGCCAAGGACTAAAGCAAGGTGAGGATGGTGCCACTTAATTTTAAGATTTTTTTTAATTCCAGGGAAAAAACATCAAGATTAAAAAGAAAAGAAAAATCCTTCTTCAAAACAGGAAAACTGAAGAATTCCTAGATTAACAGGGGAAACGAAAATAACTCTCCCAAACATACCAATATTACTCAGGCATAAATTTTCTATTTTATACCAATGATTTTTAAGAGCTTCATTTCACTTCTGAACATTCTGAGAAGCTTTTGCCTATTTATCTAACATACATGCTTAAGCAAAAAGCTCTTCTGACTGGAAAACCTGACCTTTCTTCTGAGAACACTGTAGATTTTATTTCATTTTTGTCTCTCACAAAAGAGAAAAATGACCTTTTACTTTGAAAATCCATAATTGGGATGCATTTTTATTTTCAGAGCACAAAGTCCTAATTGAGAAACTTCAGGGCACCCTAACATCTACCTTGTTACCTTGTTTCAGCTTGGCTAATCAGCCCAACTTTTGGAAATGCGTGATTTAATTCCGTGAGGACTTTGCCTGGCTCTCAGTAACAGGGCTAATGAGAATATCACACTGCAAGCTGCACAAGAGAAAGGTTATCTTCTCCAACGTATCAAACCCAGCACATGCCGTAACACATTCTCTATTCCACTGATCTGGAGGTTCAGCACTGTAAAAGCCTGAAAAAAATAATAATAATAGTGGATACGGCTGGGAGCTGTCCCAGGAATAAGTGTGGTCTGGGTAGACCTGGGTGGAATAAGAGGTGGTTTCAGCAGTGACCACGAGAACACCTTCTCTGATCTGAAATGGCAGCAAATGGCTTCAAAATCTACATCAGAGCCTTGTTAGTTCCATTATTACCTTCCAGGTCTCAGTCAGTGTGAAGGGCTTGTCTCTGTCCACCAGCAGAACACCCAGCCCGGCTTTCTCCAAAGCAGCAGTTTTGGTTTGGGTTTTTCCCCCCAGAGACAAACCCCAGCAGTACTCCAGAAGGACGATGTTTGATCACTTATTTCAGAGACTATTCTGTTCCCTTTGCAAGCAACCCCCCTATTTTAATTCCCTTTCCTGTGAGGTTTTGCCTGTACTGCTCAAGGAGAACGCTATTCATATTGGATTATTATGGATTATACATCCTTTTCACATTTTGGAACACTGAGCTAAGTTTCCCAAATGATACAGATGACCATCTCTGCTGGCTCCAAATCCATCTATTTCTGCTTCCTCGAGTCACCTACTTCTCAGAAATGCCTGTGGAATTCAGAGGATGGAAGCAGGTCCCAGCTGGTACTTCTGTTATGTTAATGATTTGCTAAGCACCGTAGCTATCAGAATTCCTTAAGTACTTTTGATGCATTTTTAAAATAGATCTTTTACAGAAGCCATTATGGCAAAACTGAGTTTTCTGTACATTTTTTTTCTAGGATAAAGTTTCTCAAGCTCCGTGTGAATTTCTTGGTTAAATTTAAAAAGACAAAGCCTTAAACAGACAATGAAACAGCTCAGTTGACAAGACTGTCCCTGGCAGATGTGTGTTAATCTGTCCTTAAAATCCTCCTGATCGTTTGAGCTTTACAGAAAGGGGTGGGACTGAGCTCTGCAGGACAGTGAAAGAACAGCTCATCCCCATCCGAGCAGATCACCCAGACACCACCTTTGGGGTCCTTTCAGCTTTCTTCTTACGTGTTTTCATTGACCACGGGTCTCTCTCAGCTCTGAGGAGCTCTTTGGCTAGAAGACTACCAGGCTCCTGGGTTGGAGCTGTTTCACAGTTCACTATTTAGAGCAGCAAGTTCAAGGTGTAGGTGTCATTTTCCATGTGAGTACCCTAAATTATCATTGGATCAGGTGCTTCTCTTTGTTCTTACTGCACCTCCTGTAAGGCTTTAACTGCTCCTTGGGGTAGGGTAGAACAGTCAGGCTGTGAAAACCACTTCTCACCCTATTCTTGTGAAGTCTTCCTCCAGAGATAACACAAGTGACTCTAAAGGCAGCAACCAATAGCAAGCCTGAAGCTTAGGCTCAAACTAACCAGGAAGGTGAAGGTCTCCATCCTTCCTGGAAAGGATTCTGGCTCAGAGGCAAAGGCTCTTCATTGTCTTTAATTCCAAGCAAAAATTAGGTATCTTGTGAACTACAAATTCATTAATTATTTCCCCATAACATTTCCTTTTGTGGGAAGGCTGGAATATAATCAGAAATATGTTAATGTGCCATTTGCTAATTTCACTCTTATTCCATCTGGGGACAGCAAGATCTTCTCCTCTGATATGTTTTGAATGTACTTGTTAGAATTATTAGATCTTGAAGAAGAAATAGTTTCCTGCTTTTTTGCAAGTATTTTTTCATTCTTATCCCTGAGTCCTCACACGAGGCAAATCAAGATAAACTGGGTTTTTTCCCAATTAAGCCAAGACCATTTCAGCTGCTGCTCATGTTCTATCTTCTTTAGATATCTGGAGTGAATTTTTATCATTATTTTTCTTTCAAGATCTTTCCTTGAACATAATTGGATTCTAAAATTAGCCTGAGAGAGGGACAAATTCAATTTTGTGACTTTAAATATCGGTCTTTCTAACCATAGGTTGGCATTACTGATGCTTATAGAAATAATATCAGACCATTACTTAACAGGAAAGAAACCAAGGGGTGAAAAATAACTGCTCTGTCACCATTCAGTCCTGCTGCTCACACGCAGAAAAACAAATTCCAGCCTAGAACAAATTCAGGTCTTTCAGCCTGCCAAGTCTACACAAGCACAAAGCCCCTGCCTGGAAAACAGTCACCTTGGTCTCCTGGAGAGATGCTACTTACCCTCTCTGAAGCCAGGACAGAATGCTCACACCATCTGTCATGGTTAATACCAGTGCTTAACTTCCCCTGATTCCTCCTGCAGTCACTAATGAGAGACTGCCTGGCTGAGATTAAGATTCAGAGCACCTGAATTAGGCTCCCACTCTAAACCATGTCCACGGGGGCTGTCTCTCTCCTCTGGCTACAGTCGGAGACAGCAAGTGAAGTCAGCTGGCAAAGCATCTACAGCCTCCCACACTTCTTCAATCCCAGCTCGTATTCTGCTAATACTCACAATCCAAGATTGTCAAAGTCCCAACACTTGTGCTGTGTGTCTGTCACGACGTTTTCAGAGATTTACATACGCCTCTGGCTCCTGTCCTCCAGGAAACGAGCTTACTTTGATAAATTCCTATGTATTAACTCATAGCCCCAACCATGCTTCCCTTTTCCACCACAATGGAGTACCTAATGAAATGCTCTTCAGAATCACTGGAGATCTCCCTGGCTGCAGAGGAGGAGAGAATGGAGAGATGCTTCTAATTCCAATTTTTCCCTTTCTCTTTGACAATTAGAAGTGTGGAGGGCTGCCCCCCACTTCTGCTTTGGGAAATTCTCCAGGAGTTTTTAAGGGACACATGTGCTACCTGTAGGCAATATTGCCAGGGACTGGAATAGTGGATATGGATTCAAGTCAGCTCAGCCACTGACTTCTGATGTGACTTTGGGAAAGCCACGATGCTTTTCTGTCCCCCATCACTAAAACAGGGATAGTGCTACTGGTCTCCTCTCAAAGTGCCTGTCAGCTGTGAAATCAAGACTTTAGTGTTCTTCCTTTTTTACTACTTCAGCATTTATTTACCTTTCTATTTTTTGTTCTGTTCACTATACATTTTCGAGCTTGCTATCAGCAGAGATATACAATACAGACTTTAGTATTAGAGGGAATTGATACTAATGGGAGCCCTGTTACAATTTGTTAGGTTTTTATGTTGCATGTAAAAAAAAATTGATGTGCTCAGAATTGGTGAAGTTATTTTTCAAGGGTTTAGTGGAGCTTAAATTATGCTTTGGCCTTGTTCTTCTCGGGGGTGGATTTCACCTGGGGTGAAACAGAATGGCCTGGTTAGTGAGGATATAGATTTCAAATAGTAACTCCTACTGTTTAATGATCACTTAAACTTGTGCTATCATGATACATAACTGCTATTTCCCTTGAAGGTTTCCAGCACAGAATTCAGGTTGCCTATTACAGAATTGGGAGGGAACGCAGACGCCGAGAGTGCTTAAAGGTAGAAAGGAAACAGAAGCTCATAGCACATATTACAATGTATGGAAAACTCTTGTACACCCCATGTCACACTCAGATATTAGCAGTTGCTTTGCCTGTGGAATGACGTGGGGAGCAGGTCCTACCGTGCATCACCATTGTGTTGATTTGTGCCTTGACAGAAGCACTAATCAGAGCCATGGGCTTTGCTTTGTCCTTGCCATTCTTCTGTGTAGACAAAAGAGATTTCTCCCACTGCCCCACAGAATCAGAATTGGCTGGGAGAAAAAGACTGATTTTTCCACAAGACACTTGGAAGGAAGTGATATTTTGCCTCCCTTTTCTCTCCAAATCACAGGAACTTCAATTTCAAACACCTTAATGGACTAACGATTGATCACTTGTCCATCCACTAAACTCGCTCTTTTACACCTTTTTGTGATCCACTGTATTTCTTAAGAGGAGGGAAGGGGGGAACAAAAATAAATATATAAAGCTGGAATAAAGAGAAGAGGAGTTTTTTTTGACAGAAATCAAAATATAATTTCTCATTTTGATGACACAACCAATAATTATAAGCAATGTGAAATCTCTTTAAGGAAACCTTTGCTGGCAGACAATTCTTGCCCACCTCCCTTCCCACGGCTGCAGTGGGGGAAGGCAGCTTCCTTGGAAAGGAGACTGATAGACAAGCTGATTTCTATTTGTCTTTCTCTTGCTTTCTTTGTCTCCATTGGGTTTAATGGAGTTAACTCACTCGTGCAGCCATCAATCTCCCGCAGTCGCTGCAGAGCACACCGTGCTGCAGGGGCTCACAGTGGAGGTGGAGCACATGGGACAGACCACGTATGCTCAAGTGAAAGGAATTCTGGGCTAAATTCAGTCCAGTAAGCACATTTCACCACTAACAGTGATGGGTGACAACAACCAGCCTGCTTTGCAGGAGGTTTCAGCCAGGAAGCCAGAGATAAGAGGACAAATTTCCTTTGGAGAAGTGAGTATTTCTGGTGAAAATGCCCCATGAAAGGTGCACCTTGGATGTGAAATGGGGGTTTTGCTTGCTTTTTACTAGAAACTCTGGCCAAACACCCGTTCTCTGATACTACACCTGGGGACCTTTCTGTCTACCTTCTCACCCAGAGAGGAGGCAGCTGCTCACCATAGCAAGTGTTGGCCCAAGGCCCAGCTCATTTCTGTGAAAGTTTTCTTTGAAAAGCAGCTCCTGTTGTCAAAGTAGCTCCAGGCATTTGAACAGTGCAATCCAGCACTGCTTGCCTGCAGCAGCCCACCCCACAGCACGGGTGACACCCTGAGCAGGATATCAGTGCCACCAGTGACTTAGTCCATGGTGAAGCCCTGCCTTGCACCAGTGTCTTGGTTCTTAGCATCAGTTTCTGCAGCATATTTGATCTTTGGAATTTGTTGGTAAAAGTCAGCATCCCAATCAATATCCAAATGGCTGTGAAGTGCCAGGCAGCCCACTGAGACTCGGCGGTGATGCCATTTAGGTGAGAGGAGAAGGACAATTTCCAGCTTCTCTGCGTCTCTGCAAGGCGTCCTGTGACCATGGGAGAAAGAGGGAAAAGATGCAAAAGCCGCTTCATTCTCCTCCAAGATTGAAAGGATCAATAGAAAGCATCGAGGATGAAAGAATTAAAGAGAGGAAGGAAGCAGAGATGAAAGGGTAAGAGGCTCATTTTGATTCTTTAACTGAATAAATGGCACACGTGGCTGCTGCTCCCACACGCTTCAAACAAAATGCTCCCAGCTTCTTACTTTGTTCCTTCAGAACACAAGGAAACTTTCGAATGAAACCACCCTTACATTAAATCATATTTTACTTTGAATTTCAGCCTCAAAAATGAGGGCAGACCAATGGCAGAGACATGAGCTCTGCGCTTGGTGCTTCCACCTCAGCAAGAAGTCCCAGCAGGCGGGGCCACTGGTGAAACCAACTCAACACTGTTGTCAACATTTGTGTTTGCTTGTCTACCATTTCTCTTAAAGGAAGCAACATCTCCTGAGACATTTCTTTCTGCTCAGTCTTGCTCCTTTCTCCTCCCTCCCAATGCTTGAGTTAAATTAAATGACCAATTCTCAGCTATTTAAAATCTTGCAAAATCACTATGGAAAGCTAAATTTCTAGACAAAACACAACTGAAGAATTCAAAACGCTTCATTGCAGAATCATCAAAATACAATAATTTCAGCTTCTCAAAAAGAAATCCCACACCCACTCCTGTACTTATTTATAGCGGCCAGAAATATTTACCAAATTTGAGATGAATTGTTCACTGAGCCCAAACAAATGCACAGGCAGATTTGTTTGCTTCTAAATGGGAAATTTGGCAAATAGTTAAACTGTTTAGTCCAGCTCTCGTTACAGCTCCCTGCAGAGCCTTCAGGGCTGATGGATGGCTGAGCAGAGGAAGGGCTCTACCTGTGCTCCATCCCCAGGTGGCCGGAGGGCTGCTGGATGCAGACCTAGCCATGGCTTGCAACTCTTACCACCACGGTTGCTCATTTCAGTACTCAGTACCCAGGAAGGAAAGCCACACACTCTGAAAAGTTGCATATTAAGAAGGGAAAGTCATAGAGAATATCCATCCCCACAAAAACGAAATCAAACTCAGGATCTTCAACACAAGTTTAACCACCATGGAATCCTCGAGAGAGGAAGAAGAGCAATCACATGATTTGAATGCAAGAATTTGTGCAAGAAAAAGTAAGAAACCACTGCCTGCATTGCCCACAGTTACTGTCATATCTCAGCCCTTCAGCCTGAATTTGTCATATCCTGAAACAAAAGGGTGTTCCAGCACTCCTGGCTCCAGGCACTCCCAACTGGCAATGCTGTTTTCTCTGCCAGTGAGAACAGTTTAGTTTATTACTTTTGCCTGTAACAGAGTTGCTGGGATACTACAGAAATGTGTAAGTGGAAATAGAAAGATATACAGAACAATAGAAATAGACAGACAGACAGACAGATAGATAGATAGATGCTAAGTGATAAAATAAACCCAGATGTAGTCATATTCAACACAGAGAAGAGATAAAGGCAAGTTCTTCCCATGCCAGCACCAGTGAGCTTCTGACATGGAGCTGCAAGGTCAAACACTGATGTGCAGAGAAGGAAGATGAGATTAAAAGAAACATGGCTTTTTCAGATGACCAGATCACGTTCTCAGGAGTGTAGGTGACTAAAACAGTCCCCTGCTAGTCCTGAGTGACAGGCAGCCACGTGTGCAGGCACTGGTAGGAGCATGACACTGTCTCAGTCACCTGTGTTTGACCCAGCACCGTTGCTGATAGAAGCCTGGAGGAAGGCAGTGAGTCCTCTTACTTTTTGCTCTACTTACATTTTTTTTTCCCTATTAAAAAAATCCTACTTAGGTAATAGGCTCCAGAAAGGCAAAAAATGTCCCATTAATGAGGAACCAATGGAGAATTTTCAAAGCACCTGACAGGGCTAAAGTCATAAATTCTCTGAATTAACTAGAGTGGAGTTATGGTTGCAAGCAGGAACTCAGCCAGGAATGAATTAAAAGAATTCAGCCTCAAATTCATCAATGTCCTGGTTAATATTTTAGCCTCTTAGTGGTCCAGAAATGATGAGGGAGAGAACAGAATTGACAGCAATAACAAGGCTGTTGAACACTCTTTGTGAGTCTTATTGGCAAGGAGATTGGTGAGAGGTGTAATAGCTCCCCTAGTGCAGTTCCTCCTCCTCCTGGTCTGTGGTCTGTGATCACTGCAAGCTCCTTTCCTCCAGCAAGTGCTGCTCTCTGTCATGCCCTGGTCTTTGCTGGAAGAGTCTTGGGGCCGTTTTGCTCAGAGCTCATGGGAGAAATACAAGAGTGAAGGAAAATGTGCCCGTGTCGGACTGCCCAAAGGCTCTTCTTACTACGTTTGGATTTATCCACAATGAGAACAGGAGGAGGCAGATGGAAAAAGTAACAAGGATGTTCCAAAATGGTCTTTTAAGAGAAAGGAAAACACTTTGCTGTGAAAGTTGGAAGCTTTTTGTTTACAGCCCAAGCACAGAATTGTTTGATTTCATTGGCTGATTAAGGGTTTGGAAAATCTGTCTTACGAGGAATGGCTGAGGGAGCTGGACTTATTCAGCCTGGAGAAGAGGAGGCTTAGGAGAGGTTTCATTGCTCTCTAGACCTCCCTGAAAGGGGGTTGGAGTGTGGTGGGGTTGGTCTCTTCTGCCAAGCCTGCAGTGAGAGGACGAGGGGAAATGATCTTAAGTTACTATAGGGAAGGTTCAGATTGGATATTAGAAAAAAATTTTCACCATTAAGGTGATCAGACATTGGAACAAGTTGCCCAGGGAGGTGGTGGAGTTGCTGTTCCTGGAGGTGTTCAAGAAGTGCCTGGATGAGGCACTGAGCAATGTGGTTTAGTGGTTTAGGGGTTATTATGGTGGTGCTGGGTAGATGGTTGGACTGGATGATCTTGAAGGTCTCTTTCAGCCTTAATGATTCTGTGATTTGTGAAACAGTGCTTTGTCCAGGTGGACAGAAATGTTTCATTTCAAATTTTCATCATGATAAACAACCCTCCATCATTGTCCCTCACATTTAATTTAAATGCAGTCCATGGTTACACATCCAGATTTCAACAATATATTAACCCATCTGTGTTTAAATTTTAATGATATATTTTACATATTTATTCATGTAACTTAGGGAAAAAATGCCAAACCACTTATGAAAAAATCAAGATTAGGGAATTTTCTTACAGCTAGTTCAAGTGGGATCCTTGCCTCACTGGTGTGGTAGTCCAAAAATGTAAATGTTCCCTTCTGAACTAATTATCTATAGTCTCTTGAAGAAACAGGCAGCTCTAAAGCATGATTTACTTCACGCATTTCAATACTGACCCCAAGAGAAGAAAGAAGACGTGCTGATTTCCCTGAGCTTCCAAATAAGTCCAGACAATTAGTGCCGACTCCTACACTACAGACATCTAAACTTACATTCAGTGACACCCCTCTCTCGAGACTGTTGCAAATCTTTACAGGCCACAGGGCTCCAGGCACAGAAAAAAAGCAAACTCATTGCTTTTTATTCACACAAATCTTCTCAGCTGCATCACCAGACAATTCAACCAGCTCTAAGGAACATTTGCCTTTTTTCCTCAAAGCAGGCATGCTGGGATGTGATAGGCAGCTCCATAAATTCACTCAGAGTTTTTGAGGGAAAATATCTTGTTTTATTTTCAAAGTGTTCATAATAGGCCCACCTACTCAGAAAGCATAACTGGCTTTAAGGGTAAGGGGAGTGGAGGTTGAGAGGGGGTGATCAGCTACAACCGTTACTTTTTGTCTTAATTAAAGAAGCAACTGCCCAGTGTCCCATCAACAATTTTGCTTGTGCCTTAGTCATTCCTGGCCACAGTGGAGCAAGCCATCCATCACCCACCATTCCTATTCACTAATATCAGAGGGCTCGAAGGAGTATCTGAGTATCTCCATGCTCCCACAAGGCCTGGCAGCCTGGGCTCGGCAGTTTCCAGGTTTTCATCTGCACCACAAACACCAACATTTGTCAGATGAATTTCACTTTTCAAGACATGAAATAACTACTGAAAATTCCAATTTCCCTTCCAAATCTGCATTTCACTCAGAACTGGAGCCACAGCAGACACAACAAGAGCAGCAGTGGGGACTTCAGCCCTGCCTGCCCAAGCCCAGGCAGCACCATGCAGGGACAGCTGCAGACAATGCTTGTCAGAGCTTGAGTTTATTCACTTTTTGTAGACTTTGTGTCACTTTACATCTCGTTTCCATCAGTGAGGAATTCTTAGTTCCTTGCCATAGGATTTAACACACACACACATGCACCCTCCTTTCCCCATCAGAGCAGGCAGTGCCTTGCAGGCAGGGCTCACCCCACCAAACCTAGCTGTGTAGTTATGGGTCACCAGCCTGTGGCTCATCATCTCTGCTCTCCAGTGGTTGTGAAGGGAATCTGGACTTTGGCACGGACACTTACATTGCAGATAGCAGAAGTGTGGTGAGACAAATTGAGAGATTGTTGTCAAAATGGAGAGAGGTTGCCACAGACCACCTTTGCCTCCCAGCTTCTTTGCTTACCAGAATGGTGCCACCCTCTCCCATCACCCTGCCTGGCCTGTTCCCACAGAAAGCTGCCTGAGCTGGTTTAGGTGGGTCTGAGTGAGTTGGGCATCCTGAGGGTTTCCATTCACCCTTGCACAAGGAGAAGCCGGGGCTTGAAAAGGAGGATACATCCTTGCCTATGAATCCAGCTTCTTACCAAAAGATCCAGGCTCTGGTGTACGACGAAACCCAGCCAGGTTCCCCCAGCACACAGCTCTGCTTCTGCTGGAGACACCATGCAAACACATCTGCACACAATTTCACTGCACTCATTCCCAAGGGCCATTCTTCAGGCTGGCACAGCAGTTTCTGTTTGGATATAATTTTTTTTTTCTTTTTTCCCCATTCTAATCAATCCTTCAGATTTTGATCCCAGGACCCCAGAGCTGATGTAGGCTAACACCATAAAGATAAGGCAACGTTAATGTCAGCAATGATGTATAATGTTGGCTCTTCTGCTCTAAGATCCACCTTTATCTACCTGTTCCCCTGCTCCAAGGAATTATCTATCTAACATCCTCAAATGTGTTTTGTTTTGTGTCTGCTTTTGATAAAGCTGACAGTGACAGACAATGTAATTTCTTGTGCAGCCTTCAAACACAGACTTACCAGAGCTGGCACCAGGCATCTGCCCGAGCAGATGACTTGTCAGAGCTTCACTGCAGAAACAACAAATTGTTTCTCATTGATTTCAGCTCCTTTCCCAGCTGGGGACTTCAACTTGGAGGAGGATATAGATAGAAAACATGTTCCTCAGACTCTAAAGGGCAATTACCACTTGGTGGCCAGTTCCTGAGGAGCAAATGCACACTCCAGTATTTCAGAGGTAAATGAGAGAAGTACCTGGAGACATAGACTAGATTGTGTTAGAAATAATTGTTCTGGGGATGTTTGTTGAAGAACCAGTAGTGTCACAGAATCATATGCCAGGTCTCCAGCTCCTGTCCAGCAACCAGGATACTGCCTGAAAAATCATCAGGGTTGGGGGGATTTTTAATAATGTATTTTAGGCTCCATTCACTTGAAATCTGGTTTCTGGCCATTTGGAGGGGATGTATTTCATATTGTCAACATTTGCTCCACTAGCATTTAAACATATATATAAAAGGGGAGAGTAGTCTCTCTGAATCCTGGAATTAAAAGCTATGGATTTGAAAACAAACCATTCCATATTATAAGTTTGGTAACAACAACAAAATTGTCACTGGCAGCTGTGCAGAACCGATCTAAACTTCTTCCATGAGATTTAAGTTCAGTAAAATCTAATTAAAAAATAGTGCAAATAATACCTTTTATCTGTAGAAACTTTGAAAGTTTAAGTTGGACCTTGCAAGTTTTGGGACTCTTGTTAGCTACTTTACCTGTCCTCAGTCAAAGCAACATCAAGGGGAGGACAATGTGACAAGAGTGAATCACGCAGGGCCTCAAGATAAGGTACAATAATAATTGCAAAATTTCCATTAATTTGGGGGAGGAAGAGGAGAGAGAAGGGAGGGAGTTAGGGATCAAAATCCATATTTAAGTAGGCATGTCATTAATTGTCCAGATATAGATTTTGGTTATTTGATGTCACCTTCCAAGACTGAAAACACGGCCCTGTAATACTTCATTTTATGTTTGAGTCAGCTCAGTGGGAACCCATTTTCACATACACAGAGGCACTGGGTGTCTCAGGCAGAGATGGATTTTTCATTCCTTTCTTTTTTTATTTCTTGAGAGAACTACATCAGTGCCTCGAAGCTATAGGAATGTCAAGGGCCATACAAAAAAGTTTATTTAAACTTCGCTTCTTGTCCAGGGAATGTGACTGATCCTGGCTCTGTGACCTCCCTGTGCACGGTACCAAGAGAGATGGTGCCAGCTTACTCTTCTGAGTTTTCATTTCATAATAAGCTTGCACAAAGGATCAAAAAGACAGCACCCCAGATAGACAGAAAAGCCAACAGACAGAGGAAAATTGATACAGCACAGTTCTCTGTCCTGCACTGAATCCCTGAAAAAAAAAATCCTTATTAGATTTTTTTCCCACTAAGTATCTCCTTGGTGATTGATGTTGCTGGCAGTCCTGGGGACAAGAGCTTCCCCTCCTCTTGCAGCAAAAACAACAAGGTGATGTATTTCACCAGGTTTTGTTGAAGGTGAGGGTCTTCCGTGACTAGGTAAAACAATCATTCACTTTATTTTACTGGGAATAAAGGATTCAGGCAGAGAGGAGTGGACAGCCCAGGCAAGCAGGCATCAGGCATCTTCCCCTGAGTAATTTCCCAGTTCTGAATTCTATATCTGTTGAGGACTGCAGGAACAAAAGGTGCCACCCTGCTGTGTGGCTTCCTTCTCGCCAACAGCATGGCTGAAGAGACCAGATCCCGAGGTTTTGGGAAGGGAACAATAATTCCCTTGAGCTGTTTGGAAAATGCCACTGAACCTAACAGCATCCCTTCCTCTGGATGACAAGGGGGGGTCAAAACACATTTTGGGATGCAGTAGAATGCACTGGATGAACGGGATGTGCCTTGCTCACAGAATGGGGAAAACAGAAGACATTGTTACACTGCTGGAGGACTCCAAGCCCATGTTTCCACACCAGCAACAGCCAAACAAATCCTACTGCTTCTCTCCCCTCCCCCTTCCAACCCAAAACTTACGTATGTATATACACATGTATGTATATTTATGCCACAGCAGGGCCACAGCCTAGCTCTGCTCACAAAAGCACATTCTGTGCATCCTTGGGCCACATGCAGATGGTGAAGAATCAAGTTCCCACCTGCCCATTCCCATTGCCTGTCCATGCCCATTGTCTGTCCATTCCCACTGCCTGCCCATGCCCATTGCCACATTCCCTTCACAGATTGGTGGTGAACCTACGGTGCAGTCACCTGGCAACTGATCCAGTTTAATCAATCATTTCTTTTTTCACCAGATTAGTTTTAACACGGGTCAGTTCTCTGTGCAGCCTCCCCAGTGCTTGTTGGTACCAAGGATCCTGTGGCAGGAACCCCCGTCATGTGCCAAGGGGGTACGAAGGAGCTTGTGGGGCTGGTGAGAATCTGCATCTGTTGGTGGCAGAATTACAGCTGTGAGAATGCTCTGAGTCTAAATAAACAGAACCCAAGCACCACCCAGCTCAGCTGGAGAGCTGTGCTTAAAATCTCGAATTGCTCATCTCTATCACAGTACTAAGTATACTCCACGTTGAAATTACACTAGAAAGCTGTTTTTCATACACATACATTCTCACAGAATCAGACACACTGTTTGCCAACACACCAACACCCATGTACACACTCACCAACTCTGTCAGTCGTGTTCCCTCCTTTCCTGACCTTTCTGAGGTTAAAATGGTCATTTTCTGCAACTAATATGGATGCTTACAGAGCAGAGATGCTGTCTCTCTCTTATAGATTATGAAGAAACCAACAATGTATGTTTGTCTGTTCAGAGGTGTGATGGGTTTGGAGACAGGAGATCTTTGTCACCTTGCTGCTTTGCAGCTCAAGTGTACAACTCCTGTGCCTGCCCGTTTTACTGCTGTCACCCACACACTGACCTCTCCTCACAGCCATTTACCTCTGTGTCTTCTTAATTAAAATGATGTCTCTCATGTTGCTTTCTAAACACGAAAACTCGAGCCCAGCTCATTGGAACACACTTTGGGAGGCTTGGCAAAGGCAGGGAGGAGTTGTGGATGTGACTCAATGCTCTCCTTTACCAGCAGGACCCCCAGATCTCAGGAAAATTGCTGAAGCACAGGGAAGTCCTGACAGTACATTCTGGAGTTCTGCTAACCTGGATGTGGCTATCCTTCAGTCTGAATCCTTCAGGCAGCACAAAGCAGCTGAAATTCCTTTGACCTTAGGAACTTTTAACTCCTCCTCAATTAATGGCCATGGTAACTTCTCCGTGGCTCATCTCTGGATCCAACAGCAGGACTCTGGGAAACATTCCTTTAGACCATCTAACCAGTTCCAAGGGAAAAGCATGACAAATTCCATTGAGGTGTCTAATCTCCCATGAGATGGAATGTTCCCAGCCAAGAGATTTGCCTGAAAGTAGCTTTTGTCCTCCAGACCTCGTTAGAGACGCGGTAGTCAAGCCAAGATGGTGAAGTATCACAAACACAACGCAGCTTTGTGTGAAAAGACAGAGCTTCTCCAGTGAGCACCTGACATTTCTGGCCTCAAAACTCCCCCTAATGATACAGAGAAAGGGGACTGATGGCCCTGCTTGTCAGCCTGAGATTTGGTACCTGGGATTAGTGCTTAGTCAGGCACTGACTGCTCCCAGGCTGCCTCATTACTGCTGCACAATACTCCCAAAGAGTCCAGTTTCCCAAGGCAATTTCCTTTCTAAATGGTAAAAAGGTGCTCTGGAAGAGCCTCCAGAAGGAAGCTTTGAGGGGAGGATTAAGAGGGCTTGAGGGAGTGAAAGACTCTTTCAGTGCAACCAAAATCTTTGTGCAAGGAGAGCTTTCCTGAGGGATGTAAGAGCCCCGTGCCCTTTGGCCCCCCACAGCTCTCCTGCAAACGCCCGTCCCAGCAGGCTCACAGAGCCCAGGAGCTGTGCAGGGCTCCCAGAAGAGGAGAGGAACATGGTGCCTCTGTGTTGTGTCACAGCATACAAAGCCTCCTCCTAAGCCACAGTGACAGCTATGGAGGTGATCACCACTCTGGCCTTTGCCTGGTAAGTGGGATGCAATGTGCCTGCTAGCAGCAATGCACTGCCGTGTTCTCCAGCCTGACCACCAGCTGGGTGTCTGGCCAGGAGTCCAGAGCCAGCTGCAGGCTACAGACCAGCTTAAGCACCAGATAGCCAAGGCCCTTGGTAGGTGTTACAAATTACTGTCTTCACAGCAATTTGCACTCTTCATCGGGTACTGAATGCAGCACAGGAATGTATTGTGTGTTTGACACAAGAGATGTGAAGCCTCCTGTTATCTCCACCCAGGGACTGGCACTGGGGATGTTTTCAATGGAATGAAACAGAATTCTCTCACTTCCTATTTCCTTTTGCTCTTTTAGTATTTTACAATTACACTTAATTTTAAAGGCTCTCTCTTTTTCCTTTCTTTATTTTCTTTCCTTTGAACTGCCCCTGCCTCCATCTTGTACTTCCACTTTCTCCTCTTAAAGGGAAAAAGAATGAGTGAGAGAAACTGGGGCTGAGGGACAGTCCCACACCTTTCACTGCAAGTCAGAGGAAGTATTTTCTTTTTCCTCAGATCATTTTTATTTTCCTCTTTTCTGGATTATTTTATTTTCCTCTTTTCGCCCCAGTGTGATCAGCTCAAAATCATTTTCTTCTCCCACCTCTCTTCTTTCAAGGAAACCTTGTACTGGGGCAGGGGGAAGCAACTTAAAAAAAGCAAAACCCACCAACGCCCCAGCCCAAGCTGTTTGTTTGATTGTTCTTTGATGATTTTGTTCAAGTTTGTTCTGCCAGATCCCTCCCAGGCCCAAGGAGTGAAGAGAGAACTGACACTTCTCAGCCTCTAAATTTGGAGTTTCAGAGAAAGAGGAGCTCTTCTGAGTGACTTCTAAGGAAAGGAGCTCATCTGTTTTCCAGCTGCTCTCTTAGTTCTGTCCACCTGAAACTAAAGACCTTGTGAAAAATGAGCACCCCCTCACTCTCAAGGGCACAGCTTTGGTGAACACTGTTGGACCAGTAAGTGTCTTGATTTCCACTGGGCCCACACATAGACTTATTTCTGCCATCCTTAGCTCCTGCCCTTTGATTCAGGTATTTCAGGGGGTTGAGGGTTAGTAGGTTTTTTTAGCGTGAATTTTCTTTCCATTTATTGAAGTGAATTTTCTTTCCAGTCCCTTCACACCATCTAGTGGGAGATTTAGGTAAAACACATCAGCAAAAGATGAATGCTTAGAAAATACCAGGTTGTGCTACACCAGATGATGTTAACATTTCTGCACCTCTAATTAAACACAATGGTGATTAAAGTGATAAGTAAAAAGCCCTCAGGTCATACAAACCAATAATCACCTTGGTCTGGAGATGGAAACAGGGAAGCCAAAATGTCTGGGATTTATTCTTGATTTGCAGGAAGAAAAGCAGAAACATGTGAAATGTAAAATGAAATAAAGATTGGAAACAAAACATGAGGGTGAAAAGTGATTTGTGGAAGTGAGTGGATGTATTTGATCTGGAAATTATGTGAAAAAACACAGTCCCAAGGGGGTTTTTCCTAAGATTGAGCTTCAATTTTACTCCCCTTTCAGTCTGAAATATTGCTGCTTAACCTGATGATCTACATCTTCAGAAATCTTCACCACAGATGGAGGAGAACAAAATGGTCCTGACAGGCAGAGATGGAAGTTGAGGCACAAACAAATATACCCAGTGAGCTTCAACTCATGCAGAAATCAACCCAAGGCCAGAACATGGAACTTACAGCTGCTACTTTTACCATCAAATTCCATTTTCCTTTTATTTTCTGCTCTTTGAATGGCTTGCAAAGCAATCAAATCTGGTATTTGCATGGCTCCATCAAAAACCTGCAGCTCTGCTTAGGACTGCCAGAGGAGCCAGACCCTTGCTGAAGGCTTCAGTGAGTTTGTGTTTTGGTGGTTTGAACGATGCTTTCCATGGAGGCCTGCAGAGCTATGAACACAGGGAAAAGAGTAGAGCTGATGGAAATCTCTTGACAATTTTAATGACAAAACACAGAATATGGTCAAAACGGTTATTTCCTATAAGAAGACTCTAAACTAATGCTTCTGTATCAACATTTTGAAATTTCAATCTGTCAAAAATGACACTTCTCTGAAACTAGGTATTTAATTTGCTCAAAACAGATGATTTTCAGGTTGCTGTTTCCAAACCAACATTTTCCTGAATAAGTTTAATGCCACTAAAACATATTTTCGATTTCCATCCAGTTAGCAGACAAAAACCAATGCCAAAATAATAGAATTCCTAGCTAGAGAAAATTTTGGTTTTGATTGTTCTAGAGAGCAAAGGAGCTGCCAACCTGAGGACAGACTTTCCCTTGGGTATGCAGAGCTCTGAGCAGGGCAGCCTGGGCCAAGCAGCACTATGGATCCCTTCTTCATCTCATGACCTCAGATGCCACCAGCACTCACACCAGTGGGGTTTTGTTCCCCTAGAAAATAAAGTCAGAGCCTGCCTCTCAGGTGATGATGTGCTCTGGCTGATAAGCTCTAGCTCCAGTTGTTAAAGTCTTTTCTCTCCCTCCCACAATAGAGTTGACAGCAGGAAATACTTCTGTGCACTACAGGCCTTGCTGCTCTCAGCCCAACGTGTTAGCTTAAACTGCTGAAGAAAGTGAGCTCACACAAATATTTCAGACTGAGCAATGTCAGTTCTGCCAGTTCTGTGATGCAGATAAGGAGAGAGCAATGATTTCAGAGTTGGAACAGACACTGGGTGAAAAGGAAAATCTTACAAGCACCTCAGCTGATGGCTTCAGAGCACATGAATCAGAGATGCAAAACCCAAAGCTATTAAATGAGAGTCTCAAGAATCCAAGTCACCCTGAGAATGCAACTTAGCCTCCTAAGTCACTGCTGGGGATTTTACTCCACACCTCAAACCTTTCAGCATGTTCCAAACTGACACAATTTATTCATGAGTGTACCCTAGCCACATCACCAGAGCGCGATGTCCTGTGGCCATCAGATACTACGAGACGAATCCAACCTAGTGACAAGCATCAGTAAATATGGAAATAGGGACAAGAGTTTTTCCCCATCTTTCTTATAGATGGCCCTGGTTAAGTATTGAAAATTGCAATAAGGTCTCCTTGCAGCCTTCAGTTCTCCAGGCTTCTCTCAGATTTTCTACTTAGCAGAGGTGCTCTGTCCCTCTGGTCATTTTTGTGGGCCTCCTCTGGACTTGCTCCAACAGGTCCATGTCTTTCTTGTGCTGAACACTCCAGAGCTGGACACAGTACTTCAGGGGAGTCTCACGAGAGCACAGGGGGAGAATCCCCTCCCTCAACCCTTAAACTTCATTTAAAAAGTTACCACTGAAGTTGTGATTTCAGATGCAAGGGAAGAGGCCAATCCATCCACAATCCTGCAACCCCTTCTAGGCATGAGGGAGTTTGAGTGGGATCTTGACTCAAAGAGGCTGCCTTGTTCCTCCATGAAGACAGCAACTCCTCCTGCACAAAGCCCCCAGCAGCCCTCAACACCCTATAAGGAGTTGGGCACCTGAACTTTTTTAAAGGCACTTGGTGAAATGCTAGGGCACAGGCAAGGAGAAATAACAGGGAGAGGTGGGAACAGGTTAAGGCAGAGAGTGCAGAGGGAAGGCTGGAGATGTGTACAGGCACACGTGCCCACTGTGGGACAGACATGTCTCTTCAGAAGAACAACCAATTGGCTCTTTTATCCCTTCTGTGAATGTGCTGTCCCTAAGGATTTCTGTAACACTGTGGAAGTCAGAAGTAACAGTCAGGTGAGCAGATCAAACCCAGACATGAGTATGTGACACCTTAAGGTTTTTGGGATCATCCTTGAGCTTTGATATGTGAAATCAGTTCCATGAAATGGTGTCTGAAATGCATCCTGATGCTCACGGATGATGTCCTAGAAACGACTGGGTTTTATTCAGTGTCTTAAGAAGTGTAACATTGGGGCTGCATTCTAATATGGCTTTCTATATGACAGGCACAGAGCTCTGGAATCAGCATGCAGCTCTCATGCTTTTCCAGGCTAGGAGACAAGTGTGTTTCTCAACTTAATAAATGCAAGGAAATGTTCTGGCTCATAGCAGGAAAATACAGGGCATTGGGGCACTTGGTGTCACTGGGGAGGGCACAATTCGCTGCACGAACAGAGATGCTCATCTTGTATCTACAGGATATAAGAATAAGCTTCTCTACAGCAGCAGCTCATGTAGACACATGCCAGCCAGCTGTAAACCAGCTAGCTTGGTAACACCATGCACAACTTTATCAGCCATCAGGATTTTTACTGTTCAGGCAGCGCCACAGAACAAAGGCAGGCAGAAGATGACCATGCAAGTGGTTTTTCACTAGGAACCAGAGTTTTTCATTGAAGAAATCTTTTAGCCAAGTTTCAGAGCCTTTGGAAATTGCAAACAAACAACTCCCCAAATGCCAGAAAGTAGAAAGAAATTTCATTACTAGCTTAAATACTGTGATTTTAAGATGCAGCCAGGTTCCCTCACAGGAATTACATCCATCTCCGTTTCTTCTTCCTGGTTCCAGCACTAATAAATAGACCCAGTGCACCGTCCCTCAGCAAAATGCTGGTGAGTGGTTGGATGTAGCCCAGATCCATATCAGAGACAGCACAAGCCAAACACATTGTGCTCTATTTCCATTTTAACTTCAGTCCCTGCCTGCCCTGTTCATCATCAGGCCAGATCAGACCTCTGTGTTACCTCGCCACCTCTAGCCATGGTCAGGACCAGACACTTCCAAAAAAAAAAAAAGCAAGGAATTTCTTCTGAGAGACCCTTCACTTCAAAAACCAACCAAAACACAAATACTCAACTGTAAGTTTATCTGCTGCTTCACTTCTGTGTTTACAGACTCCTGGCTGCTCGGGGCATGCTTTCCTTAGCAGCTTCACTCCTATTAAATCCTGTTTCCTTTAAGTGATTCAAAAGTTAGTTTTAAGTAGAAATTCTAACATTCACACAGACACCCCTCTAACTTTTGGGCTTAATTTCCTGTATTTAATCTTCACTTACTGAATAATTGCTTATTTGGGTAGTAGCTCCAGCACTTGAGTCTTAGGATCCATCAGTATTACTGCTCACTGATCCAGTACCTGACAGAGTCAAGGGAAGTCGTTACACTGGAAACTTGGTGACTTATTCAAAGGTCTGGTTAGTATCTCTATTTCTCTATCACTAAAAGTACTAAAAGCTGAGCTTTGATGTGAGTACAGCAGTAGGCACAGCTACAGCAGTAGCCTTGACTGCCTACATCTGCCCCAGAACCTGCACTTTCACTACTGGAGATTTTTCTGGTTTGGTTTTGTTACATTTCTTCACCAGAAAATTCACATTTATTGAAACCAAAGCTTTTCTTCAGTGAGGTTCCTCGGATACAAAGGGAATTTCTGATCAACAGTAGGAAACAGAGAGAATGAATCAGCAATTACAGGCTGCACTTCTGGTCAGACCATTTCCCTCTCAAGGTTTCTCGGTTCCTGGTATCACTGTTGGCCCCAGTATGTGACGGGAAATGAGTTTAGGTAAGGAGTCAGGGTGGGATTATTATACAGACCAGTCACACAAAGTCAGTAAGTGATACACATAGCAATTTTAGAGTGTGCTGTGTTCAAATGAAAAACACATATTTTTAAAACTCTATGGAAAACACACACACAAATTTAACCAAAATCTCCATTTTAAGTCAAAAAGCAGTTGAGGGAGAATATTTACCCAGCTTTAGTATAAAATAGGTGGCATAAAGTTGTGAATGTCTGTTGGTATAGGCACTTACAGCCTACTAAACACTTACAGTTATAGTTGTGCTTCCTTACTGCTGCCTAAAGATTTGGGTACAGGAGCCTGTGGGCGTTTCTCCAAGCAAATGCAGATAACCACTGAAGACATCTGCAACAGGGCAACCACCCAGCAAGGCGTTACACTGAGATTGCTTTGCTGAGGCACAGACAAGGCAAACCCAAGCCTGCAGGGAAGCTGAATTCCCCATGCTCAGTTCTCTGCTGGGAACAAAATAAAATGCAGAGTGGGACCGGCTGGGTCCAGAGGATCCGGTCCAGAGGCTCCATCCCCCGGGGTGAGATCTGCAGACACAAGTGGAAATGAGCCCCAGTGGCCCCTGGATGGTGCTGTGGTTTCACAGCTGGGTTTGCTGCCAGGAAAGCAGTTCAGGCTTTGCAAGTTCTGCTGTGAAAAAATGAAAAGAGCTGGAAAGCTTCAGAGGAGAGGAAGCTGGAAGATAGCAAGGGAATGATCAGCCTCAGTGCTGAGATTTATGGATCAGCCAGCTCAGCACCTGAAATTTGTGATTTCTCACCTTGGGGATTTCATCCTGCCAGGAACAGGAATTGCTGGGTCACTGTGTAGGATGAGCTGACAGCCAAATGCCATGCTGTTGGGACTGCCACCTTGTCTGCCAAAAAAGCACAGAGGAGCAGACAGAAGGGGAGATTGCTCTCTGCTCTGCATCCTATAATGCTTCTGCTCTGCCTAACACCGAGTAAGGCTGTCCCCTTGTCCCCCTGGCCAAGATGCTCCTTCACCTTTCTCCTAAGTTTAACCAGTCCTGAGGAGCTTGCGAAAAATCATGAAACAGGAAATAGAGACGAGCTAAATTCATTTCATGGAAGAGATTCAGCACATCCATACAGGCTGNCGCAAGTTCCCGTTTTGCTTTAGTAGGGATGGGGGGGGGGGGATGGTTATTGTCCAGTCTGGAGCATGTCCAGAGGCCATCCCAGTTTCATGCCTCACGGTACAGAGCAGCAGAGTGGCTGCAAGACAAGAAAAGGAAGGCTCTCTGCCTGGACCCCTTTGAGGATGCTGTCTCCTGGGGAGAGTCCTGTTACAGGGCAGGCACAGTGGACACAGTAACCTGGGAGGCTGGTCAGGTGTACATGAGATGAGGGTTTCCTGGGCCAAAAAGGCAGTATTTTAGCTCCACAAAGGATGCACAGCCAGAAACAACATTCTTCATCAGTGGCTTGACAAAAAGATGTGTGCAACACAGGGCAATTTCTATCAGCAGAACCATAAAGCTCTTCTCTGCCTCTGCTCTGTATGAAAGGTCATGTACCCACTGCACAGAAACAGATAAATGACTGGACCCCTAAGGGCTGCTGGAAGAGTAAACACTGTTCAGAAAGTGTCACACTGTGCAGGTGCTGGGCAGTGCTGCTTGTCGGGATTGATAGGTCATTTTGTGCAAAACAGATTTTTGAGCTCTACAATTCCAAGGGGAGAAGCAGCCTCGGACTCAGGAGCCTCTGGATTTATTTTGAGCTCGAGAGCCCATGGCCTTTCCTGGCTCCTCATTACCAAAACAGAGAACAGTTTTGGCCACACAACACAAAAGATACTGGGACAGTCTTTGACCAAGGGACTCCGTTATCTCCAGGCAACAGCTACAGATGGTCAGACGTGGTTCAATTCCTTATCCATGTTTCCTGTGGAAGATGTTGACTCTGAACATCAAACCCACAAAACCATTTTTTCTGTTTTTCATCACAAAATCCCAAGTTTACAAGCAGAATGGCATTCCTTCATTGTGTGAAAAACCACCTTTTCAGTGCAAAATACTTTGTTGGAACAATGTCACACAGAGCAACCTGGTTTCCATTGCTGTGTGGTCCTTTGAGTTTGATATCAAACAGAAGTGAGTTATTATGATGTTTTCTCTCCCATTTGCTGTACTGGTTAAGGGTTGGACTCTATGTTCTCTTACAGGACACAAACACAGAGCAGTTCTTCCCACAACTGCAGCACATACAATGTCTCTGCCTCCTGCCCAACCACTTATTTCTACAGTAGCAGGAACATAATCATGTTTCTACCACTGTTGTGCAGTCATATTCACCTGGAATTGGCCACTTTGCTGCAAAGGTGGCAGAGAGGAGACAACACAAGTAAAAGTGGGAAAAAAGACAGAGAAATATCCTTAAAATGCAGCCCTGCCTGTACATCCTCCTGCTGCTGAGCAGCTCAGAGGTTGGTGCACGTGTGCTCTGGGTTCTCCAGAGCACTGCCAGTCCAGCTCCCGGTTTAATCAATTACTGCAGCCCTCCTGTGATTAGTGCCTGCATGTCAGATGCTAATCAGTTGTCAGCAGTTATGCACAGCAGGGGAGAGAGATAGATAGATGTGTGCTGTTGAGCTTATTAAACTCTTAGATCACAGCTGATTAACTTGGGTGTGAGGGTCTTCTTTCCAATACAGTGAATAATTTACACAAGATTGAAAGGATAGAATCAAGACTTGGACTGCTCGTAAGTTTTTCAAAGAACCAACTGTGGGATTCTTTAATTCATGACTGCTCCTGTGTGCTCAGCAGTTGACCAGAGCCAAGACACTTGGGTGTGTTTTCCATTCCTCTCCCTTTCTCCATCCAGCCATCCATCCCATCTCCATCTTCCCAAGGAGACTGGCAGCCCTGTTCTTTCAATGGAGCAGCAGCTGAAGAGACATCTCCAAGCTGAGCACATCCCAGTGAATGCTTTAAAAATGACTTGGAGAGCTCTGCAAGCACAGGCCACAGCCTGGCTTTCCTGTTGTGTTTTGACAGGACACTGCATGAGATCACATAGATTCAAAACAAGGATTCTCCCAGCACAGCCAGGGACAAACATGTCCCAGTTACCTGACTCTGTTCCCTTTTCTGAGCTGCCTCACAGGTTTTGGGTTTATTTTACTGGCCTTCTGGTCCGTTGTCCCTCTGCACTGGTTTGCTTGGAAATTCCATGGCAGATGTTGCAAAAATTTGGCTCCATTCAATCCAGCTCTCTTCTTGATTATCCTGGTTTTCTACCAATTCCGTTTGGTTAGGTTTAACAAAATGGTCTGCTACATTTAAGTGTCACAAGCCATAGGAAAGCAAGGAGGTAGTGGACTGGATTCATCTCACTTGACTTAATCTGAGAGATGCAAGCACTGCAGGTATTTAGAGTCAGCCAAAGTCTAATCTCAGAGTCAATGGAAGGAGACAGATAAATTGCTGAAACCAGACATTGTGGTATGAAGCAAATCTTGCTATAAAAGCACCTATTTCTCTCTGCTGCCCATGAAAAGGCTGAAAGGTTTCATCACTCCCTTTCCTCTCCCATAGAAGAAACTTCTTTTTTTGTAGTTCAAACACTGAGTCAGAAGGAGCTGAATTCAGCCAGGATGGTGAACACAGGGGAGCATCCTCTCACCCCAAAGTGAGCAACCCACAGAGGGGCTTTCTCCATCACTTCAGGGATGCTGAAATATTTCCTCAGTTGAAAATTCAACCTATTACTGGTCAGTGCATGCACTATGAGGAGATGTAGATTTAAATCCTTTCTTTTAAAGACATTTAATCAGCTACATGCACTAGTGGGAAGCAGCTATTGATTTCAGAGCAGTGCCCAGAAACCTGCAGGAGACAATCACTGGACCACTTCCCCAAAGACGTGGTGTAGCCCTGACTGAGAAAATACAGGCTGAAGTGTTATATCTCACTTTGTGTCTGAGCTGTCTCCTGTGGTCAACCCTGTGATCTCAGCGCTCTTGGTGCCTTTGGCTCCCATATCCCTCTGGCTCAAACTGGGAAAGGATGAGATATATCTCAGTGAGAGTTGGTGTCTGCCAGCTCAGCTTAGATCAGTTCCCATCAACCTTGCCTGCAGATGCGAGCAGCCTGCCAGCGTGACAGGAGGTGCTCTGACTTGAGATTCTGCTGATTAACCAAAAAAATCTCATTCAGACACAACCACCAGGAAGGACAAGCGTTCTCACCAAGCACCTGCAGATTCATTCCCTGACTCTTCCTGCAGTGCATGAGGGAAGGGGAATAATGCCCACACAAGGGATGGGGGCCCAAACTGACTTTGCTCTTGGTAGAGGATGCTCGGTTTTGCATCACCTGCCTGGCAGTGCACGTGTGAGAAGAGGGCTGCCTCAAAAGGAGTGCTGTGGATTAGAAAGCCTAAAGGGCAAGGAGAAACTGCAGAGGCAAGGAAGGGAATACTGCACATGTACATCTAACTAGTTTAGTTATTGCAGAGATCAGGCACAGCATCCAAGTGACAAGAGTACATTGTTTGGGGAGGCCAATGGAGTTCAACAATATAGACATGCTTTGGGTAGTAAAAATGCAAATTTAGAGTAAAATAGTTTAGATTACATGACCTTGACCTCTAGAGACTTCTTCCAAATCTATCTTTTGAGTTTTAAATGAATGGCAACAACGACCTTACCATCTGAATTTAGTCCGTGGGTCTAAACCTGCTTTGGACCTACCAGAGAAAGAAGCTGAAGCATTCAGAAAATGTTGTCATTTTTAGATCTTACTAACAATACCCCATGACCTCAGGGTTTCATGACGGATAACAGCATGGTTAGGCAAGGATCTGGGACCACAATCAGCAGATTTCATCCTAACCAAAGGCAACAGATGCAAACAAGAAGCAAAGGAAGGATATAAACTACCAGCACAGAGAATGCACAGTCCTTCTCTAACCGATTCTGCTCAGCACAGCCACAGCATACAATAAAGAATAACCAACCTTAGGAGTAGTGGGCAGGCTCTCTAATACAAAAGCATCTAATGCTTCCAATATTATACCATTGTAAATAAGTCAATAATTATAAATAAATAGTTAATTATGAGAGCTATTTAAAATCACTTTTCCTAAGATGAGAGATGACATTTTATACAGACACAAATACATCATTTTAAATGCTCAGTAAAAATCCATTTCAAGCTACTTGTAAAACAGAGTGCATAACATCAGTTTTATGTACTTCTATGAACATTTCGCCTTTTTCAGTCATTCATACATTCAAATTGCTGTAGTATCCAAGTCATCAAAATTAATATTAAAATAAAGCACAACTCTACATTATCATTAGCATAATTGCTTCACTATGCAAACAATAGACCCTCTTAGCCTGAATGGCTTTTTCAGAAATAGACGGAAACAAGTACCAACAGCAGCCTCCAGTAGAGAGAGCACTGTGTGCTTACAGCTTCTGACAGCCTGAGCTAAGCTGGACTGGGAACCAGCTGCCCGTCTGCACAAAGGCATTAAGGGCAAAACCAGTTTGCCATTTAACGATGAGAAAATTCATCAAGCAATCCATTCCCGTGCACCACTACTCAGAGCATTAGAAAGAGTTCACTAGTGTCTAAGCTGAATCTCGCTGTAATTTTGTTTCGCCATAGGCTGTCCTGTGCAGCAGGGCCATGGAGAAGGGATTTTTTCCATTGAAGACCACAAGAAGACCATACACATCTCTTTAGGTTTCTTAGGCCATGATATATACCAAGAATTACACTGAGGAATGTAAGATAAGGAAGGTGATTTATGCAAGAAGGTGTTGGAAACTGAATTTCTGAGACAGAAGAGTTTGATCTCCATTAACTACAGGATACACAATTAGGTGACCAGAAGGCAGTGAAACTGGTGCCTGGGATGGCAGTGAAGTTGATGCATTGCTCGCTAAACCGGCATTTCTGTAGCTGTAATCAGCAGTGAAATTACATTAGTCTCTGCCCAGAGATGCTGTTCCTCTGCCACACAACTTGTCTTGATATCAGAGTCTACCCTGAGCTGTAAGAAGGCTCTTGCATCCTTGCAATTTAAGCCACAGTGCTTCGTTAGGCTGTAACCCCCACAGTTGCCTTAACTGATGGCATTGCCTAGGAACACCAGGATCTGAACAGTCCTCTCTTCCCGTTGGGCTTCCAGCAATTTGGCCTGACATATGCACAGCAGTCCCACTGCAGGATTCACCATTTGCTATATTCTTGTTTAAGATTTTTTGCAAAGCCTTTTCAGCTTGCACCTCTGAAACGGTCACTTCTGGTGGGGTTCCCTGACCTCCCCTCAATTTTGAAATGAACCTTTGGTGGTGTGGAGAACCCCTCTGAACCAGGTTTTCATATGACTGAAGGATTGCTGTACATCCCTCCTGAGTTTTCCTTTACACTAATATCTGTTATAAACTCAGCTTTTATCCAAACCTGTATTCCTAAATACACGTTTGTGCACCTGATGAGTGCTGGCTTAGCAGTAGTTGCTGTATATTTGTATTCTAATTAAATCATTCCTCAGCATGCTCTTTGTCAAGATCAAACACACAGTGTTCCTCTCAGCCTTCTGAAAATGTAATAAATGCATCCACTATCACATGGTTCAGATAGTTAATGGAAGTACTGAGCAGAACTGGACACAGGACAATGAGTAATGAAACCTGACTCAATTAATTCTTCCAGCCTCCTCTGGACCACCCTACTGTACTTTTATCTACCCTAGATTTCTCGAACATGCTTATGAAAATGTCATATGTCTTGCACTTAAGTACACTGCCTCCCATGACATCTGCTTTTCTGCTAGCCAAAAGGCTTTGCTCTGTTTTAGGAGTAAATTCAATTTATTTGACATGATTTATGCTTTTCTAATCCAGGTTGGCTGCTACTCATCTTCTTTCTATCCTTCATATGTTGAACAAACATTTAAGGCTATTTATTTTGTATTTTCCAGATATTGAGGTCAAGCTGAAACCTCTGTCTCCTCTTTCAAAAAGAAAGCCTTTTAAGAAAGCACCACAGGACCAGCTAACTTCTCCTTCTACTAACTGCACATTTCTGCCTCTCTTTCCCCATCAAATATTGTTCTTTAGCCCTTGGCACCATACAGCTTGCCCCTGTTAACTGGGTGAATGAAAAGGTTTCGGTTTAAATAAATAACTGGCAGAATTTCAGTGCCAGTATTTTCAGGACAGTGGAACAATGAAAGAATCTCAGCGTGGAAGCACAGATGCGAGGGCAGGTTTGGGGGCTCACAAACCAGCTGTGGCTATGCAGGAAAACCAGTGTCCTGGTCTGTGGGCCCCTTCCTCCAGCATGTTTTCCTCCTGCAGAAATGAATTCTCCCCTCCTCACCACTTTATTAATTTCCTAAGGAGCAGTTGATTTGACCTAAATTGCTTCTCCTCTGACCTCTCCTTGGTGTGGCTTTGTTGCTATATGAGTTACTCCAATCTCTTCCTCACAGTGTTTTAATGAGTGCCTCTTTAGCATCGCGGGGCTCCTCTGTGAAAGGTTTTGCCATGGCCTCTCACAGTAGTCATTGCATGATTTCATTTAACCTGAGACTTCTCTTAACTCCTGTGTCTTACTTAGTGCTGCCTGTTCTGATTGTGTCCCTCCATACCGACTATTCTTAAAGTCCAGTTTTTCTCATTTAACTTACTTTCCATTTTCTGCAAACAGTGTAAGAAAACAAGAAATCAATGGAAAGCTCGTATTTGTCGAGTTGCCTTTTATTGAACCTTTTATTCTTCCTCTAAATTGAGATGGTTTGTGTTCATAGTCCTGCCATCAAATAAAAATTCTTAGCCTTGGTTTCTTCCCCCCTGGCTCTGCTTTCCATGAGATTTCATCTCCTGCTCCTGACTTCACTGAAAGTTATCATTATTCCATTGTTCTTCCTTCTCCCCACTGTAAGAATCACACTCACTCTCAGCCCAGCTGTGCTCCATCTTCAGCAGTTCCTTCTTCCATGGGGGAGACTCCAGCTTTCTCTTGGGTTGCTTTTGCCTCTCTGTGTCCAAAGTATTTAAACCTTGTGTTCCAGGAACTTGTTCTTGCATCAGTTTTCTGCTCTTTTCCTTTCTTAAAAGCTTATATAGATAAAAATCTCATTTCTATCCTCCTTACACATCCTCTCCTTTCCATTAGGGGTAAAGGAGAGTAGGAGGGGAAATCGGAAGGAATGAGGGCAAAAATGGTCTCTGTAGCCCTGTGGGTAGTGACATTGAGTACTTCTGTGCACCAGATTGAGGACTGAAGGTCGCTGCCACTCTACATAAGCAATGCACAATCCAGCCTGCTGCAGTGCCACACTTCATTGTTCTGGTTCACAGAAAGGTGAGTGAACATTCATTTTTCAAGCTAACCCAAATATTTCAAATAAATGCGCTTCCATTTTCTATTCAGTACTTTCCTTCTTTGGTTTAAGTAAACATATCCAAAGAAGAAAAGTAACACTAGCAACAAGAAAACCAGAAATCAGCTGATCAGAGGAGATCTGAACTGGATCAGACATAAGGGCTTGAAATTATGGGCAGTGAAGGGAACACTGAACAGTATTTCTCCTTGCCAGTGGCACACAGGCTCTGTTCAGGCTGCCCAGAAGGCTGTTGTGCAGCACACAAACAACTGCAGCAAACTGGACTGAGCTGGGGAAGGTGCCAGGGCAGCCCTGGGAGCTTGTTCTTCATGTAAGCAGCCATGCTCAGGTGTCTCCATCTGCAAACTGAATCCCTCCCTTGCACAGCATTTGCCTTTTCCTTCCTGAACATCTCTGATGGAACCGACAGGTAACGTGGAGATGGTCTCGAGAAGTGTGGACTTCTGTGTCCCGCAGCAACATTTCTGTTCACAAACTGTCTTTAGAATTTTTATGTTCAATGCCTGTTATCTCCCAGCCATAAGTTTAAATACACTATAGCAAGCTGCTCTCTAATATATCCATGCAATCCACAATCTAATCTTTTAATTAAACTACCTAGGAAGCAGCTCTTAATGGGGCTCTTTCATCCCAGGCAGCAGATCTATTCCCATTTTCAACATTCGTATCAGGATTAGTTAAAAACTTACCCAGTCCCACTCTACTCTGGAGCTTAAAACAAGCTCAAAGTCAGAACTGAAATACGTGCTTCTTGCCCTCTTATCTGAAGGAAAATTAAACTTTTTGGCATGGATAAGGAAGATATTGAAGTGCTTACATGTCAGAAAATAACATTTATCAGCACTGAGGTGTGGAAGAAAAGCATGATTTACATCAACTTTTTAACTGGAAGTTGAACTTGTTTCAGGTTATCAAGACAGCCTTTTCAGTATTTTGGGTCAAATATTTCCTATCAGTTTTCTCTTCTTTTCAGAAGAAGCATAAAGACTTGAGTCCACTGGATTATTTCATTTACATTCCTTGGGAAATTCTGACCTTTAAAATAATTTCATTTCAAGTAAAAAACAACAATGTAGATTCAGAAGTTTCACAGAACAAACTTTCCCAAACAAATATCAGTGTGTTCCCTTGAAAAACATATTATTAAAACTGATAGATTAAGTCTCCCTGACTGAAAACTTATGATCATTAAAACATGCAAAGTCAGTTATACCTGTATTGCCAGGCTCTGAAAAACACTGGGACACAGCTTGTCGTGTCATAAAACATATTCAGTTTGTGATTTGCAAGGTCTTACAAAGCAAATCAATTTTTTCCTGTTACAGGATGGAGCCATAAAGCCATTTCAATTTACTTCCTAAGCAGAAAGATAAATCTGGAGAGGGAAATACCCATATTGAAGGATATTATTGTATTGATGTGAATAATTTCCAGGCAAATTAGTGTTGTTTTATGTGCATTCTCACAGACAAGGAGAGGTCAAAGCAACCATGCAATGTCTTCCTTAAGTAGTAGAGAGGGAGGGAAGGTTGTCCTACAAAAGCACTTTGAAAACCTATTTGCATGCAGCAGCATTTAGATAATCTCCAGGTGTAACTGGAGTGGCCAGCAAGGAAAAATGAGGCAGTAAAAGATAGTGTTGCTCAAGAGGTGAAGTGCTGAGTGAATTCCTTCAAGAATTCCATCCTTGAAAGTGAGAAGAACTCTTGGCAAGGACCTGGGTGAGATTGCAGATAGGTTATATCCAAAGTTTATACTGCTTATGTTTCCTTTGCAACTCAGTACTGGAGAATATAACCTTGAATTTTGCTAGAAGATACTTTTTGCTTAATTTTGTTTTAAATTTTTGTTTAGTTTTTGTTTTAAATTTGCAGCTCTACATTTGGGGAAGGAACTTAAATGGTTTGGGGTAGATAAAACATCCATAAACTGAATTACAGAGTCCCCAGTTTAAATGCAACAGATTCCAATCCCAGAGGCTGCCAAAGCGAACCATCACACAAGCAATGAAATGCCAACTTTTGAGCAAGAGACAAATTAATCACTGGAACAAGCTAATGCAGTTTGGCTTGCAGTTAAAGTGAAATCTATGGGGTCACTTCCTCTGGTGCAGCTGATAAGCAGGAGTAATTTAATCATTTGCCACTGTGTATCTGTACTCAGAGTCTGATTAAAAGCTCAAAACTTGTGGTTGAAACCTACACATCTTCCGATAAAACTGCCTGCACAATCTACATTCATGTAGCAACAAGACTACAGTGAGCAAGGCACGAGGCTTACTTTACAATTTTCATCCCAAATACACACAAAGTAGGTTACAACAAGGACAGTACATACTGCAGCCTTAGTATACAACTGCTCCTGAAGTGGGAATAGGCAGCCATGGCATGGCAGTGCATAACCAGAAAGATGATGTTCAGCTCTACACACGCAGAGAAGCTGATACTTGGCACTCAGACAGCTCCGTGTGGCTGGGCTGAACAGCTGCAGAGACTCATCCAGTCTTTGCTTCCTATGGTTTCTTTGGAAAAATGACGGATCCTTCTCTGCAAATAACTCGTCCAGTTTTGGAGGCTGAGATCCTTCCTCTCACACTAGTGTGGAGTAATGACATTTACTGCTCTAGGAACAGAACAGTGCAGCCCTCTGCCACCCTGCTACAGCAACAGTCCCACGAGCAGACACAACTGTGCCCAGCAGAGAGCATTTGTACTGCCCACTGTGCGATAGCACACTCCCTGCTTGAGGGAACTCCTGTCTGCTGCCATCCCTCCAGCCCTGCTGCTGAAGGAGGTGATGATGGAAGGAGGCAGAGTTCTATCCCAGGCCTCCCTCATTTAACATGGAAAGGAGCAGAGAGAAGCAAAGTTACCCAAGAGCTCGGAGAAACGCTGTTCCTTATCTCACTGCATCCTCTGGGTAAAACAGGTAGTGATCTCCTGTCCCTCTTCTTCTCTCCTGGCATTGCTCAGCCTGGGAACAGGACTGAGGCTATTCTGTAATGCACTTTACCACATCTTCCTCCTATATCTTCTCAAGGTCTGCAGGTTTAAAAAGAACCTCATCTACACACTGATATCGGAGTTAGAATTTCAGTAGAGACAGGATTAATTTGGAGGCTGCTGCTGCTCTCGCCCATTGCCTTCAGGTAGCAACAGTTAAAAGAGATTAATTCCACCCAAAGTAGCGGATATTTCTCCCAGTGAAAGCAAGATCATTCCAACAAAAGAAAAGAGGAATTGAGTTAAAAGATATATGACTGCAATGGAGTGGGAAAGAAAGGAGGAGGAAAATGAGAGATCAAATAGAAATAACCCCAAAACTCTTGATTCTAAATTATTCAGGATTCCTTCAGCTAAAACCTGAGCAGAGACAAAGCAAGCTCTGCAGTAAAGCCATTGAAATGAGTAATTGCTCAGTGAGTTAAATCTCTCAAGAAAAAGCAGCCTCCTTTTTCTCACTGCAACTGCAGGAAGGGGGATTTGCTGTATGCACCAGTGCTGTGCCACAGAGCTGCTTTCCTGCCCAGTCTGCAGTGGCAGGTTATTAAACTGCATGAAGACACGGGCAGATGTGTTAGTGAGCCCTGATTTCATCAAAGCTGACAACCATCACACAAGGTCTGTTCAGGGCTGAACTCACAGACCTCTCTCAGCACAGCTGATCTGCACAGAGCAGAACCTGGCAGTGTTTGTTTCACAGGTATAACAGAGGATCACCAGGAAGCTCCTTGCTGAGCTCTAACTCCTTTTTCACAGCCTCAGATGTAGACAGCAGGATTACAGTTACTGTCCAGTCCTCCTGATTACAGAGAGTGTCTCGGACAACAAAACCCACCTTTGCCCTCATCAGGATCCTCGAAGCTTTAGTGAAGAAAGAAGTCACTGTCACACATCACTGCTGTAGAGCCAGAGCTCCCAAGCAAATGCTGTCATTATGAGACACCTCTTCCTACCTGCTGGGGCTTAAATACCCTTCAAAGTAGGACAAGGCTGATGGAACTCGTCAGGAAAAGCTGTAATTCAACTGCTGCAGAGATACCAGGGTGGAGTGCATGGACATGTGAATAAAGGTGGCTCCTCAGATAAAGAAAGCGCATGCGTTCATGGAGAAAATGAAGTGGATGGAGCAAGAGACATGTTTCTCTCTCCAGGAGAGAACAGCAGGTGACTGCTGCTGTTTACCAAGAGGTGAAAGTTTTGAGTACTAAGAGCTTGCTCAGCTCCTGAGCAAATGAACACTGTATATTATTTACCAGCCAACCAATGCAAAATGTCTTCCTATACACTTCAGAAACCTTATTCTGTCCTGCTGACTCTCCCCGATGAAGAACTGTCAACATCACGTATATATTTCTTTACTTCTAAAGGCACCTTTCTTGTAGAGTTCATACATAGGGCACGTGTGTGGCAAGCCTTTCCAGAAATCTCTTTCCAGCTTATACAAGTGGATTCTGAGGGTGTTGTGCATTTATCCAAGATGGAATGTGTTGAAATGACCCCTCAAAACACAGGGTGTGGATTTTATCTGCACTGATCAGCAGATTCAAGGGCTCATGACAGGAGTCAAGTGGGCACTAAACCAGCTGAGAGTGTTGTGATGATGGAGAACGCTTGATAAAGTCTGTGGGCCTGAGCCAAGATGGAAATGCATCCTGATTCACACCATGGTTCTCTCACCTAAAGTACCTCCCTGGTCTTGCACAACATACAAGTCAGCGTAAAACAATATACCAACTCCTTGTAACTATAGAGATGTGCCCACCACAGATATTTATGCAGTTTGATGCTGGTTATACATTGCTCTTTAATATAGACTTAGGTCTCCCCTGCTAATTAATTACTTCCAAAGGTTTGCTCATGGCAGTTTGACCTGGGTTAGCTCAGCACTGGCTGAACTACACAGTGCTTGTGTGCTACAGGCTGTGCGATGGCTACCCTTGAAAGAGTTAAATGAGGGATCTCTAGAGCTGAAAACATGTGTAACTGGCATGAAAAAGCTGAAAACCTGTGCCTGCAGTTACTAGCTGGTATCCCTGCGGGAAGGCTTCTACCACAGACACACTGGTGGGAGCTGTAAGCCCTGCCAAGAGCTGGTTACACTGGCTACCAGAAGTGACACAGTCCTACTCCCAGGCACCAGAAGCCTCCTGACAGGTTTTCTCATGGTGGGTTGCAGACACTTGCGGAGTCTGGGAAATCCCCAGGAGTTTTACTTTGTTGGCATCTGACATTCTACCCCGGAGCCTCTCAGAGAAATCCCAGCTCTCTCTGCTCTGGTACAAGCCTACTCAATAACAAGTCACCACCGCAGCAAGTTTCTTGCCCAGCCCAGAGCCTGCCGGTGCTCCACTCTCTGGACAAGTGTTCTGCTGCTCCCCCACCTTGGGACTCCCAGCCAGTGGCACCAGCTGTGTTCAGGCAGGTCTGCCAGCATGCTCCATGCTGCCAGGGAGCATCAGGAAGTAGCCAGACAGCACAAAGCAGTGAGCATGCCTCCCTGGCAACCTGCGGGCTGCCTCAGAGCTACAGTCTGTCTGGGTCGCTTGTGTAAAAGAAACAGCAAGGGCTGAAAATGTAGATAAATCAGACATTATAACAACATGAGTTAGAATTTGTCAGCATCAGGACAGGGAGTACAGAAACCCCAGGCTCACAGATCCTCCTTACATATCCCCTATCCCTGCCTCGCCTCCACAGCCACCCTACACTGCCCGCTTGTGCTTTCTGTTCCCAGCAAAGGCTCTTCTCGACCTCACTGTCTGGTGCAGGGGCCCTTTCCCTTTGGTACAGATGGAAAGGGCACATCACAATGGAGCTGTGTGAACAATGGCAATTTTAGTTCATTAGCCATATCAGAAATGGATAGAGAGAAAAGGAAAGAGAAAGCAAGCTGGTTTCTTCAGCTGAACCTGAAAAGCACTATTTGGTTGTCGTTTTTTTGGAACTGAAAATAAAAAGAAATCCCTTTCAGGTCCAACAAAACCTGAATTCCCTTAAAAATGCTTTTTTAGCCTATTATTCCCTAATTAATCTGCAATAATTTCTAGAGTGAAAAGATCTTTTGAACTGAAATAATGAGCAGTGCCAGTTCATGAATATCTCAACATTCGCACAGTTCAGGATTGCTCAGTCTCACTCATATCCCACACCTGAGAGTTAACCTCTTGCTCACTGTCCCTTTCCCACAGAGTGGGACTGCAAGGGCCTATAAAGATTTTGTGATCATAGAATGGTCTGGGTTGGAAGGGACCTTAAAGCTCATCCAGTGCCACCCCCTGCCATGGGCAGGGACACCTCCCACCACACCAGGTTGCTCCAAGACCCATCCAACCTGACCTTGAACACTGCCAGGGAGGTGGCAAATGCCAAATGTTTGTATACTATCCTAATGGGTTTATTTCCATCAGTTTACCTCTACTAAACCATCTCTGAGTCCTTTTTGGACAGGATTTGAGGCCAGAGGTGGGTGGGTGGGTTCCAGTGCAGCACACAGGTCCTTGCGAGGGTCTGTCTCTGTATAATCCTCTGACTCCACCAGTCCAGGCTTAGTTCCCTCAGACTACTGGACAGAGGTGGTAGATGTCTCTGCACTCCCACCCCAACTCCATTTAAATTAGAGGTTTGTTCTTAGTTTCAAACTTTTCAAGTAAAACAGCTGGGAAACTCTCTCTCCCACACCAATAAAATACAATTTCCTCCACTTCCCTCAACCCCTTTTCTTGCTCCAATTAAAAACTCAAATAACATGCAGCTACAAACCCACAGCTAAATCCCTGGGAACACATTATAATAATTACCTTAAGCAGTATTTCTCTTTCTTTACATCATTTATTAATATTAAAAGACATCATGGGAGCATTTAAGCTGAGCAGTATGAGCAGGTAGCACTCTTGCCCAGCCAGATGAGGTTTCTTTCACAAAGGTAAATTCTGCAGTGCAGCCCAGCAGTCCAGGGAACTGCAGTTCCTGGAAAGAGCCTGAAAACCATGACTGGAATGTATATATGGCTATTTTTTTCCCCCTTCATCTGCTCCAGTAGTAGCAAAGAGCTGTTAGGGATGCAGCAATTTGCCCTGTCACTGCTATTTTTATATATACGCAATTTGTAGGGGGGGCGGGGATGAAAAAAAGGGAAGAGAAGAAAAAAACCATGTTCTTTCATTTCAGTAGCATCTAGATACTGCCCATTTAATAGCTGTTATTTATCCAAGCATTTAATCGTGCTGTAAATATAGTGAGTCTTTCAAGCCACAAAATACTTCAGTTAATGAAATTAAAGGAGGATTTACAATTCAGCTCTGCCTTTTCATTCTCTCCCCTGGGCTGTGTCCCAGGCTTCCAGAGCAAACGTTAGCCTCTGTTCTGGGGGAAGCTCTGAAACCAGCATCCTATCCCCCCAAATCACTGTGACTGACTGCAGGAATGAAGATGTTTAGCACTTGCCATTTTGCATTGCAACCATCTAGTGACTCTTAGGGAGAGGCTAGGAAGAGGTGTTTAAGGCAAGACAGTGCCTCAGAAGTAATGTGACAACACCTACAGCATCCCAAAAGGATCTTCAGATACTGCTGCAAGCAGCTGGTGGTACTGCCCTGCTGTGGTGATGGGGAACTGCCACAAATCCACTGAAAACCACAAGGATAACACAGAAAAGAGCCAAATTCCACTCCTGGTTAGAAATGCATCTAGAACTGTGCTTAAAACCCTCAGAGCTTCTCCCTGCTTACCCCAACACCACTGAGTGAACAGGTTTTGGCCACAGGAGCAAAAGGCTGGTGCTATATCCAGCACTTCTGCTTCCTATGGATGGAGCTGCAGCCATAACAGCATCCTTGCCTCCTGCAGATTTAATCCAGCCTAGGAGGGATGAACCCTGCACATGTCCTGATCATGTCTGCTGACACGATGATCCATTTTTACCCCTGTCAGCACCCCTCGGGCACCCTCAGCACAAATGTGTCAGCAAGTTTCTAATCTTGGAGCTTTTCTTGCTAGAGATGGAGCAGGAGAAGCAGCACAGCTTGATTCATTAGCTAATGTTTGTTCAGTGCTCTGAAGACTCCAAAGTGCTGTATAAGGGCTAAAAGTTACTATTTTTCTGATCTCAGGATGAGTTTTCCTTGCTGGTAGTTAGAAATGTTTTGCCATGTAAATTCAACTAATCCGCCTGGGAATAGCAGAGATGCTCAGAGGAGGGGTGTGCTGGCAAACATCCTCTGAAGTGCTTCTATTCCCAGGACTGCAGGCAGCTACAGAGCCCACCTGTAAGCAGTTTTTCCCTCCCCAAATCTGTGCTAAGCCAGGGACCACTTTCCTCTGCACATTCCTGGTGGCCTTTCCCCATCATGGCCCCACGTTGGAGTCTAAACCTAGAGTGCCAACTCCTTAAACAAGCCCCTGGAGCAGAGCAGTGTATCAAAGCACTCTCAAGGGACAAGTCAGTGTAGTTACAGCTTTGTCTTCCCGAGCTGTCAGTCATTTTGATACCTGGTGGCTGAACTGAGAAGTTGTTGCTTCTCATCTTTAGCATCACACAACTCGGAACAGAATAATCGTAAAGGTCCTTCCCAGAGGACAGATTGCCGTGCAGATCCATCCTGCTGATAAGACACCAATACAACAGTGACAGCACAGGTCAGAATGTGACCTGGTGTAAATGCCACCCCAGTGAGCAAGCACTGGTACTGCTGCTATGGCCGTGTGGCTCCAGTGGGAGCTGCCATGGGTGCTCCTCCAGGCCAGCCTGCAGCATCCTACCAAGCAGCGTGGAGGTGAAGAACAGGCTAGAGGGGAGAAAAGGATCTTTGCTCCCCACTCACCAGCCCTGAAGGTTCACAACTCCTTTGTCCAGAAGATAAAAAGGAATTGAAAAACCTGGTGATATCATCAAATATAAGTGGCTGTGACTCAGAGCCCTGAGCTGCTCCCAGTTCCCCAAGCAGGTAGGAAGGGCCAGTGGCAATCCTGGGCAATGTCACTGTTTCATGTGTCTCCTTCATTCAGTGTCCTGCCCATGGAGTTCAGGGGCACAGCCTGCACATCCCTGATCCTCAGTAAGGACTTGGGCTTCCTTTAGAGTTCCTTTTCTTTACACAAAATGCTCTTCTGAGGCCCAGAATGAGACCGAGCCTCACAGGCAACCTCCAGCTTTTGCTGGGTAGTGGTAAATCCAGAGATATTTTTTTCTAGTTTCCCTAATGCTCCACTGTGCTGAATTATGATTCAATGCTTGAATTTATATGAAATTAAAATGAGGAGAGCCAAACACACTTGTGTGCTAAAATGCTTTAAGTTAATTTGATCAGACTTTGGGGTATAGAGTCCCAGTAGACCAGCACAGATTGACTGGAGCTCATTTATATTCCTGTGCTTCAGATGGAAATGAACAGAAAACAGTAGTTAGGTCCAGTCCAAAGTGCTTTTCAGTTCTCTTTGCTGGAGCCAACAAAACTATAATATTTGAAATAGTTCCCATATCTCCATAATAGCCTGCTGAGCCCTTGATTGACTATAACAGAGCTCTGGGCTGTTGACAACAGGTTGGTTATAAGCTTGCTGCTGGTGTAGAAAGTTGTTTATACAAAGATGAGAGGCTGCAGCAGTCCTCACATAGCTGTTTCTCATTTACTTTCACCTGCCACAAACTGGTTTTTGGCAGCTAAAAGCTGAAAAAGCTTTTGTGAATCTTGGCAGGAATTTTCCTTTGTTGGAAAAGATACCATGAATCTTCTCTGGCTTTATCATGCTCCATAAGGTCAACCAATAGGCAGAGTTTGTCCACTTTTTAACAGCTTCTTTTCTTGCTGTTTTATTCTGTCAGTGATGAGCCTGTTCTGGAAGACACTCAATCTCTTCTTAAATTTATTTTTTGAAAAGGACCTGGCTTTAACACCCAGCATTTGTGTTACTACTTTGCTTTAATGGCTTATTACCAAGTGATGTTTTCCAGGGAGACATCAAAGGCCTCTCAAATGCACCCCACAAATGATAAAGCATTTGTTCCTTTGCAGGAGCACATGGCTGGAAAGGAGTAGCCCTGGCACTGCGCGTGATTGCATCCTCCCTTGCCTTTGTATTGTGCTGTCTTGCAGGTTTTCAAGATCCAGCTGGAGCCAGACCTAAGAAACCTGGTCTCAATTCAATGCCGAGCCTGCTTTGGGCAGGAGGACGGACTGGATGATTTCCTGTGGTCTCTGTCACATTTCCTTCCCTCTTGTGCCACTCCATAGATTTCACAGTCCCAGGAGATGCTAATATCCCAGTGCAGAGTTTTTATCTGGATTTGCTTTCCAGTGATTTAGGGAGAGCCCTGTCAAACTCTGCAGAAGCCCTTAATGCTCCTCACATCTGAGACAGCTTGGCAGGGAACATCTCAGCTGGCTGTCTTTGTGATGGTTCCATTTGAGTTCCACAAATAATCTTTTCCTTTTCTTCCTCACTCAAGCAGTCCATTAGCACAATGAAGCCAATCTCTGTGCAGAGATGCAACTTGCTGCTCATCCCACTTACTGTGAGTCAGTGGTGGCCCTGGTCACTATTCTCAGAAAATAATATGGAAAAGAATAAAATTAGCATCAGCTGTTTTGCCTTGAGTTACCCTGAAAGGTAGTTTGGGAGTTTTCTTGGCAGACTTTCCAGTATTTAAAGACATATGTGAAACGTTTGGTTTTCAGTTCAAGTTTTCAATAGGACAAAGAAAAGATTTTTTGTGGAAGGCAGCTACTTTTCCTCAAAGGCATCTGTACAGCCACAAATCCAGCACACTGTCAAAAAGCCATTTCAGTGAAGCAGTTTCAACTAGTCCTTCTTACTCACCTACTCCAGTAATTGATTGCACACCTCTGCAAAGCAGCTTTTTTTCTGACTCTACAAGCATTTATATTTTTGCTGTCAGAGCCCACAACTCAGACACTATTTACATTTCTCTCCAGATCACTGTTCTGTTTCTTGAAATTATTTTGCCTGCCTTTCCTGTCTGATGCAGATCATCTATCATTTTCTGTGTTCTTGGGATTGGGGCTGTTTATTTCTCTGCTCTTTGCAACTGCACCTACTAACAGCATGACCAAGATCCATCTCTCAGTCTGTACCACTGATGTTACCTAACATGGATGATTTTACAGGGAGTTTGTAACTGGATCTCACTATCAACACTCCAGTTAGGGCCAGTCGTCCCCAGAGAGAACCTTCCCTAGCTGGAGAGGGGACACACGGTCACTGATGGATTTCAGTGCCTGAGCTATCCCATCTCTAAAACCCTAGTCTCAGTAATAATCTGCACACAGCCTGACTACGTCTGGGTCTGGGGTTTCCAGGCTGTTTGATGAGATGCAGTAAACATTTAACTCCCATCTATGATGTTTCTTTTTAATTACATTTTTTTCCTGAAGCACCTGAGATTTTACAGAGTACTCCGTTCTTCTCATGACACTTCCAGGCCGTTTTGCAACTCTGCTGTCCCTAATCTGGCCCTACCTTATCATTTATTCTGGTCCTCATATCCTGCCATATCTGCAACACCTTCACTCACTCTGCACAAGTAACTGTGGGCGAGACCACTCTTACCTGATATAACACTCTTTAGTCAAAGAGACTGATGTGCTCCCATTACAGCATAAGTTTTCATTGTCACAAGAGCCCTCCTACAATCTCATCCTTCCATCACATTAAGACAAAATCCCTTTCTAATGGGTCCAACTGCAAGTTCATTAAAAAACAGTCAATCTGTCCATCCCCCATCAACGTGCTCTGACGCAGACACAGTTCAGAACAGGATTTTCTCCAGGCACTGATATTATAACAGAGGGATTAAAAATGGCTCAACAATGTTGTACATGGTCAGCACTGCTCAGATCCAGCACAGCTGAGAAACAGGGAAAAAACAGCCCAGAACCCATCTATGTGCATAAGACTCTTCCCATGATTATACTGTGAAAATCGGCTCTGCTTGAAGAAACAAGGACTCATTTTTCCCCAGAAACGGACTTCATTGTTCCAAAATTTCCACTCTGTAGCTTAGCAACATTTTTCCTCAGACAAGGAGCTGTTCTAATATATTCTGAAATGCAAAAGTCCTTGAATTCTGAGCAGTTTTATGTTTCCTTGCATACAGAAATGCACAAGCAGACAGACAGATGTATCACTGCTGTAGATGATTATGGCTTCTTCCTCCAAGATTCAAGAGAGGCCAATTACTTCCAAGCCATTTTGCCTTTTCCTATCTGCCACTGCTGCTTAATCGATGGTCTGTGTTTAATGAGGCAGAAAAACAGCAGAGAGAATAGCAAAGGCTTCATTCAATAAAGGAATATTTCACATTTAACCGTGTCTTGAAGGAAAGAAGATGAATTTGCCCTGGAGCCAGGACTGTGAAATTCCTCAGACTGTAGAGCTCCCAAGGTGGACCCAGGCTCTCTCTGGTAAATGTAAGCCAGGACTCCGTGCCAGTCCAGAAAGACTCCATCCCTAAATGGGGAAAACTTGTCCGAAATTAAAAAATAAAAAAAAAATCACTTGTCACTTTTCACAAAGCATCTTCAGCACTGAATAGCACCACTGTAGAAAGAGCCTCAGTTTTAGCTCACAGACATGATTCCTAGCTTCTCCCTCACTCATTATCTCCTGGAGGTTGTGTCTCTCTTATGAAGCTGCTTCTCCCTGTCCCAGCCCCCACACAGCTCCTTCTCCACCAGTGAGAGGTGTGAGGGCAGTGGTGGCACTGCAGCGTGTGCAGGGATTTACACAGCCACAAAGACCATGATATGGCATTTCAGGGGATGGAGAGAACATGAAAAAGGAAACATCTGAGATTTCTAAAGTCATGTAACAAAGATGAAGGTACTGGAAAAGCCTGGTGAAGATTCTAGAAAAGCCTGCAGAATTCTTCTACACAACAAGGACCCAACTACCCTATATCCTCTCCTTTCTGCTTTCTTCCATCAACCTCAAGCAAGTAACGCAGGACTCCTCTTTGCTGGAATTCAAGGACAGGCTTTTCCATTCAGGAAGTTCCTATTGATCTCTGCCTTCCCAAATCCCAGCACTTCCCAAATCCCAGTGTTGCTGAGAACCCCACAAACAAAATGATGTCTAGACCAGTGGAAAAGCACTGTGTTCTGATTAGCTTAAATCTGAATAAAATTAAATGAAATAAAATAAATTATAAGAATTGTGGTACCTGGGCCAGTGCTGGGTCCAGTTGATAATTCACAGGCTGCAGCTTAGCAGCTGCCATTGCCTCCAGTAAATATGCAGGGATAGCAATCAGACCAGATTTAATTAAACCACAATTACTGTCTCATTAGCTCGAAACAGAATTCTTATTGTGGAGCCTTCTTTTGATCACTGGCTCATACTTCCCAAGAAGGCTTTGTTTTATTTTGGACTGGGGGGAGGGAGATGAACCTGAGATTGTGCTGATGGAAATGAGCCCTGGCAATGCCCAGATGCCCAGGACACCACCAGTGTCTGTGACATCAATGAGAGAAACATTTTGAACTTTCATAGATCAGGGTTTGTGCACAATGAGTAGAAACATCTAAAGTATGCTCAGAGTCACCAGCCCTTTCTTTACTGAATGCTCGAGGTGGGTGGGGGGGTGTTTTGATTGGGTTTTTTATTACTGACGTTGTTTTAAATACTCCATGCCTAGACAGGCAAAGACAAGTGGATTTGTATTAAACCAAGTACTCCGATAAAGTCGTTCCTCACACACACAAGATAACTAATTGGTGTCAGTCAACTGACAGTTCTTTAGCCACTAGCTCTTCTTTTGTTTTTAAAGCTTTATCATATAAATTACTCTATAAAAGCATTTGGCTAGCTGACAGTTCTCAGTACAAAACTAGAGGAAACCCACAAGCCTACTGACTGGGGACTGGCTGCCAACAGAAAAGAGCCACAGGTAGATTCTGCCACTAATTGGAGTGGATTTATGTCAGCAGGCAAGAAGTGGAAATCATTGTAAAGGAACCAGCGTAAGAGTTGTTAAAATACTGCGTTCCTGGATGTTCACTCTCCACATGTCAAGGAAACAGCCTCTGTTTTGGGCTCTGTGTCTTTCACCATTAAGAGAAAAAAATATATTAAAAGTCTTCTGCATTTCACTTTAAATGCTTAATCTTTATACTTCATGATTTTCAAAGAAATGCAACCCTTAACCAAATAGAAAGAAACTTTCCAACAGTTTATCTTTTAAAATATTTATTGATTGTTTAATCTGTGTTATGAATGGTAGGGGAACGCAGACTTGTGATTTCTGAGTGACTGAGTCTGGCAAATCTCAAACCACAGATGAAGAAACCATTCCCAAGACAATGCTAGAGCTGCAATTTGTTATTTCAGAAGCTGTTCTATAAAGAACAAAGGCCCCAGTTCAGCACATTACATATGGTTATGTCTATCTTTAAAGATATGTGTAGTAAATCCCCTTGAAATCACTGGAACTACTCATATGCTAAAAATCAAGCAGACGCTTAGGTATCTTGCTGAGCTGATGCCTAAGGATCATGAGAAGCTTAATAAGCAGTCATCCTAAACACTGTGAATATATAAGCTGTGAAATTCTCATCAAAAATAAGAGGCCTCAAGACATCCAGAGATGAATCATGAAAAACAAATTGTCAAGCCTCTTATTAAAGCAAGAGAAAACACAACATCATGCAATCAAAGCAATAAAGAATCTCCAGCTCCACATCAGCTGGAATAATCAAATCAAAGCAACATAAAAGAAGGAACGGCAGACAATCAAAACCAAAGGCGTGCAGCACCTAATGGCTCCTGCTTGGAATTGTTTGCATCTGTTTTGGAAACAAACTCTTCCCCAACTCATCAGAAAAACTAACAACTGCTCAGTGTAATCCATGAATGACAGTATCTGAAGGAGCTGTACATCTTGAAACCATGCTGGGCTCACTGGTGGCCTCCCAAGCCAGGCAGGGCTCCATGCCCATCAGTAGCTCTTCTCTAGATTTTGATCCAGAATGTGCATGAGCAGGAGGGTTGTGTGGCTCTGAATTAGTCAAAGTGTGCAGAATTTCCATAAGCAAAATCAATTATCCATAGGTTCCTGGGTTGTTCCTAGGCTGGAGTGTTGCTTGGGTGAGGTTGTGTATTTTCAATGGAATCAGGTCAATTTGAATCATACCAAAAAAACCTGTCAGGTTTCCCATTATGGACTTTACTAAGTTCAAAGTAAGAAAACAGAGTTTTCCTTAGAAAACGGTTTTTCTGCACAAGAACTCCATAACACAAAAACTCCACATACCCCAGCCCTGTCCGAGATGGGAGAAGTGAAGATTAAGAGTTAAACTCCAACGTGAAACAAAAGAAAATACAAAAATCCGAGCTCTGGAGGAGTGGCTGGTAAAGCAGTGGTGGAGGATTAAAAACCAAAGCGCCTTGGCTGAGAAGGGTACATCGCAGCAGCACTTATTGAATGACAAGTGCACTTCATGAAAGGGAATCTATCAGCTTAGCACGTCTTTGCAAGATCATGCAGTGAGGTTCAGTCGCTCCTGTAATACAATTACTTTCTCCAAAAGACCAATTCAGAAAGCAATTACACACCATTAGCAGTGTATTTCCAAAGGCCTCAGCTCACCCAAGAGAGCCAGCCACACAGCTCCACTAAGCTACTGCTCTGTGCCATTTATACCTCTTCTTCCCGAGTCAGGAAGATACCATCGAGAGCTCAGCTCTGCTGATTTTACAGAGGGGTTCAGGCAATTAGAAAATGCAATAAAATCAAGAGGAAAAAGGCTGGACAGGGAAACCCCAGCAGTTTAAATATATCACTCAGAGACCTTTGCAAGGCCATTTTTAAGGCTTGCTTATACCAGGGGCAAAAATAAAGGGAAGGAGAGGATTTTTAGGTGTTAGTGCTAACATTCCTCACAGATAAGCTCTGCCACCACATTTTTTCACACTAGTTAAGGTAATTAAGCATCACTTTTAAGTGGAATTAAACTTTTTAAAGACATTTGAAATACAGGAGCTGACACACGGCTGGTCCAAAATAGCTGAGCAAGGATGGCTTTACCTGTAGACAAATCCCTTGCAGCTGAAAGCATGAGTACAGTTCCTTAGCCACAGATTAGCCTCCACCTAGATGCCTTGGCTAGTGTTGGCAATGAATGGTTTTCATCATGGATTGTGTAGTTTTCATAGGAAATACAAAGGACCCTGGGGCAGGTTTATGCTGTCCACACCCAAGGCTGCACACAACGATTTCCCACCTCGGTAGGTGACAGCCAGCAAGTCTGTGTCCCTCCATAACACTATTGCTTCTCTTGCAGCTGCTTAGTTCTACCCACAGAGCAGCTCACACCTCCAACTCAGGTTCATTGGCAATTTAATTGGGATAGTGAACCCTGTACTCGCTTCAGCAATGTGCCCCTACCCATACACGAGAGATTTCTGTCCCACACAGAAAGGAAGGCTCAGTGAGAGCTCAACAATTCATAACTCAGGGCACTCCTGTAAATTCCCACTGATTCCTATTAAAGGTTTGTTAAACTTAAGATAAAAAGTACCTTTCACCTCTTCTACTCTTTACCACACAATCATATAGACTGAATAAAATACATATATTTACATTCAATTAAATTTTTCCCAATTGCTTTGAGACCTCTGAACTGTAAGAAAATGACAGGATGGTTAAACACCTGATCTTTATCAGATTCCCTCTTCACCAGTTGTATGAATACTGTGAAAGTTACTATAAGAAATATTATAAATTTCCATGGTTCAAAATGTCATAATACTTAGTTTATACCCCCCGGTAACGTTCACAATAGAAGTTTCTCCATCAAGCCATGCAGTTAACAGGTTCTATACTCAATAGTTTTCTCTCTGACTTGACAGAAACAGTTTAAAGGACATGTCAAAGATCTCTTCTTAGCAGAATGGCTTTCCTGCCTCCAACTCCTCTGCTTGCATCCCCAGCCCATGGGAATTTACCTATGCATCAGTAGACTATCTACTGGTTAGATACTTCACAGTATTTCTCACATATTTTCCTCTATTGGTCACAATTACAACTGCATTATAGTATCACCAGAGGAACTCACTGTAAAGATTAAATTAGCAAACATTTGGAAAGCAGAGCCTGACTTCAGTAACATCTCACAAGGACACTCACTGGACACCAAACGGTCCCCATCTCCTACACTACAAACAAATCAGCCGCATGCAGAAGCATCTTACAAAGTGAAGTGCTTTAGCACCAAGAACCACGTGAGGTTTACTACACATATTTAACCAAATGTTCAAATTCTCGTTTCTTTTGCAGAGTTTATACACGCTGCAAGGTTGGGAGCTCAGCAGGCTTACAGTTTTTCTCTTCCCAGGCCTATTACAGCAAAGTATAAAATATCTCGCTGCCTTTAGCAAAGTGCTGCCAAATGGTAGCATAATGACAATATTTATCCTTAAGTGTAACTGTAGTTATGCATGGCTTTTTAGCAAACCACCTGAGAAAACCTCTCCTCTGGAGATCTCAAATAAAATCCAGCAGACTGATGGGACAAAAAGCTTCTAGAGGAGCTTTCTGTGGCTCAGCTAGTGAGAAGCCAGCGCCAATTCAGAAGATAATGAAGAGCAGGAAAAACACCACCTCCCTTAACAAATTCACCTAGTAAACAAGAAGTAAGGCAACAGCATTTGTCTGGAGCCTACAGAACTCTCTCCTGTTTTTAATGCTTTGTTTTGCCTTGTTCAGAGGTACATGGCTTTAAAAGCATTTGGGAGCCAGGGTATTGACTCACAGGAGGTGAGAGATTCATCTGGGATGCCAACACTGGTAAATTTTTAAGATGTGCTGCTGCTGCTCCTCCTCATGAAGATAATTAATGGCAGCGAGGAGATAGGAGACCCCCCTTCAAGAGCTCCCTACCCACGAGCTTTATACAACTCAAGGCCTAGATGGGATGTACCTCTACAACTGTTTCCCAGATTATCCTCCTCCACATCCTGCTTACTACTGAACTCTGCCATTTGTGTTAACCCCTTCCTCACAGCCAAAATCAGCCCATCCTGGTGGAAAAGGAGTTTACTCCTTCCATTTAATTTTGACAAGGTTTATTAAAGAATAATCACAGACACCTTTTGCTACCATGAAGATGAGACTCTTAAAGGCCTCCAAATCCCCATATGTCATGAAATCCATAAAGAAATAAAACATCCAAATAGCAGAGCATTAAGGATCTGACTATTTGAACCTTAGCAAGGTGCTCCCTGGTTTATGAGCCCACCCACCCAGGCTAACATGTCAGAGAAATACTAAAACACTTTGCTGATACACTTGCAGATGTAACACAAATCTGGCTTTGCTACAAAAATAAACACAACAGCGCAACCTTCTAAATAATTTGTGGTTCCCAGATGATTTTTCTGCACCAAGAAGGCAGGAGATCATTCAGGGAGAAACAAAATTATAACCCCAATCTCCTTCTGTTGAAGAGAGGCTGATACTTCAATTATTTATGTGGGCTTTAAATATTTAGCTTGGCACTTATACCCTTAAGGAAACTGTAGTTACCACTTCATCATTACAAGGAAACCATTATTTATTCATGGAATCAATAGGAACACTAAGCAGCAGAAATGCTTCGTTCCTATGTGTGCACCACAGGGGTGAGGGTATAGAGAGTTTCTGACCCTCTGGAGAGAACAACCTGATTTCTGTGGTCAGCACAGTTCCCATGAGACAGGTATATTGTCTCAAATTTGTCTGATATTGAAAAAGATAAGTCCAAGAAACAGGCAGCAATGCAAAGAGAAGGCTGAGTATCAGTGAGCTCAAGTACTCGTGTGACTGTAGAATGGAGAAAAAGCCACATACCTGCACTGAGTGCAATAACTGAAGTCACTGAAGGTTTGTGGTGGACTACTGTGCTTTTACTGACAGGTGATGGTGGAGGTGCTGACTGGGACCAGATTTCTAGCAGCAGGAATTGAACCTGGGACCTTGTAACCTGAAATCAGAAATATTTATGGCTTCCCTATGAATCTCATTTTTAGCAAAGCCTAACGCAGGGCTGCAGAGAGGTACATAAAAAAGATTTTGCTTTGCCCTGGGTAACCTCATTTCATGGCTGGGTAGGAAAGCCGAATTTCCACTGGCATCCTTGGCACATTAACTCATTTTCAACAATCAGAGTGGGAAGCATCCTTCCAAAGCACGGTAGTAAAATACAATGTTAACCTATTTTTATTATCCTTAAAGCCCTTTATGCCTCTTAAATTTTCTTTATAAACAATGGATAAGGTTGATATAGGATGACTTGAATGCAATCAACCTTGTTTCAGGTTTAACTGAACAGAGAACAGTCAAGCAAAGGCGTAGACTCAGCTTTTCATACTGGTCGTAACTGTCACTCAGAAGCCTTCCGTGTCCCCTTTCTCTTCAGAAACCTACACCTCCACCCTGTTAGTATAGAGACATATCTACAAAGAGCTTAAACTGACTATATTTTTAGAAAGAGCCAGTATATTGATTATCCCTTCCCTGACATGCAGATGGCTGTTCCCACTCCTGAGCTGCATCGACTGAAACCTCTCTAACTCCTCGCCCCCCTGGCTCTACTACCAGCACCTGCAATATTTGCAGCTCCTTGGTTCCTGGGTTTTTTTCCCCTTGAAGATCACTGACAATACCCCTGTTGCAAATGTTTGGGCCCCTTTACTCTCTACCATCATTTTTCACAGCCACTTCTTTTGGCAGCCATACAAATATCATTTGACATGCTCTAACATCTGCATTGCGTTTAATTTGTATTATTTAATTTTGAAATATTACCTGCTCCAGAACTCTGATTGTTCTATACCCCATTATAAATTAGACAGAAATGCAAAGAAAATTAATCATACTTAGGATAGGTCTCAGCAGATGCTAGAACACTATCAACGAAGCTCTTAGGGGAAATAACACTCTTAGGACGAAAAGGGGCAGATGGATTTGTAACTTGAATAATAATTGCATTAATACTCATCATTAAGAACTCCCCTGTTTCTACAGTGTGAATGGGGGTGGTGATATTTGCAAGCCCACTACTCATCAGCCACCTAAAGGCCTGCTGCCTACTGTCCTGCATCTTTAAAAAAAAAAGGCCTTTCAATACAGCTGTGAAATAGATGTATTTTTACATTTGTCTGGCACCTAGGTACTCTGTGAGTCTTCTATTGGATTTACTTTTAATGTTCCCTTCAAAAAGGGAAGTAATTGATTATAATAGATCTATTTATTTTTAGGTGCCATGTTAACAAATTCACTCTCGCTCCTGAAATGAAGATTCATAGAGGCAAAGCAAATCACCAAAGAAATCCCTGATGGAAGAATCACAGTCCCACAGACCAAGTGGAAATGACAAACAACATCAAGAGGGAGGAGAGCGTGCTGGAGCCGAGGTTCCCTCACTCCTGCTCTTTCCTTAATGAGATTCCAGAGCTGTGCAGTGATGGATGTGGCAGTGCACCCAGGCAGGTCACAGCCCAGACAGCCACATGCTGCACAAGCCAAATGATTTCAACCAGCTGAATGTTAAAGCCTGGGGTTCTGTAAGAAGCCAAAAATCTTGAATGTTTCTGATCCCCCCTTGCATCCCACACTCCCTTGCCCCTGGTTTTGTCAAACGTTAGTAAATAGTTCTGTCACTGACTCAGAGGAAACTCCCAAATATTTATCTAATTTAGCAACAAATACAAAAGCAAATATTGATGAGGCCAAGGTCCCAGTACTGGGCAACATGGAATACGTGGTGAATGAAAACTAATTGAACTTCATTCCTTTTAAAGAAGAAAGAAAGGCCATATATCAAATAATAAAGGCAGAAAAAAATATACCTAATGTTTGCTGAGGTGATCAGAAATTGTTGTTACTGAATTGGATTTTACAGCCTGAGACTGAATTCTCTAGGAAAAATCAATTTGGGTCACAAAGCATTTGAGCTTTGGTTCTGTGCAACTTCTGGACATACAAGCTGGACAGTGAGCAACACAGAGAATGATTCCCACCTTTTCTTCTTTGCTTCTTACTGTTTTCCATGTGTGGCAGAAAACATAAGAAAGTTTGATGTTCAGTGTAAATGGAGAAAAACAAACACTTTCCATTAATGTTTTCAAGCAGTCAAAGCAGCCCTTACTTAATTTTCTATCAAATATATTCTTATTGAATAATTTTACCTATGCCATCTCTGTATGTACTTACCTCCCATTTATAAAGAAAGAAATTTGTCTGTGAAGAGGCTCCAGAAAGACAAATATCAGTGACTAGATCCTACTGACTGACGATAATATTTATCCTGGTCCAGTTGGCCTTTGTGATAGGCAGCAGTAACTGCCTCCCTTTCCCCTCCCTGAAACTCTCAGTAAAATCTCCCTTGTTTTCTGTGCCTGCAGCACCACCTCAGCATTGTTGCGTTTATTTCACCAGGAAGTGGAAAAGTTTGAAGAAGACAACATGAAAGCAGCTGTAAACTAAGAAGTAAAACTCCCTTCCCGTGGAAAGAACAGCGGTATTTTAACATTTTAAAATGCAAAAACTCCTGGCATAATGAGAAGCTGGGAATGAGAATTCCTGTTCAGGGATGTTGGTGCACATTGGCTTTGATGGCTCTTCCTCTCCCCTTGCCAAACACAGCAGCAGAACCACTTATGGCTTGTATTATTTAACACAATGCTTTCTGGTGACTAAATTGCATCATGGACATCTCATGACCACAGTGTAGGGCAGAAGATTGCTTTTGGCAGAAGAGTTTTTCCCAAAATGCATTTAAAAAAACCCAAAATGAAAATCAGGAGGCACACATTTAAAATCCTCCAACTCCCATGCACTTCTGAGACCATTCTGGTCCAGACTGATGCCTAAATCCACACAGTATCATTTGCTGGATTGTTTCCTGGCAGGAAAATCAAAGCTGGTTTAGTTTGTCAGCTTTGGCTCTATTGATGTTTTCCCACATCAAAGTTCATTTTGCAAGAACCAACTGTCCAGCCCAGCAACACTGACGGAGCAGGGGAGCTACTGTCAGCCCCACTGCTCAGCTGAATCCATCCCCACTGCTCAGCTGAATCCATCCCCACTGCTCAGCTGAATCCACCCCCTGCACAGAGGACTCCAATAACCTTCTTTGCCAAAGAGGTTGGAAGGTAAACTAAGACAGGAGAGAGGGGGAAATAGGCAGTCCCAGTGATTTCCACTTCAGCTTCTTCCTTTTGCTCAGAGGTGATCTAGGAATTAATTTCCTCAAATCCTAGTATTTAAAGTGTATCCCTAAGATTTTGGTTTTTCTTTATCAAATCTGAACCACTCTGTGAGTGAAAGGAAAACCAAGCGAGCAGGACTGCCAGCAGGCAGCAGGTTTAAATAAAATCTATAAAAATAGCAGTAGCTCTAGAGCTGGTTACATCCTTTTTTCTTCTACAGGAAATGTCTGCTTGTTGCATTACAGTGCTCTATTCTTGCAAGGGGATAATTACATCAATATTCCTGGTAAGACAAGCCTGCTGTCACTGTAAATTTGACACAGATTATTAATAAACTGGATTTAAGATGCTGTTTTTACACAATGGGCTTGTAATTACCTGGCTAATAGCAATGACTCTGATAGAGCAGTATTGTTAGTTGCTCAAGAATAATTAAAATCAAATCTCAATTCCACATTTACCAAGTAGCTTCTCTAGGAAATTCAGCTGAGTTCACGCAAAGGATTTGCTTTTGGTTGCCACTGAAAACACAAACAGTTCTTGTCTTCAGCTACTCTGTAACTCCATCCTGAATAACATTCACATAACCTTTTAGTGCTACAGAGCAGCTGCTTGCTGACTCCAGAGCTGGACTGGGCCATCTCCACAGCATAACGATGATGCACTGTCAGGCAGAGGAGCAGAAAGGGACAGAAGTATCTACCAGAACACTGTCTCAGCAGAGCTCTGCATCCTGTCCAAAAGGGAAACTGAGACAATGCCAGAAACCAGAGCAGCGCTTGGTGGAAAAGAGTCTAAATCTGGCTTGTAAACCACTTGTAACAATTACATTATTCCAAACTACAGTCAGAAATAAGAAATCAGGCTCAGGTTGTTTCTCAGGTTTCCAGAAGTCACTGGCAGCTTTTTATACTTACAGCTTGTCTTCAAAAAAAAAAGAAAATTAAAATACACATACACATAACAAACTTTCTCTGTATTGAAGCACAGTACGATCAACTCCTGTGAAATCAGCTTGCAATATCGTCACCACTGCTGTTTACGTCTTTAGCATGTCACTCGTAACTTTCTATACTTAACCATGAAATTATCCCTTCACGTAAAGAGAAGAAAAGGGAATTACAGTCATCAGCAGAGAACACAAATAGAAAGGAAGGTTCTAATTCAAAGAAAGCTTCCAAAACTCAAAAGACATCAGCTCTCCTTCCTAAAAAGCTCCAAGAAGAGTTTGTCACCCTCTTGTGAGGGTGACATCAAGGGTGGGAGAGCAGTTCAGGTGCTGATTTCTTATCTTATCTTATTCTTATTTCTTGTCTGTCTTATCTTAGCCTGACTACTTGACTCATACAGGACTGACCCCATAGCAGACACACAAATGCAATTTGAAGCTCAATCCAACTGCACCCTTGAGCTTCCTTCAGTGCAAAAGAGAGTGTTAAGAGATTAGTGTGACACAAGAGCAACATTCTGATGCAAAGCCAGCAGTGATTTACACACGTGCACCACACACTGCAGTGTCATGAGCCAAAGACACAGTTTCCTCTCCAACGTTCAGCCATACAAATAACAATGCCAGGCCAGTGGCCTCGTGTAGTATCAGAACACTCCACAGTATCAGAGACAGTTTCCTTAAAGAATCATACTCTGAAGAATCAGCTGGTTCCAGCAGACAAAAACCCCTATGGTTTTCCATTAGCACACTTACTACCATAGTATTTAGAAAGGTGTGCAGTCTTCAAGAGAGTGAATTGACTTTCTCAGAAGTATCGGTATCAGCCACTGCTGGTGGTAGGTATTAGACTTGCTAAGCAGGTCACCAGTTGAGGAAAGTGATCAGATTCTGCATTCTTGCACAAAATTGAAATCTAAGTACCTAGCTGGGGCCAGCCATAAGTACTGCCTGTGCTTCTTTTTTCCAGAAATTATATACATAATGGTTTGGATAATCAAACAAATTCTAATTGTGATTTAATGGCTTGCACTGTAATGAGCCCCCAGGGAAAAGTATTTTCAATTAACCAATGTAAACATACCGTGTAGTTACACCATTACATGTTCTGCTAAATTTCCTGATTAAGAGCTGGAAGTCATGTAGCACGGGGCCATGTAGCACGGGGCCAGAGGAAAAGCATGGCTGTGACTTGAAATCATCCCTTTCTCCTCTGCATGAGGCAGCCTGGCAGTCCCTCATGTCTCCTGCTTTGGCTAGGAAGGGAGTGCTGTGGTTCATGGGTTTGTTGGTTGGCACTGAGCCACTAAACTGCTGCCTGCCAGGTAAATTCTCTGATGGATAACCTTGCTCTTATGCCTAGACACCAGGAAGCACAGAGCACAAAGTAGATCTGCATATGCTTACGCATGGGGTATGCAAGAGGAGTACTGGGGCCACGGAGCACAGGAAGACCTCAGTGCCCTATATTCTTACTCTATTTGTCCTCACCAGCTGACAGAGCAAAATAATGAGGCTAGGTCTCTCTCCCTCAGTGCTAGATTAATGTGCATGGCATCATTCTCCCTAGAAGCAATTAAAAAAAAAACAAAACTGGAGTGAACACACCCCAGGTGTAAGCTCCTTCTGACATCTGACCAAAGGCCAGCAGAGACTGAGCCCGAGCGATCGACTGCAGCAGGCTCTGGCTGTGGAAGCAGGAGCCCCCGTGGTGGCTGAGAGCTGCTCTCAGGCAGATCACATTTCTACCAGGGTGCATTTACTATTTTGCCCCTCGCCCGAGTTGTGTCGGTTCAGCACCTCTGTAAGCTGCTTTTCCAGCACTTCACACAGCCAGTTCACAAGGGGAATAAGACCGCGAGGGGCTGGAAGAGGAACTGTGAGGCCTGAGTTCATATGGCAGAGGAGGAGGAACATACCCCCAACATGCCTGTAAATGCTCTCATCTGGGAGAGGACGGGCAAGATTTGTCCCTTAAGCAACAAGCAAGGCTTACTGTGTGATGTCACTTAATTCTGCCTTTGGTTTGCTCCAAGTTATGCCTTGCTATAAAGCTGAGTTTAGGAGCAAAGGAAGGGGAGCAGAAGTCCAGCGCACAGCACCCTCCTTGCACCTGCATCACTCCAAGTCAGGTTTGTGTCTTCTGCTCCAGACAACCAGGGCTGCAGAGTGGAAAGGCCAATTCTGCAACAAGGCAATTCCTGTCTAGTTCTGCTCATAAGCTGAAAAGCCAGACTTGGCAGTTTCCTGGAGCTACAGAGAACCGCAAGATATCTCACTCAGGATTCTAATGTACCTTTCTCCAATATATTCAGCAACAGGTACAATTTACACACAGCAATAACAGCCCAAAGTCACTGAATAAATTGCTGATTTTGAAGCAAAGTCATGTTAGCAACAATGCACACTGAACAACGTGTGAGAATAAAATAGGTTTCTCAGTTGTTTTTATCCTCTCATGTAAATTTGTGTTGGAATTCTTGCTGCCAGAAAGCCAGCATTTCTAAAAGCATCTTGAACAGGCTTTGACAAGCAGTTCCAGTTTATAAATAGAAAGCTTTGGGGTTTGTTTTTTTTCTTTTACCATTTCCACAAAATATGGAATTTATATTTTTCTACCCATCTTTGATTTCCTTCCTCTAGTAAAAGTAAAAATCTAAAAAAAAAAAAAGTAAAAAGTAAACCAGCAGAACTAAAGAATGGTAAATATTCAGGGTCCTAACCAGTAAATAACTTTTCTGGAACTGTTTTGGATTTTTGTTTTTTGTTTGCTAGAAAGGATTCTGGGTCTGACTGTACCAGCAGAAAACAAGTGACCTCTGGTTTTTGTTCATGTTTCGTGCCACGTGTCAGATCATGATGGTTTTGAAGAGCCTCTGCCCCTCTCAAAGGAGGCTGACAAGATCCAGAGCTGGATCTTGAACTTGCATTTCCCAAAAAATTCCCAAAGCCAACACTTTGTTTTTTCCCCTGATCCTTTCACCTCCTCTTCTGTTCTTTTGTATTCAGTGAATTACAGTTGTTTAATTCAAGTATTTTTAACTAGAAAAAGCTCTTTTCAATTCCAGTATTTACTCATCTTCTGACCTTCAGAACTCATTTTCAGTGATGGCAATCAGAACAAAGGAATTTTTTTATCCATCTTGCTCCCTTGACACAAAGAAAACAACTGCAATCTCTGCCTTTTCTTTTTTAACCAGAAATGAAGATGACAACATTATGTTCATATTGCACCATGCCCCAGCACTCTCAATATGCTGAGGCTAATTTAGGATAGGCACAAACTACAAGTACCAAGAGGTGAAAGGATTTAATTTCTCACTATACAACATTGCAGGAGAGGATATTTACAGCAAGAACACTCCATGACTTTATACTGGAGCTGGAATATTCAGTTCTACTTCTCATAGAATCTTTGTAGCTTAAAATAGTGTGATTTACTGAGAGAACTACCCTCCAATAGTATATTCACTTCAAATATCAGATAACAAAGACAAAGTGTAGACAGATAATGTGAAGCTGATAGTGCCAAAGGAACTGCTCAACATGACAAAGATAAAGGGCAAGTAACAGGGACACCAGTTACAAGGTTTAAAGATCAGAGCTGGTTCCAATTTTCATTCAGAAATCAAACCTCATCATATGTGAAGTTTCAAAAGGCTTCACTGACTATTTTCTGCAAGAGTGACATTTGCTTCCGAAGCCCTCTGCACAACACACACTGCCCTACACACGAGAGCCCCTGCCCAAACCACAGGGCTGCTGCCACGCAGGAGCAGCCACAACAGCCCAAATAAATCAATGTGCATTTTCCAGTTGTGATTTACATCCCTTCTGTGTGAGAGTTTCATTGCTTCAAGCCAGTCTCCTCTCAGCACGTATTAATTGGTCCTGTCTCACTGCTCATTCATCTTTGAATCTAGCGCGTTTCCAAAACCTTTGTTTGCAAGCATCAACATTCAAAGGAGCAATCCCAACGTCTTCCTTTCAAAGGAAGTGAATGGCACTGTTGGAGCAATCGTTCAACTGTAGTCAAGCATCCAACCACCTATATTTCATTTCTTTGAAACACACTTATTTGACAAGTTGGTTTCAGTATCAGTGCAGTTCCCCAGACCTATTTTATCCCAGTTACAGACAATGGAATACATTCTTTGTCTCCCATTCTTGCCTGCTTCCACTGATCTGCTCCTTGAATCTGACTCCCTGCACAGAGGATGGGAAATTAATTTCCTAGATTTATGATCTGTTTGAAGTGTGTGCAGTGGCAGATCTGGTGGTATCACTAACGGGCCATCTGGTAAGTGGCATTATCAAAGGAGTTAGCTTCCTAGTCATGTTCTGTTCTTGCTTGAATATAGAGACATGAATACAAAAGACAGACCCTTTCCTGTCCCCTTCCAGCATGAACATCAACCTAAAGAACCGGCATGAAGCATGACTTCTCCTCCACGGAATTCCTTGTTTGAATTCCTAGAATGTGCTTTGTTCTCTTTCATATATTGCTCAGTAACCTATTCTGCTCAGGCACTGCCTTCATTTCATTTCTCTGAGACCCAAGGATAATTTTGGCACTTAATAAATATTTTCTGCTCATTTTGACATTTGCATAGCACATGCAAATCAATTGTCTGGCATCCACTAACAGCAAAAATGCCATGAGAAAACCAAAACTGACCTCAGGAGTGAGCTTGCCACACCAAGGATGAATGGGCACCAATTTGTTTCAACGGTTCATAAAACTATGGTTTAAGTTCCTGCCCATCAACAAGATAAAAACAGTTCTTTAGGAAGCAGAAGCTTCCTGAACAAGGCATCTGCTTTTGCTGAACATTTGTCTTTCGAGTAATTCTAGCACCAGCTGAGCAGTTAGAAACCCAAATAGTTCAATGTAAAAATAGTTTGTGAGAGCACGACAGGTGTTTCCCAGAACCTAGGTGGATGTAACTCATACATATGTTTTCAAGCGGCCACAAATTTCATGACAACTTCTGGAATTAAGAGCAAGACAGTTCACGAGTCTCAACATTAACGTCCCCCCCCCCTTTTTTTTTTTGTACTTCCACTTGCGTGGAAGAGAAGCAACACATGACTTCAGCAACACAGTACAAGGATGTCCGTGTAGAAGGAAGCCTGTCACCTAGGTCAAATGGATACAAGGAACTAAAAAGACCTAGATATATAGCTTGTACTTCCTCATTAGGCAAAAGATGATGTCAAATTAACAATACAAATCATCCATCCTGAGCCGTTGGAGCTATATCACACATCTTTCCATTGGGAATGGGAGAGATGCTTTTCTGGGTGAGGCTTCCAGATGGTTTGCTCGCCTGCTAGATACAAATGAACCAGTTTGTGAGCAACCCTTCTTTGAGCTTCACAAGATTGCTTAAGCTTCACAGCATATGGTCCTTGAATCACAGAATGTTAGCGGTTGGAAGGGACCTCGAAAGATCATCTAGTCCAACCCCCCCTACCAGAGCAGGGCATGAGCTAACCTGCTTAAGTTTTGATGGTTTTCAAATAAACCTGGGTATATTAAATTTATAGCCAATGATCATGATTTTCTTTCCACTTTCTGTTTGCACATCATTCAGTGCAAACAGGAGCCTATTCTCTATGGAAAGACTCCTGGGCATCCCAGAGGAGGTAATGAGCTGTGCAGACCTATGTCAGCAGATCCAGTACACGTTCAATATCACAGTTTTAAATCTCATCTTTCAGCAGTTTCACATTCTTTGCTGTTAACTGTCCTCACACACATTTCAAAACATCATTCTTCTTAACTATAACTCCCTGATGCCAGAGACAGTCAGCAGTTGGCGAAGACAGATGACAGACTAAAGTGCAAGATAAAAAACAAACTCTGCTGTCCAAGATTAAGGAAGAATTACAAAGTAAAGTGCTAATTTCTTCAGCCATGACCAAAGGGTCCTTTGAGCCCCTTTGCAACACAGAATTAGCAGTGCCCATAAATGCTTTGTATGCTGCCACACTGCGCTTTTCCAACACAATCTCTCCCGCAGTCACCTAAGGCATCTCAGAAACCTATTTAAGACATCACCACTGGTTTGGCAGTATTTGTTATTTCAAAGAGAATATTTATTCCGTCTTCCCCAGGCAGACAACACATTTAATACAGCGGGATGGTGTGAAGGAAGCAATACAAAATTGAGGGTAGTGGATTATTTGCTCTTGTAATTCTTTACTTCTCCGTGGAGGTGCAGAAATACAGATGTCTTCCTTTTGGGAGATTTCATTCATGATTGTTCCATTTAACCTGGTGTTCCTGTGATTATCTTAATTTTATACAAAGAACATACCCCTGGCAAGATTCTGGTCTCTAATAACTGCATTGTAATTCTGATATCTACATCTTTTACTCTTTATTTCCATTGTTTGCATCTCTTCAAAGGCAGAAAGGACTGGAGTCCCAAAGGGTGAGATTTTCCACACATCGTTTCTAATGATATCAGTGGAGTCACTCAGCAGTGAGCAGAATTAGAGCCATGGTTATAAATTGCTCCTGGGAATGGGAGAGAACATGCAAGATGTCAGGCAATGATTGCTTGCTACCCTTACGGCAAGGATGATCTCACTTAATTTCATGCATTCACAACAATCCCTACTCAGTGAATGGAAACACACTTGTAAAGTGCAGTTCAGCTTATGCTGCAGTGGGTCAGGATTGCTGCAAACTAACATACCTGTTCCCTCTCCTGGCAATTAAGAGATTCTAAGATTGTGCAAAAGGAAATGCCCAGATGACAACTCAGACATTGAAACTTGGGGGAATTTCTCTCCTATTTCTGTCCAGTGAAGAAGATGAAGACCTTATGTAAATCTGTCAGTTCTGAGTCTTCTCAGACAGCAAGTCCAGCATGGAATCAAAGCATCATTACCTAGATTTGGTTTCCTACCCCTAACCTTATTACAGTTTGCTGGCTATTAGAGGTTTCAAATGTCAGGGAACCACTCACTCTGCACACAGAAACACAGATCATCTATACTCCCCAGGGAATGATGTGCCCAGGATTCAGGTCTTCAGAGAAGAGCCAGATCTTGTGCTTGGAGCACAACAACCAGTAGACAGCATAAGAGCACAGCTGGCACAAGGATGTTGAGCACTGTCACTGTTCTCAAAAGATAAGTCTATTCAGATGCTTTCCATGGTGTGGGCATCTTCCTGCCAAGCATCCACTCGCTGGAAGATATATCCAGGAAAGTTTGCCCAGAGACTCTACTATTCCAACAGAGCCCCAGCAGGGAAGAGAGAACAATCAATTGACTACCTAATGGGTTTTAAAAGAATGGAAACGTGTTAGCATGAGGATGACAGCTTGCTGGCAGCTTTCAACCAACTAAATCCACTATCATAGCGGGGTATCAGGTCTGCCAAGCAAATACACCACACAGCACACACAGAGAGCACAGTGGAAGCATCTGTGGGTATGAAATAACCCAGCACTGGGCAGACAAGTTTGGAGGAGCACTGCACTCCTGTTCCCAGCTACCTACAACCATCACAAGCCTCTACGTCCTTGCAGAACTCTGAGGTTGGCTGCAGGACTAAGTCAGGCTCTACCTCATCCTGAACTTTGTAGGGGTCTTAACAGGACCAAATTCCTGTCCCAAATAGAACTGTTAGGATCTAACTCTAACCTAGTCACAGAGGCCCTGCCTGCAGTCGAGGAAGAGAAACAGGTATTCTGAGGTGTCCTGGGTAGATAAGACACAGTGTTCCCCAGAAAGGCTATTTCTCTTCATTGCCTATAGGACGGGCATCAGTCTCAGACACCAATAATCAGATCACCAAACCCAGAAGTACCAGGAGGAAGTGGTGAGCTGATACAGGCAGTCATCAGCATGATGGTTATCTCACATCACTATTGCAGCTACATACTTGGGAGCCTCTGGAGCAGCCCCAGTCCCCAGCTGAGAAACAAAACCAGCAGAAATTATTCCCATTTGTAGCAGAAAGAAATAAGGAACTAATTTTATGTTAATAGCAAATATGTACTAACTCTCTAAAGCTTCACATCATCTGAACAAACAGTGGGACATTCCACTCTGTGTAATGAGGATTACAGGCCCAGTAAGTGACTTGTTCACTGTCAGACCAAAAGGTATCACACAGTGGTGACCTGAGCCCAAGCCCTTGAACTACATTCACTCAAGCTCTTCTGCTCCCACTGCTATAATCTGTTACTTTCAAATTCCTTCATAAACAAAATGAAACTCTGGCACTTTAATTAAGGCCAGCATTTACCCAAGGAATCTCCTCTCAGTCTCCACAGCTTTTGCATATATTCTGTATAAGAAGCACATGGAGTGCTGGAATTAAGAGGATGTAAAAATAATCCATACAAAAGAGCACAGCAAGAAACATGCTGAGAATCTATCAGTCTGAAATGCATCTGGATCCCCTCAGCATGGATGGCGAAGGAAGATGGGAGTTTATCAAAGCAATACTTAAAATTCAGTTTTCATCCAAAGAGCAAAGCACTTAACAAATTAATTGAGCTTAGCATGCATGTTGAGAGCTCAGCACTGTTACAATGATCACAGGAGAAACTCTAGTTTACGACTGGCTGAAAGAAGTGCAACAAGACCCAAACAGACTAATCACTCCCCTTAGAGGCCAGGAGCTCAGAAAAATGGCAGCCCTTGGAATTCTGGCACAGCATAACTCTGACCTTTGGCTTTTTACCCAAACGTTGAACCCACCACTGTCCAAGTTGTGTCCCCAAAAAGCAACACACCTTACTCAGTCAGGTATGTGACACAGTCTCCGCTATTGCCTTAACTTTAAAAGGATTCTTTTTTCCTAACCACACATCCCAATTGGCTGCCACAAGCTGTGAGAAGCTCAGCAGCTCTCCTGCCTCCTCTCTCAAAATCCACCTCTCTCTTCTTTTTTGCCCTCCCCTGCCTGATGCTGGTGGGAATGTGTGTGGTTAGACAGAAATCCCACATTGTTTGAACTAATGTAACACTGATGGAAAACCAGGGTTCTCTTCCAGTAAACAAGCCTCATCCTTCCTTTAAGGAGACACTGACTTTGCCTTTGCTCAGGCAGTAATTGCTTGCAGTCACCCACAACTTCCCTTACAACCTGTAATCCACCACTTACCTTTCTACATTCAGTCCCACAGGAGCTGAGCTTTTAATAATTTTTTCTGGATCACAGAAAGAGTAAAATATCCTTCCCCCAGAAAGAACCATCACAGAAGAGATAAAAGCACCAGGCTGTGAAAAACCCTAATGCATATGACCACTTAGTGACACTTGGGTAAGTTTTCCCACTTCACTGTGTTAGATATTACACTGTATGCATCCAGCCATAGAATATTTTTGATGTGTTCTGCAAAGCATTCAGTATACAAGGATAATTCCATACTAAACAGTACATTAAAGAAACATTAATATTCCAAAACAGCATGCTGAAAGTTGAGAAGTCAGTAAGGTCACTGCGGCCGCCCTTTCCTCTTCAGCTACCTAATGATAGATTTTCTCCATGTCTCACTCCCAGGAGTGACTGAAACTGTTCAAAATAGCTTGGATGGAAACAGGCACATACACAATTTTAACCTAAAAGTGTTTGGCAGAGTGATAACTGGAACTCCAATAAGTGTAAATCAAGTGTCATTGTGTAGTAGAAACTCTCTCAACTGCCCACCAATTCCATCTGCAGTAGGTAATTACTGCCAGGGTCACTGACTCTCTATTTGTAACCTGAAGCACTGAGCCTTTCAGCAATTTTCCCATTGTGACACAGATGGCAAAGGGAGAGCACAGTAATCCCAGTTCTCAATCCTCCACAGGCACATTGAATCCACCTTCCTTCTACACAGGTCTGGGAAGGCAAGCTCCTAAAATGCAAAAGGGATTCTATAGAGCAACCAGAACAAGAAGGGGAAAAGAATATCAGCTATTAGGAAAATTAGGCTCAATTTCCCAGAGGGAAAGATCTAACCTAGGGTCACCTGTGTATGCTGAAGCCACAGTATTCAAGTGTTGCTTTTGCAACAAAGTGGGAGAACACATCAAAGAGTTAAGAGAGCAGTTCACATCAGATCAAACTTCCAAGCCCAAAGTGTCTTTCTGTTTCCTCAAACTCCTGAAACCAGCTGAGCCACACCACCTTTTCTCTGTTTCACCCCACACGCAGGATCTGAAGCTGTTTATTTTCCACATCACTGCTGAAAAAGCCAACTGCATACAAGTGATAACAAGCAGCGTTTTCTGGATGTCTGGAGATGTTTATCATAAACGCCATAAAGTTCATTCTGCTTTAATAGGAGACAGCAGCTCATCTCTGAGACACGATTTCAGGCAGTTACAAAAGATTCTGAAAGAGTTATTGAGCAAACATGTAATCTCCCATGATAAGAAATACCAACTGTCTGCAGCAGGATTTCTCTGTGTAAATTGAAATCAGGTCTGTGCAAAGCTGAATTAAACCTTTGTCACATAACTGCAGACCTGTCAGCTATATTCTTCCAGGCTAAGCTAGCAACATCCATTGAGAACACAGCCTTTGAACGTACTTTTACTTGAGTAGTTGCTTTCAGAATAACAGCAACAATGAGATGATCTGTTCTTCAAAATCCCTAAATGATACTGATTTACAGCACAAAGTAACGAACATCACAATACTCTGCTCAGATAACTGTTTCACAAGCAATACTGATTTTCTACAATAAAGCTGCTTTATTCCCATAATTGACCCTCTTGAGAAATTTTGTTAATTGTCCCTTCCTCTAGCTTTAATTCCAATTTTTGCTCTCCAGCCTAAGGGAATAAAAGCAAATGGTTTTCATCTAGAGTTTGGAAAGCTGGTCACTTTTCATTATGGCCTCAGTCACTTTTTATCAGCTGCCCCAAAAAAACAATTGAGAAATAATTAACTGAGCTTCTCCTGGGCTTTTGGGTTCACTAGAAAGGTGATCAAGTGAAGACAGACAAAAGGACAACACTCCTATCAAAGTCTGGACACTTTCCAAGGTCTGAACCAAGGATATCATTCCAAGCTTCAAAATTCCTGTCCACGGCCATTAAGAGCCTATGATAAAATGTCTTGCAAGATTTGTATGGGGTTTACAAGTGTAGTTTATGCTGCTGGTTCCTCTGGCTTTGTCCTGGGTATTACTTCTCTTACAACATGGGTGAAGTCAGGTAAGCGTGCTAGCATAGAGACATAACCTAATTTTCAAATCTCCCCAGAGCACATTGCAAACACTTACCTGACAGTTGAGGGCTGAGGTGTTCAAAATGAAATGTGAGGCCTACGGTCACTGGTTCAGATGGAACAATGCACAGAAGAGATAAGAAAGAAGAGCTCCAGAAGCAGCAGAACAGTCACAGTTTCTAAGAGCAGCAGGGAAAAATGCAGCATTGCTATTCTTAAAGGCTTTGAAAGCTTCAGCCTCACCAGAGGGGATAAGCTGATCTAACAGCCTCTAAAGGCAGTTTCTGCTCCCCCTTCTCCCTTTGCTCCCAGACCTCTCCTCTGTTCCTTACTGCAAACCAGATCCAAGTCTGGGGCAGTCCTTCCCTGAGCAGATTCATCTCACTAACCCAACAAGCAGTCTGTTTTCAGCTCTCAGAACTGACACAGACAGTTAATGAGCACCACCAGAACTAGCACAAAAGAAGGATGAGTATCTCCTTCACGAGCTCAGCCCAGATGCTTGTGAAAGAGGCTTCTCCTGTGCAAGTGGCTGCAGAGACAGAAGGCGGTGATTGGGTAAGTGATGCACACTGAAGGAAAGCAAAGGACAGATCACTCATGGAAGCTACAAGTCCAACATTATCAATATTATTCCTCAAAATATATTTTTATGTTTATGGAAAACAGGGCTTAATCATCATCTCTGTGATGCAAATAAGAGATGGTTACAATAAGTCTTTTGTTATTCAGAAGTAATGTGCTCTGGCTGCAGGATCTTTGTAGTTGTGGTGTGAGAAAGGCAGGGGCCAGCAAGACTGCCATTGCCTGAAGGAGCTGATGGTGCTGGGAGCTGCAGGGGAGTGCTGTTTTTCTTGCTGGCTGAGCACGTTCAGAGATCCAGTTGTGGGGCAAACACCCATAGAAAAATTAAGCACCCCATGGCATGTTTGTATGGTGTTATTATCTGAGTGGAACTGCAACAGCAAACTCCTTTAAAATGGTCTTCACAAATGGGGAAACGTGGGCAAGGTAGGCGAGATCGCCCAGGAGAACTTGGAACTAAAGTTTACCAAGGCTTTTCCCATCATCCACCCATCACACAGCCCTTGATCACCCAGTGTAAATTTGCTCACCAAATTCCTCTACAGCAGAAACACACGCTTAAAAGAATCCCCATTGCCTCCTACTTTTCTGCCTTCTTCACCATGAAATCCTTTATTACAATGAAGAAAAATTACTCAGGAGCCCTTGGGTGTTGCAGTGCAGGAACAAGAAGGTCCAGAGGCAAATGGGATACCAGGGTATCTTCACTGCACTGTCAGCCAGAATCACCTTCCCAGAGCAAAGCACCACGATGGCTGGAGGGGAACAGCTCTGTTCCAGCTGCCCGTCACCTTCCCTCGAAGCAGGTTAAATGCACATACAGAAAAACCTCTCTCGATAGACTGTGTGCCTGGCTTACCAGCAATTAAACTGCAGATCAGAAGAAACATAAATGTGGATGTTGCTTATTAGTATCAGCTCTGTCTTTGATTGCCTGAAGGCCTTTCCAACAACGTTGACTTTAATTACTTTAATGAGAGAGAAAATGATCTGAGGAGGGTCAGCTCAATGGGGCAAAGTCCTGATGAAAATGCTAGGTCTAGGATCATTAGTTGAGCAGTTAATAGTACATTATCTTATATTATTGGAGCTAAATGTAAACAGCTACTGAAGCCCAGCTGCTGTCAGGATCAAAGCTGGGGAAACAAATTAGAAGCAGCTTTGAAATAAGGTTGTATTGGTTCTGCTACCCACTTCAACAGAGACTGCTCTTTGTTGATCCATTGTAAAAATAAAATGCTTGTAGAGAGAAAAGAAAAGCAAATTTAATATGCTGTGAGCTTGTCTCCAACAAAACACTCATGGCAATTATTTAAAATGAACTTTCTGAAGTGACTGAGTTTTTCTAAGGCAAGTTAAGACAAAGCAAATCAAGACCAAGCTGCTAAGCAAGAGACCATGCATCTGCTCAGTAGCATTAGCAGTCCTGTGTGGCTCCTCTCAGGCCACAGGAAAAGCAAGACGGAGCAATTCAGCTTCATTTGCAATGAAAAGGGATTGAATTGCATTGTGTGATCTGGTATCTGTTGCAGGTAAAAACTGTTCACAGCTACCACAACTCATCTGACACACAATTAATTTTAAGCAGGGGTAATGTGATTATGATTCTGAGCCATGAGTATTTGATACAAGGATATAACGTGGTTAAATTAATCCAATTTGTTTTTTTACTAGACTTGGTGGTGCCTGTCCTTGTAAGTACAGCCACTCCTTGTGTTCCTATTGTGGAGAATTAGAATTGCTGGTTGTTTCAGCTTGGAATTAGAAAAGGAATTGCATGAAAATAAATGAAACTAAGAATTTTATTTCCCAAAGAAAAATCCCTTCCTGAACTTTCCTCTGATGGCACAGTCCTATGCATAAGCCCGGCACAGCAGGCATCAAAGATAACTGAAGCCATCCATGGAGATTCCAGCTCATCAGACACACGGATTCTTATTTCAGGCTTCATTTTTTTTTCTCTGTCTTAGGAATAATTTTGGGGTTTTGTACAAGTCCTTTGAACAACTTTATTGGTTTGTGGCTTGTGGAAGCAAGCTGCATCTTTTAAATAACCCTGGAGTCGTCATCTATTGCAAAAGCCCCCTTAAAGAGCAGTCTTCAAACACATAAGTAATGTCTAACAAGCACAGCCAAGTGGGTCATTATTGAGAATAAAGACCCTTGTGCAGGTAAATGAATGCATTCAGCATTTCAGAGGCCAGGGCTGTCATGCTCTCTCTCAAAATAAGGAAGTTAAATCTTGAAGGACTGATGTGAAAAGCTAAACTCTGGGCCTAGTATTCCACACTTTTCTTTAAACGGGGATTGTAATGGCTATTTAGCATAGAGTGAGAACCACAAGTTGTCAAGGGGGAAGCTATGTAGTGACCTGCTGACTGCAGAGGGGTTCTTGCTTCATAAGCAGCTGATGACTGGTGCTCTGGCCACTGATGTTTCTCTAGTGCCTCATACCTTTGGTCATCATCAATCCTTGAGCACTTTCTTGCTGCTATAAGAGGGAAAACCAAAGCTGAGTGCTGGCTTTTACAGTCTTGAGAGGTTTATGCTGCAGCTCTGAACTTGATCATAGGCCTATGTGAGTGTGTGTGTAATTTGGGAAGTGCTTGTTGCCCGCTGCACAAAACATAAATGCTACTGTGAGAAAACACAGTTCACCTCTCAAAAGTGTGCTATTTTTTAGGTTAACTCATAATACAAGAGATAAGACAATTTCTGAGGTGGAAAAGCTGTATCTTTTCGTGGTATTTTACTCACTATGTTGTCTCTCAAGGCTGGATCTGGTCCTCTGTTGTTACCAGTACTCTGCCTGATACTAGCATGTATCTTACCTGAGAGCATCACAGGAAGCTCCATGTTGAGGCTAAAAGGTAGAAACTAATCCTATGCACTTCCAGCAATGTTAGTGAGGAAATAATACATGGTTGTAAAAAGATACTGAGAAGGACACACACACACACTTCTGGGGATTTCTGAGCTTAAGAGAATGAGAGAGGAAAGGAGGAACAGACTGCAGAGCTGAGCACAAAGATGCTGCTTTGCAGAGCCAGGGTAGCAGCACTGGAAAGCAAAGCCTTAGAACCAACTGCACAACCTTTGGTGGTTCTTATCCATAATTCTTACAGAGGCTTTTCCTCATCCAAGTGAGGGAAAGAAAACACAGAACATGGCACTACCTCTCCCACACCCAGCACTGTGAGTGAGAGGAGTGGGAGCTAAGGAACATGTGGGCATAGCACGACCTGGAGCTTTTTGGGCAAAAGCAATTTCATCCAACAAAAGAACTTGGAGGCTTTCCAGCCTGTCCCTTTAAGACCACATTTGCCAGCAGAAAGACATATATATTGTTAACAAGAAACAACAGAAACTGAAACCCTGTGATCTGAAACACGACCCTGATTCAACAGCCAGGAAAGCCTGGGAAACCTCCAGAGACAGCATAAAATCCCTTGCCTTGGGGTGAAGGAGCAGGAAATAGTCACCATATTTATGCAGACTCAGAGAGGATCAGCCATTTACAGAAAACAAGCAGAGCATATGCAATGACAGGATTTAGGATCATAATTACTAGGGCACCCAATTTTTCTGCTTCAAGGCATAAGCAGATCAGCAGCTGGCATCCACAGGCGCTCTCCCGTTCCGGTGCCATACACAGCATAATTAGCCTGGGTTTGGAATGCCTCTGACATATCTCACAGTCACAGCAGTCTCAGAGACAAACAGCAACATTTTCTGATGCTGAAAACCTGACTGCAAGAGAAAACTGTATGAATGCAGCCATGCTTGAATGCAGAGCAGCAAGGGGTTGATGACCCAGCCATTTACTCCTGCCTGTGTGGATTGAGAAAAACAATCAAATGATGAATGTGTTGGACTGATCCACTTAAACGTAAACTGGTTTACCCATACCAAAATGGGAGTTCATGAGTTGACAGCCTCAGGGAGAGCTGTACTAGGAATCTCAGATATGAGAAATCATGGGACTTATTGGTGGAAGCAAGACTATAGAGAAAATTTCATTTTGGGGAGGCTGAAAGTGCACAGTGTTGCCCACTTCAGTGTAAGTTGATTTTTTTCTTGGAAACTTCAGATATTAAAATTAAATGGGATAAGAAATGTGTGTATTTTTCAAGTACTCAAATCCTAACATAGATCTGAATGCAAACGCTGCTGTGCTTACCACTGGAATTGCTGTACATGGCAAGTAGCACTGTGCAGGATAGCACAAGGATTCCAGATGCCTGAAAGGTGCTTCATAGTGGGGACGTCACTGCCTCTTCTCTTTTAGATCAGGGGCAGAGACTAGCGCTTCCTAAAGTGTCCAGAGATCTGAAATGTTTTATGTCCAAGAAGTATTAAGCAGCCTCAGTTTTATCTTTACTTCTGATCAAGTTATCTGGGCTTCACAGACAATCCTAGACTTTTGTCTCTGAAGCTACATCTTTAAACTCATCAGAAACCAAGCTCTTATTTTGCAGGAAATGCCAGTCCTTGAAACCCTGCTTTCATCTGACACCCAAGGGAAAAATCACCATTTTCTAATGAAGGAAAGAAACGGCTGGTTTTCTTCCATGTGGAGTCATCCAGCCATTTCAAATGGATGGTGCTGGCACTTCCGTGCACATATTGCAGCACCGTTTTAATCTGAATGCATTACACAGACCACATCATATCCATTTGCTTGGGATCAAGCAAAATACAGGATTACTCAACCAGATAGCTATTGACGTGTTCTCCTCAACAGCTTTTATTTCAATAAAATGGCAGCTTCTAATGACAGAAACTACTATTGACAGTTTTCCTTCTGGCTCCTCTGTCATTATCTGTAGCTGTGCCAGCTCTGCCTTTGGATCAGTATTTCAGCTAATGAATGGGGAACAGCTGTACCAACTTAACCTCTCTGCAGTCTCAGTATCTCGGTTCACTCTTATGTCCACCATTATGGTCTCCTCTACCATTTATCAACTACATTTAATAGAGTCCTGATTGGCATGCCGGGGCTGTACACGCCTGGGCTCCTGCAGTGTGCTTTAGGGCAAGCAGAACATCCTTGACAAAAGTTATTCCCTTGTATTTATGCCTTAGGCATTGCCTGGTTCCAGCAATAACTGCAGGTTCTGCTATTTTATTACCTAAGAACTTTTGCTGCACTAGATTCAGGACATGAACCATGGGGATTTCTCATCTCAGGAGTTTAATTACCTCTTTGATTGAAGTAAATGTTGTATCAAGTGGATAGAGGGAGGTCATGGTTGGAATGATCTCCTCATATACAGATTAGAAGCACAGCCTCCTGTACCTACCATTGGCTTCTAATGAGGAATTTCAGATTCACCAGCTTCAAAGTAATCTCAAGAATAAAGATGAACAGTGCCACTAGAAGAGATTCTACCTCTTTGTTGCTCTGAATTTTGCCACCATGCCCCTTTTTTCTCTCCTTTTTTAAGTGTTTGAAACTGTCTGTATTCCTTGTGCTCTGGAAACTCTGCATTAGAGACTTTGGGAGCTGCAGCTGGACAGTGACAGTGATTAAACAAGCCAAAGGAGCTGGTTTCTCTCTGCTTGGGTTTGGACGAGGCAAACAAACTTGGCACAGCTTCACAGAGGAAGGGATATTAACAGCTCCACAGGGGAGGAATAACATTGTTGACATTACTTATTTAATGTCCCACCTTCCTAGCCTTGTCATATTCCTCTTAACACCAAATCCAGCCTTACCTGAGCAAAGGGTAAGTGGCAAGAAAATATACTAAGAAATTTTGCAACAAAAAAATAAAGGGAAGGCATGCAGCTTCCCAAATTCATTGAATATGAAGAGTTCAATGCAAATCTCTGGTGGACCAGACCAATTGCTGCACACTGGGAAACCTGGTCTTAGTCCACTGCTTGGTATGTCTAAAGCTGAAGCGTGAGAAGATGTAGATTATCAGCCCTGGGGACAGATATCCTAAAAAATAACTGTCCTGAGCTCCAACCTAAGTGCAAATTCATGCTGGGCACTATATCTGCTTCCCAAGTTCCCTTCAAGAACACACATCTTAAGAATCAGGGAGGAAGGCTGTTCACCAACAAAACTTGCCCCTTGGTCCTCATCTTTAAACCTCCTGAATCAGGTCCTTCAGAGCTATAAAACTTATTGCAGAAAATTCAACCCCTGAATGCCTGAGGCTGGGAATCTAATAACTGAAGGCACTTTAAAAGTGACAAAAAGTAGCAATTTAATAACGGAAGTCTGGTTTTGAACATAACTCTGGAGTACGAGTACCCTGAGCATCAAATTGTTCAATAAGAAACATCCTGGAGGATGGCGTATTTCTTTTTCAGAAGTTTCCTCAAGTATTTAATGCACCAGAATTCCCCTCCACAAATGCCCAGATTCTCTTCTGTTCCCACTCTGACACATTGCAGCAGGCTGTCCCTACCATGGATCAGCACTTCTCAAGTGTAAAAAGCTAATTCCACTGACCTTTTAAGAAGAATTCAGCTCTTCCAAGAGAGTGCTTTGCCCCTCCTTTGTGATTGCCCTTCTCCTGCCAAGCTAATTTCCTGAGCAGGAAAGCACAGCTGAACAAAGGCTCATCAACCCAGCTTTTTAATGTCCTCCACAGAGAACGCAGAGACCCTTTCAGCTTTAAACCCACTGCACATCTTCATGGCACTGAGCACACCCTTCCCCTTCTCCATATTGTTCTGTCTGTGTGGACAGGGCCAGGGACATCCTTTCTGCCCCAAGAGGGCAAACAAAGGACACACAACCTGAATGAAGACAAGTTATTGAAAAGCAAGTTGTGATGATGTCGGAGCTCCAACCCCAGCACAAAGCAGGCCTGAACTCTCCCAGACTGCTCCTTCTCCCCCATCAACAGGCCTCCCTTCAAACACAACTCCCCAGCAGTTTTCCTAAAAGTGGATGGCAGCTAGGGCTTAACACATCTGCTTACCTCCATGCCACCTTGCTTGAAATTCCTATTTCAAGCTCCCACCAGAGACGTAGACAGATACTAGATGCTGTGAGCTGTTGTGATACATGTTGCTGCCATCACCATGACTAATAAAGAACTTGGCTATAATGAGAGGACATCCTTGACCCAATTAACAATGTAGGTAGGAGAAAACGTGTAGGGAATATTTCCCTATTTGCAGATGGGGCACTGAAGCACAAAGACTTGAAGGAGCAGATTTCTGGCTGTGCATTGAGCAGGAGTGGGGACAGATTTATTTTTTTTTAAGTGACAAGTTCCCAGCAACTAAGCTTCCATCAGTTGTGGACAGATTTCCAGTCACTTACTGAATGGCATGTCAGTGCAGGACTCTAGCCATATATCCTCAAGTGACTTCTAACTACTAACAAGCTCTATTCGGAGCAGCTGCTGAACAATCTCCAGTTAGCCGTGCGTGATCATCTGCACACAGCAGTGACCTTGCTGTGATATTGCTAGGGCTTGGATAAATTCCTTTTGGCTCTGACTTGAGAAGGGCTGTGCCAGTGCAGACACTAACCTCACAGACAGAGCTAAGGACAAGGAATATCTGTGCTCCACCTAATGACTCCTTCAGCATTCTCCTTCAACCCCTATGTTGACCCCATTTTAGTCCAGTGCTACTCTCACTAGGAGTTACAGGCTGTTAAAGTGGATTGTTTGCTGTGAAGCTGAGCTCCATGGAGAGCAGAAGACCTCTGCAGCTGCCTGGGGATAGCAGACATCTTCCCAAAGCTCTCTATCTTAATATCTACTTCAGCATCTTCAAAGAGAGCAGACTGGGGGCGTGTTTACTCAAAATCCTTCACAGATTTCTCGCATGCAAACTGGCCTCCCTTGTTTTGTTTATACCTTTATACAAACACATCCAGTAAAAATTTGCCTTCTTGACTTGAGTAACTAATTTGATGTCATAGGCAATTGTCAGACACCACGGTACCATCTGCCACATCCACACGACTATAATTTGCAAGACACTGTGCATCACCTCCCTGTTTAAAATAATCCTTTCCTCTGAACAAAGCCTGTCTTTAACATATGCACGGAACATCTAAAGGAAGGGAGGAATGTGTAATGACTATTTACCATTATCCACAGCAATACATTATTCATGCTTCCCTCCACTAGCAAAATCTTTCCTTCCCTAGTATTAAAGTGGTACATATTGAAATAGAATGGCAGACCCTCTGGGATCCCAGATGACTTTGCATGGGTCTCATTAGCATAGGCTGGCTCTCAGATTAATCAGTACATTAATTAAATAGCAATTTCACTACAAGGACTTATTTGGGAACACATACCATGCTGTTTCACCTGGAACAAGAGCATAGCACCAGTATCAGCTTTCATGGCAGTCACAGAATGAACTGGCACCACAAGTCACTGATTCAGATAACCAAGTTAGTGGCACACCAGTTTCCAGCTGGGGCACCAAGGGGCTCAGCACTTTAGAGTGTTGGTACTTACTCAAATCAGGAACAGCTCAAGGAGGCAATGAGATGCTGGAAACGTCCTTCATATGAGATGCTATGCAGGTCCTGTCAGCTGGGGTTTATTTAAAGGGAACTCAATTTACAGAAAGTTAAATCTTTGCCCTGCTGTCTTGGCAAAATCTCAGTTTCCTTCCCCAGTTCCTGATTTACAGCATACCAAGACAAACTTTCAGGTACACAAACCTTCAAGGATTTTTCTTTTCTTCCAGCTGTATCAGTAGAACTAATAAAAGATATTACCTCTTCCACAAACTTCAGGGGCTGCATGCCCGAAAGCCTGTCATCTTTTTTCTGTATCAGTTACTGTCACTGCAAATCTCACCTCTCACAGCTTTGATTTGCACTTTCCCTCCAGACCTCTCAAAGACCATGATGAAATATTATTTTCATTCAGCAGGCAGGGAAACATCTGCCCAGAGCAGTGATGTGACTTGCAGCAAAGGCAAGAACACACTGAGTCCCAGGGCATGCCCTATCCCTTGCAATACACTGTTGAAGCCTGGACTCTGGGACTGAAATTGCTTCTCTGCTCCATGCCATGGCTGTGGGGTTGTCCCACAAGTGTGCATGTTCTGACCATGTCTGGGCACTGCTGCAGTCCATCACAGGGCTAAAAGAGGGCTGCATTTCTGTCCACAATACCCAGAGTGCAGCACTTCCCCTTTTTCATGCACAAACTAGAAATACACCCTCATTTTTTAACCGCTGGCATGGATAACACTCAGGTAATTTCCAGCCTCATCTCCCCACTTTATACCATTTCACAGCTTTGGGAGACAGTTCCCAGTGCTGTTTGTACTTTCCATGGTTTTAACTCTATCGCTAAAGGTGCATTGCTATAACATTTGAGTTTAAAATCCTAAAGTGGATTGTGAGTATCAGTGCATGAAAATGCATCAAGTCTTCCCTCCAAGCTCCCTATCTAGAACACAGTTCACAGCAAACGTACCAGCTCTGATAGGAAACAGCAACTGCCACCCAGCAGATAGTATTTATCTGCCTTACAGAAGCAGACAAATGGTAGAAAACATGTGTTTTTGTGAATAATTTATTTTAAAAGTTATTGGAAAGCTTTGTTTCATATCTTTTTCTCTTATTACCCAAACAGCTCCTGAGTGGTTCAGTGTGAATTCTTGACATTTCATGACCTCCTCCTCTTCACATGTGCAGAGAGACGGTGCAGTACAGACACAGGCAATACTGAGCTATCTACAGAGGATTTTGTATCAGCTAATCCACTCATAAAACATGCAGTCACATCCAGAAGTGTGAAGCTCTTTATTTCACCCTCCCTCCTTTCAGTTCCTCTGAGACCATGCATTTTTATAGTGAATCTATTTTAAAATTGTTTCTGGTAACAATGTTTCTAATAACATGACAAGGTCTTCATCTCTTTCAACTCATAAAAAACAGCCCTAAGCAAAAATGTTAGTGAGGTGCAGAGAAGGGGGGAGTTATTGGCGAACCAGCAACAAGTCTCACAGGGAATTCTTTCACGATTTATCACCCTTCTCCCCTCTGCATTTGGGTCTGTATCTCACACTCCAGCATCAAGGCTTCTCTCTTTTGTCTAAGGAGCACACATACTAGACACAACTCATACCACCGAGCTATGATTCACCAACTTGCTGGATCCAAGGTTCCTGAGCAGCAAACAGCCGTGGAATGGCAACTCCACTAAAAGCAGTAAGAAAGTGGCAGGCCAGGTGCAAGAAAAACAAGTAAAAGCAGTCATAGAGCTGGAAAGCAGATTCCTTAAGCCAAGCACTGTGTCTGTCAGGGCTGTTATAGCTATGAGAAAAAGATCAAACAGTGGGCATGTGAGGTCAATTACACTAAGACACAATACTGGGTCCATTAACAAGTCTTGTCTGCAAACAAAAGACCTATTGAATCAAGATGAAAGCCAGAAAAATGTTAAGGTGAAAGAAGAACCATATATTAATGACCAACTGGAAAGAAGTGATGAAGGGAAGTGGTGCATTCTAGTTTTTGTGACCCATCCCCTGAGGAGCCAGATGAATTTCTGCAGTTTCCATTTCAGGACCCGGGATGGGAGGGATGATGGAAGATGGCGTGCTCCTCTTCTAACTACCACGCTTCACTGACTTCTCTATAAACTCTTAAATGGCTTCTTCATAATACAGAAGGTCAAGGACTTAAAATATAACAACTGTGACCTTTCACGGCCAAACAAATTCCCCAGCCACATGGAAACTTCCAGCACCTCCTGGATCCTAGAAGCTTTCTAGGTTTACAGCCTTTACCCTAGGAATAAGTCACAGTCCAGTTTTTTTCTGCATATGTATTCTTGCAAATAGCAAATACAGTTGTTTGCAATATGACAAAAATCTTTAAGTGATTTCTAGAAAAGATGGTTTAGTAGGCAGTGTTCAGTCAGAATGGCCAAAGCTACAGTGACAAAGGCTGGTGCCTCCAGCTGCTACAAACCTAAATCCAGGAAAATCAGAAACTAAGGAAAGTGCAAATTGGCCTTTATCCCTCCTGCCAAGCCTCACTCGGCTGCTTCTAAGGCAAGTACAAAGGAAGAATTGCATAAGGTTTCAAAGCAATCTAGCATATAAAAAAGGGATCTTCTTTAGAAGGTGAAGCAGAATTGCAGTCAGTTGTAAAACAGTGTCTATACCTCTCCTGGCCCCTTCCTGTGTCCCTTCTTTCACTGGAAAATTTCTGATCTTACAATGAAACTAAGAAAACTTGTAAACTTGAAAGCTTCCATATATTAAAAAGCAAAACTAACTTTTCTGCTAAAGTGACTCAGTTGGGAATTTCTGCCAAAAAATCATACAGTACAAGGAGAGAGAGAAGGTGCTGTGATTTTAAACATTCAGCTTGTTCTAATCTACGTCCCTTGAGACTGTTCTGAAAACCTCGATCCAGGTTGTTTTAAATTCCACCTTGTAAACACAAGTTATTGAAGCTTTATTACATACAATCTGTATTCCTGCTCAGATCCGCAAACTTTTTATGAGTTGCAAATGATCTTTTATTGATTTTTCTCTTTATACAGTTATTATTTACTTTACTTTTTTTCAGAAGAGCCTTTACCCACGAGCTAAAGCCCTGCTGGAGAGAAGGTTCATTTCACTGCAATTTGGCTGAAAATAACTCCAGCAGTAACTGCGTAATTGTTTTGAATTATTATTGTTAATTGGAATTGTGTCTTTGATTTGCTGAAAGGCAATGATCAACGATTTAACTTGCACTGCAGCTAATTAGTAGCATTTATGATTACTGTGAGCTTCAAGTGGTACTAACCGTTTGCAAACAGAATCTCGAGTGATTATTTTGCCAAACATCCTGGGAGACAATGGCAAAGCTGTCATCAGCGGAAAGCAGAAGGCCATCCAATCGATGGAGAACGATACTCAGAGTTGCTGAGCTCTACAGACAGAAAAATCATCACAATCAGAAGTATGGGAGCTACTGATGGCATAAGAAAGGAGGAAGCATTGTGAGCTGTAGTGCAGGTATGGAGGTAAAGCTTAGCCCTTTCCATGCACCATGCTATTATGTTTGGGACTGGAGATATTTTTCCTTGTTGCAACATTCATGTTTTAATTTCTGTGCATCTGAACAGGAACATTCCCATAATCTGTATGAAAGGGTTTGGCTCCGTTTTGAGGAGATCTAGCATTGCTGGAAGTGGAGATGTGGCATGCAGGAGGTTTGAAATCCAGACAGAAACAGGATGGAACAGGGCCATCTCTACTCTCCAAAGAAAGCAGCACAAGAATCACTAGGAAGAAAAGAGACATATATCCCTTTTTTTTTTAAGATCGTATATTTCCTCTCCACTAACAGCAGCTGCTGCCTACATGTATGCTTTTAAAATACCTGATCAAAAATTCTCAATGCTTCCTCCTGTCATATAGAGCGCGAGTCAGCTGTGCATCCAGAGCCACAGCAGGGCCCTGGGGTTGTGCTCAGCACTAGAAAACTTTTACAATTCATGAGTGGTTCCAGGGTGCTTCTATTAATGCTCCAGCTCCTGGGGTCACACAAAGCAATGAGAATTGAGCTTTGAAAAACAGATGTAAAACCAACTTGAAGTAGGTATCTCACTGCCTCATCACTGACTTGAAGAATGCATTTCAGATGTCTCGGAGCCGTTGTTTCAGGCTGTCTGCAGATTCAGGCAGAGAGCTCTGCATTGCTTCCAGTCATGTCACAAACTGGGGTGGGGAAAAAAGAGCAAACATTTGAACTGAAGGTTTAATATCTTCTACAAGATCATTTCATCTCTGTGTGCTCCAGATTAGCCAAGAGTTTGGAGCAAAGTCACTGCTGAGAGTTCTCCATGTCCTCCGAGAAGGAATGAACAGCCAAAGCACTGGGTGTTACATGACACACAGACATACAACACACAGCTGTGACTGGGAGTGTGCTGTAGGGGTGGCACTCGGGATTTCTTTATCTGATGCTACACTGTAGGCTGCACCCAACTCAGCAGTCAGAGGACCAAAAATCTGCCCAATATTGCACTCAGATAGAGTAAGAGAAGTCACAGAGCTGCCTTCAGAGTGTGAGCTCTAACTGCAACTATGCAGAGACTTCAGTGGAGTGAAAGTTGACAAATCTCCCTGTATGACAGTAACATCCCCGCTTCCCCAGCGCTGCTCAGAACAGCACTGTGCTGTGCACTGCATACAGCTCCCAGTCCAGTTCCCCCTCCCCTCCTCCAGAAGACAAGCAGCCTAAATTGCACCGATTTAAAAAAAAAACAAAAGTAATTTTCTCTGCAATATAAGCTGGTTTATAATTCACTAGCTAGCACTGCTGTGTTTAAGCTGCATCTCTGATTATACAAGAAGAAAGCCACAGAGAAACAGGGCAAATATGTCACAAGGAATGTCCTCAGGGTCGTATTATTTGGAAGAGGAGTTGCTTGGCTCCTATCACTGAAGAATCTCTTATGGGAAAGAAAACATAATCACCACAGTATTGAATTTCACTGAAAGATTTATGATCTAATTTAAAGGTATAGGGATTTATTTTTTAATTGTAATAAACAGCAAGTTCATTACACTCCAGCTCCCAATGAGATAGCACATTGTAGACAGGAGATAAAATACTAGTTTCATTCACTTGCAGGGCAGAAATTAACCAGAGAGATGCCAAGAACTGTGAACAAAAAAAACCTACTACTCCTCTGCCAGTCTTTCAATAGGAGCCAAAAACATGAGGAGAATCTCTTCCTTTGAGTGAAAGAAATACCTGATTCTGAGGTAGCACTTTCATCCTGAAGCACCACACAATGGAGGTAGCTATACTTCTCTCCTTTGTACAGAGGCACAAACAAGGTGAATCAGGCTAAAATCAGGATCCTCTGGGATTTTGCAGAGTCTGAGATACCAGCCTATAATGATCTGGCTGGAAATTTGAGCAGGGCATCCAGTCCAGAACATTTTACCTGACCCACACCATCTCCTATCATAGCACCGTATCTCCCAGGGTCTCTGAACTCAACCACAGGATCAATCCTACACGCTGCCATTTTGCCAGTTTCAGAGGAGGGTTTTGTGATGGCTCTGTGTGATCAATGCTAGGGCCTCAAACCAGAAGACAAGCCCACAGCAGAGACAGCACTGAGCCACACCGAACTCACCAAGGAGCTAATCACGTTGCCACTGGGGAAGGACTAGATCCAGGCTTGAGCATTCCAAGCAAATTATTGTGTGCAAATAAGACCAACTTTTGTAAGGAAACATACATATTTCCCTACCACGCTATTCATCTGAAAATACATCCTTTTTTCCAGAGGAATAACACCCTTAGAAGGCTTCCCAGTTAACTCAGGCACTTTAGTGCTGCAGCATACTATTGCCTTTGTCAGCACTCACACCATTTTGAATATATTTATATATGTGAACTTCAGCTCTCCCTTGCAGTGCCGAGTTAGCCTTGATGATTAAAGACTTTTATTTACCTGCTTTTATTTTATACACCTTTTGATGTTGCCTGTTAACAGCACATTTCCCTCTGACCATGAATATTCATCGGAAAGTGGCACTGGTCTCTTACTTCAGTCTGAATGCAAAGATTTATGAGCTGGTTCATTCAAGCTTCAGCACCTGGATGCTTGGCAATGATTCATTATTAAGAGGACCTGCAATTTGTCATGGGCTTTTGTTGTTGACTTGTGCAATTTGCTCATTATATCTGCAAATCACAATTTAAAGTTTAATCTGATCAGGAGGATGGGCTCCACATGACACCCTGGTGAAAATCAAGGAAGCCTTTGAAGTAATTCAGTGAACAAAAAAACACAATAAAGAAAAATGAAATATATCAGTCAGATGCTAAAAAAATTAAACCTCTTAAAAGTTGAAATACTGCTTATCTGAATTAATTCAGTTCCCTTAGGAAACAGTAGAACATTGTGCCTGGAACACAGGTAGTCACAATTACTGCTGGGTTGAAGATCGAGGGTGTTATTACTTTTTTCCCTCTGGAGTTCTTGCCGGGAAATTATAATTTGAATTTCCCCACTGGGAAATAATATCCCACTTGAAATGTCAAACTAGGAAAGCATAGAGAAAGAATACACCCTTCCCCTATATATTTTCTGGTCTTCTTTACAGTTTTTTGGCTGTCTGAAACAGAGCATTGAATGCAACAAGTGGTTCCTTAACTTGCTTTCAGACCAGCATGCCACTTTTAGCTGGGTTTCTACTGGGCAAAAACTGGAGATACATCAGCAATAGAGAAGAGTGTACATTTGACAAGCTTGGATGCTTTTCAGTTCTTCAGACAGATCAGGACCTGCCAGCTGTGCTTGGACCCCTTTTGTCTCCCCATTCCGTTTTTCCTGTCTCCCACTCTTGCAACAGAACTGGCACCACTCCCAGGACCGTGAACCACATCAGTTGTGTGGCATGACAAGCAGCAATGGGATGTGGTGTGGGTAGAAGCCTTTCCTTTCTCTGCAGCAAGGGAGAACATTTCATTTCTCTCTCCCTTTGTTTGCCACATTGAGTTTGCATCTGCCCTGAGCTGGAAAACACTCAGCAGTCCTTGAAAGTGTTATTTCTCACACTTTCACCACTCTATACCAGTCAGATTCTGCAGTTTAGGAAGTGAAATTATTGTTCCTAAAAAGGAAAGCAACATCCTACATCTCCTTTAAAAATAAGTTTACCCCAACTTTCCTAAGAAATTAAGATGAAAAACATTTTCTTTCTTTGAGAACTGCTGTCCTCCTTCCCAATATTTTTATTTGATTCCCAAAATTTGTAAAAATTACAAATATTTTTACTCTTGTAAAACACCTAATTGTATCCCAGGTCCAAAGAAGTCAGGTCAGGAGGCAATACTTGGAATGGAGTTTAAATGCATTAAACCCATGTGGGATTGATTTCCAGAACATTGTCTACCTTTACACAAAGCATTTTCTAAGTAGGACCAAGTCAGATGTGGCTTTGATTTGGAAGACCATTCTAGCTGCCACAGAATATGCTTACAAGAGTGTGGAAATAGATATTTTTATCTGAATCAAAGCTGGATCAATGCTCTCACATGGAGCTAGAAGGTGTTGTGCTATTACAGATGCTCAGACGAGATGTAAAAGCAAGGTCTGCTTTGTTTTCATTTGCTATGGCCTGTGGTAGCACCTGGATGAACTCTGGTATTAAACCTGCCCAAACTGTGTCACAGCTAATCACATGAAGTTTATTAATCTGTCTATCACAGAGGAAAGGCAGGATGTAACAATAATAAATGCAAAATGTAGGTGGTTACTGAAGCTACTGGACTGAGACTCACCCTATGGTTCTGCCAGGTTTTTTAGCCAAGTATCACTGCTGTAAAGCACTGTTTCCCCAAATCCTTAGCCTTATTAGATGGGGGAAGAAAACACTGAATGAGATAACCACAATTTTAAATATTGATGATTAAGTGGAGGTGCCTGAGAAGGTACTTACACCCCATAAGCAAGTCACCTCTTTTAAAACAAATCCCAGGTAAACAGTTCAGACTTGCAACTCACAAGAGTAAATCAGAAAAATTGTTTCATGAAAGAGGACAAAAGACAAAAATATTTACAAAAAAAAGTTTTTGACTTCTGCTTTTGGATCAAAAACATCTTAAATAAAGCCTGTGGGAAAACATCTGCTTTAGTGAAGCTGGGGAGAAGAAAAATAAGTCCACCAAAAAACAAGTTATAAAACTAACTATTAATATTCTATAAAGCACTTCTCTGGGCCTAAAAGTCAATCCAAATTGTATTGGCAAATCCTGCTTCAACCCATCTACTCACATGGCCTTTCTGTGACATTCTCTTTCTGATGCAGCAGTGCTGGCCACACGAAGAAAATAACCTGAGGCTGTCCAGACTTTGTGGTGGGTGAGCAGCAGTTGGCCAAAGCCCTATTGTCTGTATAATTTTGCACAATCTTTAAAATATTAACCCGCTCCAGAGTTCTACTTAACTTGCTCTGTATCTATGACTGCTTCACCTGCAAATGCAGTTTGTGAGGAGTTTGCTAAATTGATTAAGCAGCCACTTCATATTTCACTGTGCATCCCATATGCAACACTCACTGTCTCTTCTGATCAGCTGTTTCATAACCTTTAAGAGTTTACTGCACCACAGAGCTGCTTAAGTCAGCCTTGCCATCTAGGAAACTACAGAAAGGTTAGTACAGAGCTATACAGAGGCAATCTAACAGCAAAGGAGAAGAGTTCTCTGAAACATCTGAAGGCTGCATCCTGGAGGGCATGCCTGGAGGGCAACATCTGGAGGGCAGCAGCTGGCCCTCCAGATGCAACAGTCTCACTTCCTTTATGTGTATGAGTACACAACTCAAAAAAAGAGGGTGGTGGTAGGTAACAGACTTATTTGAAATGAAACACTTCTCATTCAGATAGGAGGACATCATAATTCCTGCCATACACACCAAGTCCTAGTTCTGCCTTCATTTTCCTCAGTGTAAGCCAGAAGAGTTTGTTGAAATGATGAAGGTATAAAACTAGTTTATATACTGAAGCACAGCACAGGGTTCCCTGGGACTGTTGGTGTTACTTTTTCACTGTGAGAGTGACAGAGCACTGGAACAGGCTGCCCAGAGAGGTTGTGGAGTCTCCTTCACTGGAGATATTCAAACCCCGCCTGGATGCGTTCCTGTGTGATGTACTGTAGGTGACCCTGCTCTGGCAGGGGGGGTGGACTAGATGATCTTTCGAGGTCCCTTCCAACCCCTTAGATTCTGTGATTCTGTGATTCTGTGTTTCTGCCACACAAGGAAAAGAGCTATAACTGCAGCTAAAGCTTCTACCAGGTAGCACGTAGGAAGTGAGTGCAGATGTTTGTCAGAATTTTTTTAGAATTTGTACCTAAGACCAGCCCAGAGAAGCTGTAGCAGCAGCTGTCAAAAGTCAAATGTACTGCCCTAAGTGGCCAGGCCACCCTGCTTTGAAAACCACACCTCAACATATTATTTACAACCTACAGGATCAGAGGCTGCCTAAAATACAGATGAGAATTAGGCTCTAATTTGGGAAGTATTTCTCCTCTCCTGCAGTGCAATACAAGCAGCCATTCTCTGGACACACACTGTCAGGGCATCCAACTCTCTTTGGGAGCAACTCCATGCTCTATCCTTTCCTCTCTTCCCAGACTTCAAGAAAGCCTCTGAGCAAGTATATCAGTTTGTTATTTTACCACTATCAGACTTCAGGTCAGAACTGATGGATAGATATTTTCAAGACTTTCTTGGGAAACCAGGTGAAAAATGTCACTGAGCATAAAATCTGTACTACAGATGCAGAAGCTGACCTAGCAGAGGAGAAAGGTACACTTCAATGAGACATACCTGGAAGCAGAATGCAACTCACATTTTTCATTTGGCCACTGGGCAGAGGGGAGCCAAGGTCAGTAACTCCTCAGATCAGAATTTGATTATCAGACTAAAGCCCTCTGCTGCGATTATGAACTCATGTGAAAGTCTGAGTATCTGTATTCAGGATAAAAGGATTTACGAGTTTCCAGACAAGATTTTTCTGCCACTTTGAGTCACAGAGAAAACAGGACACTTCCCTTGTTTAATCCTGGGCAATGAGATGGGCTGTGCATTGCCTGCTTTGAAATTGCTCACCCCATCTGTTTGCTGCTTAATCTGTAAAGTATGTTTGCCTCACTTCCACATTTCTCATTCTCTCAGCTCTTACTTTGAGTATACAGCTCCTCACGGTTTCCAGCTGATAGCAGTCCTGAAGACAGTAGTGGGCAAAAGTCAAGCCTCTCCTGAAAAATCTACCAAGGACAAGTTCATGCATAGAGAAACATTAAAGCCCTTCTTTTCTATCCTGTGGTTTTCTTAGAAATAAGACCTTCAAGAGAGTCATTCAGCAAAAAATTCCACAAGAAGTCACTGCTTTGAGATCATCTACCTTTTCTATTGTGAAAAATACCAAATAATATTTGAGAACATCCACAAATCACTCATCATCAGGAGGTGGGCAGAATCAGTGGGTACAAAAACTTTGGAAAGAGCCACATCCTATGTCACTGAGCATAAAATACAAATTTACTGACAAATACAATTGATTTTCTTAAGCTTGTCAGAATTCAAACAAAGAGACAATCTACATGGAACCAAGACGCCTCATTAGCTGAAGGCTTCAGATCCTTCAGGTGAGATTATTTGTTTTCTAAGAGAAATTGTCAAAAAACAAATTAACATATCCTCTCCTCCTTCCCCTACATACATCACTGTATTATACTTGTGGATTCTGCTCTGCAAGAATGGGAAACAATGGATCTGTGTGGATAGCAAAGGATGGCAAAGTTCGTGTATTTCAGAAAGAGGTGCTTTGATATGAGCATTTATTTTTTGTCTGTCTCTCTGGGCATTTGGTAAAGATTGACAGCAGTTCTCTAGGAAATTACATCAAGCTTGGTCCATATGTTTAACTGTACAATTCAAACTCACATGTTCAGGTGCTTATGGACCCTTCGTTCCTTCTCCACCTGGACTGCTCAAGGTATCTCATCCCTTTTGTCTTGCCAACTGTGTCTGCCCAGTACTCTGCTCCTCACTTCTCTGCACTCGAGGCAACCAGCAATCATTTCTCCTGAAGCTCTTGACAGGACAGGGCAATTCTGCTTCTCACAGAACTGGTGACACACACTGGCAGGAAAAGTCCCTGTCAGCACCTGGGTGCTGGGGTACCACAGGCTCTATCTATGCATGAGGCTGGCACTTCAGCCTCATCACCAACCTCAAAGCTGTCATGTTATATATCACCTATTGTTCAGGTGTTTCACTGTTGTGGTTTTTTGGTTTTGTTTTTGTTTTTTTATTTCAATTTGAATCCTTTCTCTTGCCTCTACTCTGTCACTCCTTTCTCCTTCCCCACCTTTAAGTAACACCACACTAGCACATCTTTGAAAGTCTAATGATATTTTTCTGGGTTGTCTGATTGCTTCTTGTATTTTAGCTAGCTCAGATGAGAAGGCAGACAAACCATTTTTCATTCCCTATGTACAGTCTGTTTCACCATAGTATTCTCAGTTTAACAGCTTCATTTTACCTAGCTTTCACAGAAGCATGAGTCTCTGCATATTTTATGTGCATTATTTGAGAATCATACAATCACTAAAATTAACTCTTAATGCTTTAATTAGCAAAACTGAAGAAATACCAAATAGAAAGACATCATTTATCCAGGGGGTCTTGAACCTTTCAACGTTTACACTTTTTGATTTTGCTTTGACTTTTTTTGTTAATTTTCAGAAAAACAAAACCTTCTGTTTAAGTGTAAATTAATTGGCAGGACTCCTTTCAACATTCTCCAACTCTTCATGTAGCTCTCAGCTGGTAGTATGTGTTTCACAACCTCTGGACTTCTATACCACCTTTCATCTGAAAATCTCAAAGTGCTTTGCAAAGGACTAATTAATAAGTTTCAGCATCGCTCTCAGTGAGGCAGGTAAACTTGACAATTAAAAGTGCTAACATTCTTGCAAGAATCAACACAGATAAATTCCTTAGACATCTTAGGCAATCGTTACACCCACAAGAGTTTTCATGCTCTTTGGTTTAACGTGGTACACTTGACCTTGCTCTGTGGGATGCAATGCGGGGGCAGCCTGTCTCACTCAACACAAGGGTCTCTGCAGCTGTTTTGGTCTCTGTTTGAAATGTCTGCATTAAGCTACGTATTTATTGAGTGATTCCCAAGGAGCCAGACACTAACTGAACAGCACACAAAATATGATTCTCTCAAGCCAAACAAAACATTTCCAGCTCTCTGAATAAAGTGAAGATTGACTCCAACAGCTTTACCTGGGCTTCTGCAGAACTTCCTGCCAAGAGCCTCACACACTTTTTTTTTATTCATAGGTTTTTTCCCTCATGTAATACTGGATGCAGGAAACTCAAAATACCAAAACAAAAAAATTTCAAAATGCTTTGTTCAAGTACTATTGGCAGTTGAATTTGATCAGTAAGGTGGGATTCAACAAACAGGGCTGTCTCCAGTGGGACTCACTGAATGCAGACATCTATGAGAACACAATCCTTACTCTGAGCTGCACTGACTATCCAAGCATTGGCCAGTCACTCAAAATCCCCCTTTGCACGTCACATCAGAACAAGGCTATTCATTATTCAAAATCTCAAATACAAACACCATTGTTTCAAGTGTCAGAAAAGAGATGAACAGGCACTAGCAAGCAAATATCTCATATCTGTGCATTAAAAGTGCATAGCCAAGAGACTTCTCTCCCTCCTCGCTATCCTGCTGACAGCTGTTTGGATATTTATCTAACCCTGCAGTTACCATTCCAGTTCTGGTACAAGTTCGCATCCTTGCGTGGCATTTCCAGAGGAGGATCTAACCTTAGGGGTATAAATATGATTTTATAGTCAGCCTTTTCCTTGTGGAGAAGTAATGCTGCTCATGATCAAAGCACATTCTACAACCAAGATATAAAGGCTACACCTCCTGCCACAGGGATCTATCTTCCCTATTTTCCAACCCAAAGACACAAGATGGGCCCCTTTTATACAATCCTATACTTGGCATAGGTTCCTTTTTACATGACCCCATGCCTGACCCATCTTTTTGTCCAAAAGCAAACTGGACAGTTTGGTTAAGTTCACATCTAGAACTGTGCTTGCACAGAACACAGATAGGGGAAGAATCTGGACAAGTAGTCTCAGAAGCCCAAACAACTTGTGTAGATAGATGTTCTAGGATTATTATTGCCCTAAAACAAGAGGCTCCAACTTACAGCTGCTGAAGCTCATTAACAAGTGTTTTACTACAGTGAGTGTGCACTCTGTGGCAGCAAACAGCCCTTAGTCAGCAACGAAGCAAAGCACAACTATTTTTTGGTACTCTCACCAGCAAGACTTTCAATCAAGCATCCCAATGCTGTCACTGGACAGTTTGCTCCAACTGAGTTCTATGTGCTGACCAGCATTCCACCCTGTCTTTGGCTTACAAGCCTCCAGAGTCTTCTCAGAATCAAACCTCACTTCCACTGTGCCCTTTGCACCGGTTGCAGTTTGTGTTCTCACAGAAATCAGAGCCCTCACTGGTTTAAGTCAAATGGGGAGTGACAGCTCTCAGCCTATTGAGGAAGCAGAGTTGTCATCTCTGAGCAGTTTGGCTTGCTGACAATGCCAGCGGCTAGAAAACGCTCCCATCGCTTTGAATTACCATCACCCATGCTCTACAGACACAGAAGCTATTCACAAGAGATGACCCTTAAAGCCCTGCTGTGGCAGGAGACGCTTCTCCAGTTGTTGAATGCATAAAGTCACTTTTGAGAAGTGACACGGCAAAGTGCAAAATAGCTTCACACATGCATACCCAGTCCCCCATCCACACCCTCCTGTGTCCTCACCCACAGAGGAGCTGCAGCTACTCATGCTCTGTATGGACAGCCACCTGCCTCACTGCTTGCTGCTTCTGCTTTAAGAAAACCCATCCTTCCCCTGAAGGTCAGTTATAATTCACATTAACGTCTCCATCTGGAGGGACTGTGAATGAGGAATACATGCTACATCCACTGTTTAGAGACTTCCTGTTGTGTTTATAGGTTGATCCAACACTCTTACATATGGCTAGACATCCACACCTGTGGTGGAGGGAGATCTGTAACATCATGTTGTGTAATCCATTCCTGAGTGTGCTCTGCCCACAGGTGGGTAAGAGCCAGTGTCTGTTTTCTGGGACCCCACAGCCAGAATGGCAGAACTGGAGTTTTGAAAATAAACCTCTTGAAAAGGTGGGATTCCTGTCCTGAAATTGAAACCTTTCCACATTTACTTTAATCCCAATGCAGGAGAGGTTCTGTGCAAATATTTTAAATTATGCTTGGCTTGCTTCCTCCTACACAGAGGATGCAGACACTGGATGATAGTCATACACGTTCTCATGATTTCCCAAAGAAATTGAAGGACATCAACATCATGCCAGGAAATGCAGAGCTGGTGCTTCTCCTACAGAAAATTGTTCCAGTGGAGTATTTTTGGCATACTGTTTTAAAAACCACTGGTACTGTTGCACAACCTGAGAAAAGCGAGGTTTGCTCTTTTTGGACCTGGACAACTCATACTATGAACAGCATCCCTGGAATGAGCTAAAGGCTGGTAGGACCAGGCTTTGTGTTTTTCAAACAACAAAAAAGAATTAATCTTTTTCTCATTAATATCTATAGGAGTCCAGTAACTAAATTTCATGCTGTGCTTTGGATCTGAAGCTGTGCTTTGGAACGATGGATGATTTTTATTGAGATGTGCTAGAAAATGGCACCAGGTATCCCTGCCCACAGCAGGGCAGGTGGAATTAAATGATCTTTTAAGGTCCCTTTCAACCCAAACCTTTCTATGATCTATGAAACTGGAAGCAAAGAAGGTGTTTTAATTTAGAAACACCTGAACATTTATTACTTCAGAGGACTACAATGTTTCATACAATGTGCCAAGACCTGCAAATTTCTATTTTAATTTTGTCACTTTCACCTTAATTGTACATATACAGAAGATTATAAGAATTAAATTTGGACTAATTCTGAAGAGAGCATCATTCTGAGGTAGATGCCTTGCTGCTGTCATCTGAAGTGAGACAAGCTGAATCCCTTCCTCACATTTAAATTCCAGCATAAAACCATTCACAAGCAAAGGAACAATGTAAGTCTGTTACCTTATTGATGGGAGTCCTACAAGTGAAGCCTTCTAGTAATCACAGGGCATACCTTTATGCAACCATTTCCCCCTTAAGAATCCTCTTATGACTGGTAAGTGAATTCATGTCATTGCCATCTCCTAAGGGTAGACAATTGTGGGATCTCTTGCCTTTATCTAGGTTCTGATTTTCACATAGGACCTTTATTAACTTCAAGACCTCCCATTCCTCACCAAATTCACTTGAACTTGACCGATGGGTTGAAAACACAACAACAGAAAGAAACAGACAGACATGTGCACAGGCAGCCCTAACACATCGGCCTAACTTTCTTAGAAAACTAGGCTAGAGAATCTGAAGAGTCTTATGAAGTTCAGAATTTCTATTTCACCAGAAATTATTTGACAATTCATTTTCAAGATATAATGCTTCACTAAACAGAAATTCTGTAATATATCAGCTTTCTAAAAATATTCCCTAGTTTCAGAAAAGGAATTATGTTCCAGTTTATATTAGTTTTATTATTTTCCCACTATCCCATGAAAGATACTGCTTCCACTGGCGTAGATAATATGACATCATATAAGAGTTAATGTAGTCTGGGTTTTAGGGTTTTTTCACATCATTAAGTGCTGCTGCTATTCAGCACTGATTGAAATGTCTCATCTCTTTCTAGATGAAAATGTCTGCAGCTTGGTGTAATCAAACAGTTTGACACTTTACAGTATAAACAGGAGATATTTGGATGTGGAAAAGATGAGATTTTCAATCAGTGCTAAGTAACTGCGGCACTTCTCTGAGGTATTATACACTTTTTAAATAGCTGTATTGCATATTCTTTAATAGCAGCATCTGTTAAGGTCTACTATTGACAAACAATGAAATACAGAATAATATAAACAGGAAAAACACACAATAAAAATGCTGGAAGAGTGAAACAATGTCAGAACATAATAATATGAACATATACATGTATTAAATATTTTCTTATTTGGAGGAATTTTTCATGCAAATCAAACTAGGCTTTTACACTGGGAAAAAGCTCTCAGCAAGCTATAGCTGCACAAAACATGATATTGTGCCCTCAACTGTACAAAGGTTTCAGAGAAACTGGTCAGTTACTTGACCTCATTTCTATTTCACTTGTGGGAAACCTCCAACCATGACTGGAGCCTGGGCTCCACTGAGTACAGAGGAAGCTGAAAGAAACAAAAGATCAAGGACATAATTAAAGCAGACATCTAAAACAGGAATGTCCTCCAGAGACAGTAACCATCAGCATAACACCTCTAATTCAGTGCTAGTTCATTAGTCAATACATGTTCTGCTATTAAGGAAACTACCCATGTGTTCGGTTCATTTGTGTCCAATGAACGTAAGGAGCCTTACAAGGAAACCTGCTAAGATTCTGAAGAAACATGAGCTGTGTAAATAAATACAGGTTCACCCAGGCCTGTTCTTACAGTTCCTGAAGCTGTCACTGCAAGCACTTGTGCAAGCACTTCTGCTGGCAGAAGACCACTGCAGACCAGACAACCAGACATCTCATCAACGCGTATCCCTTTGCAGCTCTTAACACTTTCCTCAAGCACCCATCGCCTTCTGTAGTTCAGGGATTTTAAAGTCAGCACTGTTAATAGAGGTGAAATCATCAGCCCCTGTTGATTTAATTCACCCACACACTGAAGAAAATCCTTTCTAAAACCACTTGTCCTAAACTCATACAGCCAGGTCCCTAGAGTCACAAGACACTGGCCAAGAAGAGGAGCATTTTGTTCAGGGAAGGAGGTAGAGGTATTTATGGAGAAACTTTAATCACTTGCAGCATGGGGAGCAGTCAGTGCAAAGGCAGCTCTAGGCCACTTGCAAAGGCAAGAGGAAGTGTTGGAAGGGAACTGTCAGTCACCCAGAAGGGACAGGGGCAACCTGGCATACACACTGTGGCAAGAAGAACCAGGTATGCACTATTAGAAGGTTGAGGAACGTGCTGGTGGGGATCCTGTACCACTCAGAAAGCCAAGGCTGTGCGTATGGGGGAGTTCCTAGGTCAAGTATTTTGGGAAGAGCAAGGTGCAGGTCTGGTGCTCGCTGAGACATGAAAGGCTTGTTCTGGGAAATCACAGCTGGCTGGGAAGAATCAGAATGGTTGGGCAAAACTAAAAAGAAGCAAACACAGCTGAGCAAACTGCAGGTCTCCTGCTTTTGTGCAGAGTCACTATGGAAACCAGCAGGCTGGGCCTGCTGAGAAGAGCAACATTCAGGGTGCAAAATCCCTCAAGGATTCCTCTGTGTGTCTAAGCACACCAGTGAAATCTGCACGTTGTCAAGCACATGTGTTACCTGGAAGCAGGAATATACAGGTGAAAGATGAGATGAAGTGTGCCTATGAATGCTCTACAGAGTGCTCTTTCAGACAGGCACAGATTATAGATGGATCAATCTTCTGTTGCCTCCTGTAGTCAAAGAGCAGCTGGCCCTGGGCCCTTCTTGCAAGGAAAACCAACATTGCAGGACTGTTCGTTCAGATGTGACCAGCAATCAGCACGCTGCTATCAGCTCTTCTCTCCCCGTGACACTACCCTGCAGGTCTTCTGCAAGTGCAGCCCTTCATACATCCCAAGGAAGAAAAAGGACCTTCACCTTTCGATGCTTCAACAGAGGATGCCAACTTAAAGTAAAATAGAGAAAAACTACTGGCAGTTTTTACAACGGAAAAGCACCCTTCCCACGTGAAACCAAAGCAAACTTTCCAGTACTTCAGAAATAAATTTTTAAAAAATAGGTCAAATGAAAAGTTTACATTTTGCATGGCTTGTTCTTTTTTAAACTTGCAAATTTTTCTTCCTCTTTAAATAAGGATTTAGAAAAATCAATCTCAAAAGATTTGGAATGAAAATGCAAGTTAAAATATCAAAACATTTGAATTAAAGATTTTACTGTTTAGTATTTCAGTTTACAAGTGCACATGCACTCTCCCCCTCCAGTTGTATTTCAAGTGAGAAGCATCAAGCTGTCCCATAAAAGTGTAAGTTTACATCAATGAAAAGAGATTGCCATTTAATACCCTTAGCAAATTCAGCATCTTTGCCTGAAGTGATTCACATTCATGAGTTAGCAGTTTCTGGCTGAAGTTTCCAATCCGCTTTACACACAGTTTGTAAAATAGAGTTTAGCTGCAGTTGAGAGGAGGTACACAGAACCTGGGAAAGCTGCGGTGCAATGAGTCTCCCTTTGAATTGCTTTTTAGAGGCTGAAGAGCAACATATACTTTGCCTGTGGAGTTCTGAGTAGTCTGTTTAAATGTATCTCACAGTGAGAGAGCACATTATCCATGATGAATATGGAAGAGTCAGGAGTCCTCACTAGGAGAGAGGCTTCTTTGGGGATTCAAAGTTCACCATTCATTTGCTTTGCCAATAATGCACCTACTGTGCCTATAATTGGAATAAGAGGGTTAATATATTTCCTGACTGATCTATTAGGCATTTCATAAAAGCAAGTGCAAGCTGAACTCCAACAATGGCAGGTTCAAGATGGCACAGAGTATTTAACAAAAAAACTGCTTATTGTGGAACATGTGTTGATACAGAGTGAAACCCTCATCAATGGTGAGGGAATCTAGTTAGAAGATCCCCGACTCTCATAACAAGCCAAAGACTTATGGATTCTCTCTGTTGAGTTTGTGGGAATATCTTTGGTTGGATTCAACAATATACAGACATACAGCATTCAAAATATCATCCTAAAGGCAAATGGGAAGAGTTTGTGGCTGAAAAGTTCATTTAGAGCTAGAAAAAATAAAAAAGTGTCTACTCAGGCAAAAACTCAGGCACTGAAGATTTGTTTTAATTCCAGAACTGGGGTACAACACTGTTTTGCTGTATATGTATATCTAGAGACTGAAACAGACTTTTCAGGCTGTGTCATTGTCTGAATGAGTCCAGCAGTGATTTGTATTCTCTTCCTGAAGGAGTTATTGCTTATAAGAATCCAGCTGCCCCAATTCTCACAAATTACGCATATATTTCCTTCTCACTAGACTGAAGACCCTAGATGCACACTATAAACTCCAAAAAGGGCTTTCAGAAGAAATCCCATGTAAAACACTGCTTCCCTATAGAGCCAGCCAATCTCAACAGGAGAGAAATAACAATTCAAGCTACAAATCTCATAGGTAACAGCTAGCAGGGAAACACTTTTCAAGTTCTGTCAAAGCAAGCCATAGACTTCAGGGCAAAAAGAGATCACAATGAACATGAGATACGATTTTCTGCATAGTACAAGTCATTGGCTTTGCCTGAATTATTTTGTATTTCAACTGGAAAATATCTTTCTGCAGAAAAAAAGTGATTTTTTACTTTAAAATTGCTAGTGCTTGAGAACCCAACACTGCCCTTAGTGAATGGTTCCAAAGCTTGATTAACCTCTGTTAAACATTTATGTTTTACTTGTAGTCTGAATTTGTCTGGTTTAACTTCCACATGCTTGCTCTCCTTGTAGTTACAAGGTACTCAGCCTGCTAGGCTGAGGAGTCCATCAAAGCTTTATGCCCCACACACATTAAACATTGGAAGTATCTGAGTCTTACAGCCCTGGCTCCTCTTTATCCCACAATGACTATACAAACAACAGAAGCTGCAAACATCAGAAAACTGAGCTTTGACTAAGCTGCAGTTTTAATAGAATTTACTAGAAGAGACTAAAGCTGTCCAGAGAGATCAATAAATATAAATCTTTTCTTTCCTTGGGCAGGTGTTGAATCAGGAAGGAAGGTGATGCGAATGGGTTTGTTCTTAAAGTTACAAAGGTGCTGCATCTTCCTCCAGTGGGAGCAAAAGCCCAATCCTGTCATTGTTTCTCAGGAAAGACAATATAAATACACCCAGCAAATAATTCCCTATATTCAGTAACATCGGGAGCAATAAAGACAGTGCTATAGACCCAAGCTATCTCCATCACATAAACTCTCAGAGTGCAGTTACCAATCTCTTAATTACAGAGCATCAGTAAAGCAAAGCAACAACTCAGTTTAGGCTACATAAAGCTTAGTCTGATCTCTGAAAGCCGAAGTCAGTATTAAGTGATGCCATCACAACCATTTTTAAGATTTCAACCAATTTTCACTGGCTCTGCATCACAAAGTAATTTATAAACCAATCACTTTGGGAAAAAATAAAATAAAATCAAGCTATATCATTAGCATAAAACATGAAGTCATCTGTGCTCTTATAAATTACTTGAACTGTGTTTAGAAGACACCTAAGCACAGTTTAGGCTCATGACTCAAGTTCTGCTCCAAAGGTTTGAGCCCAACTAAACCCAACAGTGCAAGCTGTCCCACGGCCATATCTCTGATTGTATGCACATTTCTCAAAGGCTGCTCCAACAAATGTAGCAAAAAATAGAACACAAACACTGGCTTCACAAAGGAAAAACCAGGCCTGGCCAGTAAAAAACACCCACATTCTAACAGTTTCAATCTCCTCTCTCCATCTTTTTTTCCTGTATTGAGAGGGAAGTTAACTAGAATCCTAGACTAAATTATTTACTTAGAATGAAACCATATTGGTATCAATGAATTCACTTTGTTAGAGTGGAAGTTGGCACACCAAAAACTTACAAGCTACATTCAGTAATGTTCTCTTTTCTAAACTCTTTGAAGTCCACATAAAAAAGCTACCAGAAAGGCATGCTTTGTGATCAAGAATGGGATTATCTCTTTTCAGCCAAGCTTTGCCTCTTATCTTTAAATAATTTCTTAAAGTCAGAAATTTACTTCAGATCTTGGTCAACATTTTTCAAAAGAACTCTAAAAATTCTAAACACAAAATAAGCAGTCTTACAGAAAAAAAAATACATAAGGAAGAAAATAAGAGGAAAGAAACCATAGAGGAAGTGGAGACATTCACTTTGAAATGCAACAAAGTTCAGTTCATAAAATGTTAATATATTGCCCATCAGCTACTTCTGCAAACAATTAATTGTAATTAACAGGTATGCATTAAGTGATTAAGGTTCATGCAGAAATTTCTTCTGCTGCACAGAAGCTCCATCGCTAAATTTCAGAAGGATGCTTTGAAAATGCATCCTCCTAAACATCTCAGTCTGCTTCTGATTTAACAAGAACCTAATTGCCTGATTATTGATTATCTCTTTGAAGTACAGTAATCATGATATTGCAGCAAATTTGCCATCTGCCTGTCTTGTTAACAACCCGTCTATTTTCACCACAAGCTGTCTTACCAAATGAAAACACATATGGTTTCATTGCAGTGCCTGTCCTTAAAAGGGTTGCAAACACAGATGGCTTTGGAGAGGAACACAATGGGGTGGCAGCTCACGTTTGCCACTCCCCTGGGACTGTTGTGATCATGTTCCTCAAATCAGTGGGTCTCTGTCTTCCTCTTGTGGTACCTGGGACACTTATAGATGTTGCTAAAATTCCAGAACCTGTCACCAAGAACAGGGCTTGGTGGTTTCAACCGTAATCACATATCACACAACATCAATCACATATCAATATCCAGAGACCCCTTTTGAGCCAAGCAATTTTCTTGGGCAGCTTCAGCAGAGTCCATGACTACCACTTATTTCAGACCTATGAAAGTGAATTGCTTTTGGCATGTGGAATCCGAAGTCATCTATCAAAGGTCACACAGAAACTTTTCACAGATACACTGCAACCACATTACCAAGCCCATCAGTGCTTCAATCTCAAGACACTGTTCTTTCAACAAACCTCCTTCGAACCCCTTAGCTATCCAGCTTGCCCACCTGGTACCTTCTACCAGTACTTATGGTTATAGGGGAAAACTAAGTTGTCAGACTTCATGTGGACTTTCATTGCCCAAATGGATTTGCCAAAGCAGCTGTGCTGCTTGGAAAACTCTCATAAAGGTTTAACATCATTGCATCTTTGAGTAACAATTTCTCAAGCCCCAGGCTGCATCTCCAATGAGACAGCCTGGACACAGCCAGAAACGGGGAAAGCGCAATCCCCCAGCACCAGTGCTTACAAACTACACACAGGGTAAAGTTTTACACCACAAGAGCTCCACTTCAGGACCATTCCCCCACCTACCCCCTCCTCCTGCTTTTCAATCACTCCACACACTGATTACTCACCAGTAATCCAGCCGTCCTCCTCCGTCAGCTTCAAGCCCTTGCACAGGTAGCCAGTGGCTGGATGAGTATCTGTCACAGCCTGCAGCTTTAGCTGCTCCTGAGGCACCTTCTGGAGCTGGTAGTCTTCAAAACTAGGTTTCCTGCTCTTCATATGAAATTATGCACTCCGGATCCGACTTAAAACACCAGCACACTGCACTGTTTTGCCTTCAGAAAGGTGTGTCAAGTAATTGCTGCCCTCTTAAATCATTGCTGACCACTTCAAATATACAGGAGATCAGCTCACGCATTTGAGACATGGGTTATGGGCAATGTCCATAATACAATTTGCCTTGTTAAAAAGGCACAGTTCTTCAGACAAGAGAACCCAAAGAACCCCGATTTTTGGATGAGACAGCATGGAGAATGTAGCCCCAATACTACAAGTTAGTTACTCCAGCCTTGAGGCAGCAAACAAGTCTGTGTGGAAGGAAGCCTGCTTTTCTGAAGAGCTCTGTATATCTGTCCAGAGAACATCTCCAGTGCAGAATGCAGTGGGGATACCCAAGCAAGCTTTCCATTTGTTTGCTGTAATTTTGTACCAGTTACAGTATACACTAGCTTTTCCTGGGGTCTTCTGTGTCTTCACATAGTTTGAAAGCTGCACATTACCAGAGCTCCAGCTGGGGCTTTGTTGGGGATCCAGGTGAGGACAGGTGATTTAACACCAATCCAGCGTCAAGCCACCCTGGAGCACAGGGTGCGTGGAGCAGGCTGCACTTCCAGCACTTGATGTCCTGGCTGGTATTGCAGGTCTAACAGTCTTCAACATCCACTACACAGAGCACACACTGCTCTCTCCTCTGGTGCTCCAGCACTGAGGCCTTGCAGTCCCCCCAGCCCTGCCTTTTAAAGTCCTTAGCCTTGATAAGTAATCAACCTTATTAGTACAAAACAATTATCACCTGGGAGTGCAATGATCAGTGGGGCTGCCCTATCAACCAACAATCAGTTAGCACTCTGTTCAACCTCTACAGGGCTTGCTCCTTCTTGCTATTGCTAGCCTGCTCCCAATCCTCTAGTCTTTTACATTAAAACTGTCCCTCGTCTATTTCTGCAGCACAAAGTCTCCAGCACGATTGCACAGCCAAATTGAAACAGAGAAACCAATACATTGAGATCTTCAAACACATCTCTCTTATGAGGAGAGGCTGAGGGAGCTGGGGCTCTTTAGCTTGGAGAAAAGGAGACTGAGGGGGGACCTCATCCATGGTTACAAATCTGGAAAGGGTGAGGGGCAGGACGATGGAGCCAAGCTTTTTCCAGTGCTGACCAATGATAGGACAAGGGGCAATGGATGCAAACTGGAGCATAGGAGGTTCCATGTGAATATCAGGAAGAACTTCTTTCCTGTGAGAGCAGGAGCTGCAGATTCCCTTCTCCTCGGGGGTCTCAGGTATCTGCTGGAGGCTCTCAGCACTGAGGCGGATCAGGCACCCCCAGCGAGTGCTGTGACCTTGCCAAGTTGGAAGGGGAAAGAGCATCCAGTTTTCCAGTAAAGCTCATTTGGCAGCAGGGAGGTGATGCTGAGGGGAGACAAACATCTTCCTCGTTACGCCAATGAGCCAAAAAATCCTCCTGAGGGTGATAGGAGCCCCTCACGGGCGTCAGGCAGAGCTGGGGGGCACCTTCCAGCCACATCTGGTGGTCTCTGAGAGACATTTCACATCTCCAAGGCCAGGCTCATCTGGAATTGTGGAGTCTCCTTGGCTGGAGACATTCAAACCCCGCCTGGATGTGTTCCTGTGTGATGGACTCTGGGTGACCCTGCTCTGGCAGGGGGGTTGCACTGGATGATCCTTCGATGCCCCTCCCACCCCCTAGGATTCTGGGATTCTGGGATTCATTCGACACCAACAACAATTAAAAAAAGGCCCAGATAGAGAGAGAGAGAGAGAGAGAGAGAGAAAAAAAAAAAGAGGGATTTCACCCCAGGGAACTTTGGGTGTTCTCTGTGAGGGCAGCAGGGCAGAGAGGAGACCCGCGGGCGGGCTGAGGGCTGAGGCAGCAGGGCCGTTAGCGGGGGCGGTTGGGGCACGCGCGGGGCCGTTGGCGGGGGCGGTTGGGGCACGCGCGGGGCCGTTAGCGGGGGCGGTTCACACAGGCGCGCGGCGCTNAGCGCCTCGGCGCGGCCGCCGGTGTCAGGGGAGGCGGCGCTGAGGGGGAGCGGGCGGTGCGTTCGGGGCCCGGCTGGGGAAACAGCGCGGCCAGAACCTCCTCAAGTTCAACAAGGACAAATCTTGCGTCAGGGATAACCCTATGCAGCTGTACAGGCCGGGGGTGACTGCCCAGGAAGCAGCTCCTCAGGGAAGGATAGGGGGGCTCTCAGTGGACAGAACAAAAGTAGGGAAAAAAAGCTTTAAAAAAATCCCTTAAGGTGTAAACGTATCAGTATGAGAAGAAATGCTCATGGGGGAGGTGATTCCTTCAGACCGAGTTGTCTCTGAAAGGAACTGGTGTGGCTGCTGCCAGACCTGGGTGAATGCAGAGGCTGCTACACTAATCCAGTCCAACCATAGAATCACAGAACCATTCTGGTTGGAAGGGACCTCCAGGGGCATCAAGTCCAACCTTTATCCCATCATATTCCTGACCATCAGACCATCAGACCATGGCCTCACATGCCTTATCAACCCGTTTGTTGAACAACCCCAGGGACGGTGACTCCACCACCTCCCTGGGCAGCCCATTCCAGTGCCCAACCACCCTCCCAGTAAAGAACTTCTTCCTGATCTCCAACCTAAACTTCCCCTGATGGAACTTGAGGCCATTTCCTCTCATCCTGTCATCAGCAATTCGGGAGAAGAGACCAATCCAAGGTAGTGAGACCAAAATCCTGAGAATATCCAGTCTCTACTCAGTTGGACTTGAAATATCAAAGAAACAGGGACATCTAAGCAAATTATAAAAACTATGAGATTGTACTTTTTGAAAGCAGGAATCCCAAACCGATCTTTGGGCTTCTCTCCAAGTCTCAAAAACACTTCACCCAACAAGTGCTGGGGAAAGACCCGTTCTGCAGCACAACACTGGGGTACTGCAGCCAAGTCCATGCTGAAGGACACTGGTCAACAAATTGTGTGGGGGACAGTGCAAGGCCCAGCCTATGAAGTAGAAGTCTTGTCATTGCCTGCCACCAGAACAGGATGTCATTCTTTCTTTAGTCAGGAGAACTGTGGGATCTTTAAGTGATTTACAGTGAAATGAACATCAGAAGGAAACATCCTGAACTTTGAGCTGTGCTCTGGTCCTGCACACCATGTGAACCAAGAGCAAACAAGATTTGTGAGAATCCCTGAGTAGCAACAGAAGCTGCATGGGTGAGAAAGCCTGGAAAAACTCCATGAACACAGCAGCTCTTGCTCAACAACAGTTGTTGCACATCTGATAAGGGTAGCAAGGTTCCAGACACACTTTGTGTTGAAGAGCTGGTGTTCTTTATGTTTGCAGGCATGGTGGTATGCATCTGCATGAAAGGTTCTGTGTAGCGAGAGTGTAGTTACATGAAAAAAATGTAATTATGGAACTGCTGAATCATTTATGCCTGTCCTTAGCATGGCTGCAGAATGGAGTCAGTATTACCACAGGTTGCAGGTTAACTGTCAGCATCCCTGCACTAAAGGTCATTACTGAGGAACTGCTGGGACATGTAATTGCCTTAGTAATTAATTAATGGGCAAAACTGGAGACATGTAACTTCCCATGGGCAACTCCCTGCAAGCGTTAAAATTTATGGCAACTAAATACAAAATGAACCATAAATGTGAGCAGTTGCCATCAGTTACTACATGCTGATAGCAGGGAACTTACAGGAGAGTCTGGAGAAAGTATCTTCCAGAGCCTCCTCAAGGAGCACAGACCAACGTTTGCTACTCTACCTTCTGCAGCTTGGATAGGAAGGAGTGAAGTTTATGGCATGAATTCTGATATTCACAGGGAACACAAAGGAGACCTTTCCAAGACCCTGCAAGCAGTGCTGGCTACTACTGGGAATGCTGCCTCCGCGTATTCCCCAACACTAAGGTCAGCCAGAAACCAAAAATAGCTTTTCACTTACTCTGAAGTGGTTACAGCTCTAATGAGTCACTCCACAGCCTAGAAATGCCGAGTCATGGGGCTGTGTGCTCCTGCCCTCTGACATGAGCGTGCTGCTTTGGATCAACTCCACTCCCTGTGGGTGGATTTGCAGGGAGCGGAATTCATAATAAACTTGCTGCCTTGTGCTGCTCCAGCAGCTGCAGAGGAAACCAGAGGCCAAATTCTCCGTGGCCTCCAAGCATACTGTGCTAAAGCTGGATAATCCACTCATGAGGAACATGCTGCATGGCTGTAAATAGTAGTAAATGCTCAAAAATCAGAACAGCCCCAGGAAGTAGATAATGGCTAGCGTACAGCAAAGATCCTCTGGCATAACTACACCGTCAGGCTCTCCTCACGTAGATTCAGTGTATGGCAGTTGCCAGCTTCATTATACAATGCCCCCAAGTGCCACGAGTTGAGCTGACAGAAGTGGTCTGATGCCAGTATAGCACCATCCATGCTGGGACTTTTGCTGGCATCAGTGGGTTGATTTTTCTATTTTTTTTTTAGGATTTCTTAGCCAATGCAGTTATGCCAGTCAAATACCAATTCCTTGAATTCAGAATCACGTCTCAAGTACCTAATCCTCCTCTCCTTGCAAACATTGCTCTTAGAGATTCCTCCATACTTCATGCTTTTCCACTTACCAGCAACACCCCTTTAGGGGACCAGGCATAAACACCACAGCACGGAACCGGGCATTTTGGAGCACTAAGCTTCAGTTTTAGAAGCAGAAATTGGTGATGGTTGTTCTTCATTTATTCCCAAATGCAGTGTTCTACCACGTATAAGCTAATATTAAACTAAATTAGTATACTGGTGACATCCTAGCAGTCACCAGTAACACCAAGGAATTTTGGCTGTTAGTAGAAAATGGTGCCTTGTATGCCAAGTGTGAGGAAAGAGCTGAACGTTGAGCCCCAGCACGTCTGGGTCAGACCCGAGTGCTATTCCCCCACGCCTAGGACTTGCTCAGAGTTGATGTAAAGAGCTGCAAAGAAGTAATTCGTAGTAATGATTTTAAAAAAAGAAGGATGTTTTCAGTTATTTTAAAGCCCCAAGAACAGCTGTGTTCTTGGAGTACTGTTTTGTAGCACCTTCGCTATTCACTGTTTAAACAGAGGCAGAAAAACTGTTTTAACCTGACCCAGCTCAATCAATCGCTTTGTATTTCTTTGCAAAGACTGAACAATACATTTTTGGAAGTTTCTCTTCTGGTCATCCCTCTTCTAGAGGCTGTGCTAAAAAGAGTAAAAAAAAAAACAAACAAAAAAACAACAACAAAAAGAAACAGAGCATGCAAGAGAGAAAACCCAGGTGTTTTATTTTACTTTAGTGAGAAGGGAAAAGGGGGGACAGCTTGTGAATGCAATTATATCAGCTAGTGAAAAGTTGAAAATCAGCATGTGTGAAAAGAATTTGAAACAGTGCGTGGGGTTCTATATTTAGTGGAAAGTTTCCTTTTTCCTTTGCAGCTTTTGCATAAAGCCCAAAGGCATTAAGAGAACAGATCTGTCTATAGCAGTCTGTAGCCCGAAGTGTCAAAAGTCTACGGTAAATATGTAATGTCACCAAAGGAGGCTTTTAAAAGATGAATGCCCCAAAGCCTCTGAATTCAAAGAAATGAAATCTTTGTAGTGCACAATACTACATCTGTACAACTCAGGGTAATGCTGCCTAAAATAAACCTGTGTATATGACTCACTAACTCTCTCCTACTTACACTAATGGGTTACCCGTACATACGCTGCAGGAGCCCCTTCTCCACAGGTACTCAGCTATTCCAGGAGCACACAGCATAAACTCAGATTCAGAAGCAGACACTTGCTTTAATCCTGAGTCATTTCTTTTGCTGTTTGAGGACACAGCCCCGAGACTGCTATAACATTCTTAATAGATGATTCTTGTAAGAATTTTCTTATGTACAGCTTTGTGTTAAATTGCTTTCCTAGGAAAACCGCACCGTAAGATTCTCCTATTTTAGGCAATACATCAGATTGGCCTGTTACCTGGTCAAAAATAATTGTCTCACAGGTTAATATTTTTTGTAAACAGGACATTATGAGGAAGTCGGAGTCAGATTACACAAATGTTTCTGGCATTCTTACTAAAAAACTGTCAAACACAGGCCATGCCATGTTCGTTTCGTCTTGCAACTGTTCCTCCAGGTCGGGGAGCTCACTGTTTCGTGTGTCCTTTCAGCCTTGCAAAGAGCAATGCTATTAGTAGCCCGGCTTTACATGGACAATCGTAAGAAAAACCTGCTATTATGGTGGTAATGGTCTTGCTTGATTTTGGCTGTCTTAAAACTAGGAGTCTAGGTTAATCTAAGCTAGCTAGATACACTACTTGGGAGAGAAAGATCCAGAGGGCATTTCATCACATCCTAACTGTCTAATATCAGTGAGATGTGAGAGGTTGTCAAAGAGGGAGAGGTTATGTAGTGTCTTTCTGTACCAGGATATTCTGTGTACTCTGAGCCTACAAGGAGGAAGGCCCATGGTCATATACACACTGCCCTTGGGTAGCCAGACCTAAGGTCCCCTCTGGGATCCCCATCTGCTAGAGCCTGCTCTGAGATTGGCTGTAAAAGTAACTGAGGACATGTCACCCTGTAAGGTGCAATGTGGGAGTAATACAGCCCCCCATTAAAATGTATCATGTGATTTATTTTGCAGTAATCAGACCCAAATTGAAAGCCTACCCTGTGTCTGACCTTCAGTGCAGCCCCAGACATGAAGGCAAGAAGAAGGGAAGGCAGCAAATTCAGCTGGCAGATGTGGGTTTGAAGCTCTGGACACAGGGCAAATGCTTTCGTGGCCATCTTTTCAGTAACTCTACCTCAGCTGTGTTTGAACTGGCCTCTTCACAGTAATAACTCCTGAAAACCATTTAGATCCCACCCTGAAAAAAAGTCCTTGAGCGTGTATCTCTGGGAACAGACTGGCATTCTTCCTCTCTGCAGCATTAGATGGCTCGGGCCTGCCCTGAAAGTCTGCTTGGAGCCAGTCTCACACCTCTGATCTGGCAGGACTCCGGGAAGCTGCGAGCACCATTGGTGACTGCCAGACATTGCAGGGCTTCATTTAAAATGCAATTAACAGGCTCTGCAGCTCTCCATAGAGGAGAGAGAAAAGGCTGCACTTAAACCTGGTGAGTGAAGAAGTTGTGAGTAAAAGCAAGTGCTGATATAAAAACTTCAACTAAACTTCCTCCAGTTGGAGGAGGAGGGAGAATAACAAAAAAGAATTTTATGAAACCCAATCCTTTCAATGAGAAATTCACAGGTGAGCTTTCTTTGGATACAGTGGGTTTGATCCTTGGAACAGGAAACAGCATTTCTGGAAAAGGAGAGCATGGATGGATAGTAGGATCAGTGTGACAAAACACAAGCCTCTCTTCCAGAGCTAAAATAAAAAAGGCAAAGATTTATTACAAACTTACTGCTTGCTATTGCCAACCTTAGCTATTCCAATGATGATTCCAATTACCCTGCTCAGTCAGGCTTATTCTTTCTTTTGTTGGATAGGAAAGGAATAAGGAAAGGAAGGTAAAAAAAACCGCATGCTGGGCAACACAAACCAGGCAAACTGCAGCATCAGTCTCCAACTGCTTCATCAACTACAAGAATGACATTAGCAATGGGCTCCCTTCAGTCCTTTTACTGCATTATTACTTATTTACTCACACACAATTCCTAGAAGACCCCAGTCCAATAAGTAACATTAAAGAAAATAAGATTTGGAAAGAAAGCTCCTTCCCTACTTCTCATCAGCTCCCACTTCACTCCAAATTTTCTCCTTTTAGTTCTTTAAATCATACCCGAGTTTGTAGCATGGATAATATTTGCCTGGTCACAAAGTCCCAAATTATTACAGCAACAAAATAGAATTAATTACATGGGGGACTTTCAGATGAGCTTCTAAGGAAGAGTTTATAGCACAGTTTTAACCAGCAGTTCTCATCCTCCTGAGACTATCTGAATCCTGAATACTTCTTCAAAAATATGTGTCCCTTGTCCCTCCTATGTTTTTAGGAATTGTGGCTGTTATTTGATCTGAAAGAGCCCCTGCATTGAGCAGTGTGGGAGCCTGCTGCTGCTTGAGAAACACAATAGGAAATGAAAAAGAGGGGAAGAGGAAAAGGGACTTTGGCAGAGCAAACAGGATGGAGGAAGCAAAAAGAATCCAGAAAGAAAAGAGGAAAAGTGATGGGTGACCTTGGCTTTTGAAGTGCTGAAAGATCTGAATTCCAGCACCCTGTCCCCAGAAAGAGAGAGGCTGCTTCAAGTAGCCCCCAACTCCCAGAGGCTTTGGGTTGATTCTCACTGCAGAAGTTCCTGGACAGCTGGCCCAAAGCACCACCAGAGCTGTCACAGGCAGCCTGAGCTGGTGGATTCAGCAACTCCATGAGCAGAGAGGGAGCCAAGTAACCCAACAAGTAGATTAGGAAAACAAACAGGAGCTCATCTCTCAATTCAAACCCCCTTGCTGGAAGGAGAATGTGTTTGCTCATACCTGCCAGCAGAGCTGCTCTGGTGCCATCTCTGCCTGCCTGCAGAAAATGCGTATTGTCCTTTTGTAGAAGCTGAAAACCACCTTAATGCTACATCACCCTGCATTCATGCAGAATAAGTCTGGTACCTAGCTCTGTTCATCTTCCATGCTCTGATTCTGGGTTATCCATCATTTCCAGACCAGCAGCCTAAAACATCCCTTCTTGCAGGAACCCTACTTGCAAATCTAAGGGATTAAGTATTATCAGTGAAGGAATGAGGAATTCAGAGCTACACTGGCTGCATTTCTGATGCTTGCCAGTGAGCAAAGCTGCCTAGCCAGAGCCTACAACTGTACCCTCCCAACAGCAACTTTTTCAGAAAGCTCCAGATTTTGGAGTTGTATGGCCATGGAAAACTTGAGAATGTGCCATTAAAACAAAAAATAACAACAAAATAATTTTGCTGCAAAATTATTCCAAAATTAAAGTAATTTTAAATAGGGTGAAAGTCAAATCAAGAACTACACAAATAACATGAAATAATTTTACTCTTTAAACAGAACGCTTTGATACTGTAAAGTCAAAGATAAAACTTGGAATAATTTGTACTGATTTTTCCGTTAACAAATGGTCATGAAATACTGTGTTCCCATGAAATGCTTCTATGTTAATGAATCTGTATTTTCTATACAGGAAGACATTCTGTCAGTGTTTTTTCCAGGCACCTCTGACAACAATAATTAACACAGTGTTGAATAGAGAGATCTTATGAGTGAGCCATATGGAGGGCTCATTTTTGATGTATAGAATAACTGGTAGAAATGTATAGAATAAAGAGGTGCAGTGTCTTTACATTGCTTCAACTTTTGTTGTGCTTCCAAACTCTCAGAAAGAGAGTACGTGACCAGGCTGTGACCACCACAAAACCATAGGCTCTATTTTCTATTTCTGTTTCATCCACAGGGACAAGTAGTAACAGTGGCAAATTTTAACCAGCTGTAAAGTCACAGCAGTGACACTTCTGTCCTGCTGCCTCCCAAAACGTTGCTTAAAAATCCAGGGCCAGATCTCCAAGCTCAACACCAAGCCGTTCGACCTGGAATCAAACTCTCGCAGTGCTAGTGCTAGATCCTCACAGGAGCAACTGATGATCCCCAAAAGGGCTGAACTGTACATCTAAGAGCACTTTTGCTAAAGCTTTGGTAACATTATTAAGTGGTAATAGACTGGAGCCCGTTTTCAAAGTGCTACAAGTTTTATGCATGGTGAATGATACAGAGAAAATCAAACATGACCATATATAGAAACATAATTATTGCCCAGACATGCAAGAAGTATTAGAAATTACAATGCTGATCATTTTAACTGAGCAATGGTGTGAATGATTTGTTCACAGTCACAATATAAAAGGTCACTTGCTTTCTCTGCAAAGGAAGATTTGTCAGGCCAACAAGAGACTTGGGCCTTGTACAACTGCATAAAGCCAATGGAGATTTCTCTTCCTGCCTCTTGTAATTATCTGTGCACCACAACAGACCGCCTCTTGATGCCGCTCCCTGTTCTCTTCTCTATGATTCATACAGTTTCTTCCAGCAATGCTTTCCTGAATTTATGCTCCAAATGCACAAATGCACTTGCACTTTGTGGCTAGACAAGAAAGAGTGTGGCCAAGTCAACAGCTTGTGGCCCAAAGGGTTCAGACACTAATGGACATGGTCCTGCTCTGTTTTCATTCTTTTCTACTTAGGAAATGCAAGCCCTGCCCTCCAGAGAGATCAAGTTTGATTTTCTTATTATGCACCAAAGAACAGCTCAGGGAGGGAAGGACAGAGTCACTGAAGCTCAGAGGGTTGGTACAAACACCACTGAGCTTTGGGGGCTGGATTTTCAGTTACAAATTATTTTATTGGACTCAAGGAAGAACACAAACCCACATGTGACTGCTCTTCATCTGTGAGAGAGAATTGTATTAGCAGTGGATGGAACTGGGCTGTCATTAAATCCTCTTGAAATGTTCTGAAATACAGGAGCATGAGTGACTCAGGGAACATGGGGCTGCTTTGTTGTGGAGAATGGAGTGGGAATTCACGTCCTTGCATAGAGTGTGCCAATCTTTTCACTGAATTTAAACACTGGACTCCTACACCTTTGCCTAGCCTTGACATCTGGATCCATTAGGAATTTGCAATTCTAATTTGAATCAGCCACACTAATTGTGCTTTTTTTTAATTGGCTGCACTATTGATTTTGCAAGATACGTGATGCTCTTCTACCTGTGTGCAAGGCTCCTGCTGGGAGCTGCTAAGGGAAAAAAACACCTCAATTAGCAAGAATTCCCTCTGAAATCCTTGAAAATCCAATATTGCTGATTAGTTTGTTAAAAAATCTTATTAAGAAATGCTTGGTGACTTCCATAATAATATCAAGAAGCAGATCCTCATGCTGGGCTCCCTAGAACACTAATCTCTCCCTCGCCATTTTCCTTCCCTGCCTCCAGCAGGGTTCAGAATTTGCAGCATGGAGGAATTAATTTCCCAGTCCCTCCCTAGTGAACCATGGGGGAGGAGAACTATGCTTCCTTTTTTAGCCCCATGTGGGAAATGTAGCTGTGTAAAGAAATTAATGATGTTAATCCAGATTCAAGGAGAGTGGTGGAAAGTAACAGGAAAAAAAAGTCCCTTTTATCCCTTTAGTGCTTCGTCAGGCAAATTAGCTGTATCCCTTGCTTATCCCTTTCCTACTTAAGTCTTGAATTCGTATTAGCTTAGTCAAGTATCTCCTCCTGACAGATGGAAAACGTATGTTCTTCCTGCAGCTTCTCCTGCCCATCACCCTAGCACAAGAGGTAGCAGAATTCAGAGATAACAAAGCAGTTTGTGTTTGGGACACAAACCAGTGTTCTCTCAAGCTTAATGATCTCTCCCACAGGCATACGTCTGGCTTCCTTTGCTTTAACTTCTGCCCATGGTATCAGGTAATGAGCAAATTAATACAATGCAGAATTAGGGCAGTGTATGCATCCGCCCACAGTTTAGCCTATTCCTTTATTTTCAGATGTTCATTGCAAATTCTGTGAGCTAGCCAGACTTGTAACTTCCTTAGAAAAAGGACTTTTCTCCCTTTGTATTTACTTTGGCCATATCAGCATTAAAGAGACATACTTGGAGAAATGGAGGGATCAGCAGTGGGGCCTTCCCCTTTGACTGCTTGTAACTGCAAGCAGAGGTCTGCAAGGGAGGTTTGGCTTCACAGTGGTGCTCTCTACAGCTCCCTAATGCGGTTTGAATAGGTCTGTGTTGGTGTCCCTGTCCCAGTGGAGATAACAGCCCTATTTCCAGAGGCATTGCTAGATGACGGAGAACTCAAGCAAACAAGCACAGTCCTTCCCTTCTTCACCATCTTAGTTAACATCTCAACAGCTTACAGACATTCCTGTCATGCTGAAGACACTCAAGTCCAAAGAGATCTGAAGCAGTGCCTCCTATCCAAGAGGCTATACAGTAGTCTAAGTGAATTCCTCATTGCCTTAGCCAAAGACTTGGGCTGAAACATTTCCACAAAGTTTCTACAAAACTCCATTTTGTACAGGCAGTAAGCCCCCCCCCAGTTTTGGGAAGGACTCCCTGAGCAGCTCTAAAGTATACAAAATACCACGTCTGTTCCAGTTGTGAGTTGTTTTGTTCATTTTGTTTTAAACATAGTATAGGCATGGTGACAATGGAAAAGTTAAGTCAACAGCTGGTTAGAAAGCAGTGAGACTGAACATGTAAGAGCCTTCCCTACCTTGGAGGAACCCAGGAGTTCTGGAAATGAGTGTGGGAACCTTCAGTTTTTCTTAACTTTAAAGCCTACCCTTTGTTGAGGAGACATTGCTCCCCTCATCAGCTGATGGGGAAGGAGGACTCTGCCACAAGACAGTTCAGAGCAGGAGTCAACTTTCAGTCTTTCTCTTATGTTGTCCCTCATGAAAAAGTACCAGCTCTGGCAAAAGTTGTCCATGTGGTGGAGTAACTGCTCTGCAGAGGACAGGTAGAGGCAGCCACAGTGAGACTGTTTTCCTCCCTCAGACTTTCCTTTCGTTGCTCCTTCTGAGCCTCTGGACTGTAGCTAGGGCCATCTAATGTTCTCATTCAGCACATGCTAATTTTGACATTTCCATAATGTCTGCTTGTCATCACCAACTCTTAATTTAACCTCACTGCAGAAATGCCTCCTGCATTTCAACCAGACTGGCTGGAGTTTAATTACACAGTCAGGCAGCTGGACTGTGTTGTGGTTTATCCAGCCACTCTCTGGTTTCATCTATATAATTGCTGAAATACTTCATTTTCCTCCCTCCTCTCTGCCCCTTCTCCCAATCTACTTTCTCATTTAGCAACCACAGTCACTTGAAAATATTTTGCTAGCAAAACAAATTGCTGCTGTGTTCAAGCAGGGCTTTTTTTTCCCCACCTTGGGTTTCGGTATCAGCCTGTTGATACGGAGAGGATGCTGCAGGAGTCATTGAGTTAATGTGGCTCAGAATCCTGTCTTTCTCAATACCCAGCTGAGGCCATGCCTCAGCATTGAGCACTGTTCGTCTCTCACATCTCTTCCTCCTTGACACAGCACAGCATAATTCTGAATTTCTCCTTTTGAGATGAGTGGGCACTTGTGCTGCTACAGTCTTGTCTTAAATGCTGCTAAGACTCCCCTGCCTCTTGAGAGCTTCATCTGTCTTTGAATCTTTGGCTCTGGGTGCCCCAAAGACACAACAAACTGCAGACCTGGGCAGCCCCAGGAAGACAGGCTGCTAAACTGCCAGAGGCACAGGTAAGCATGAACCACATGAGTACTGCCAGAGCTCAGGGTTACCCAAGGACTTCCACCAAATAAAACCCGTCACTGTGATGCATTTTCCCTTTACCACACTGTGAAGTCCCCAAACCCCAATGCTATTCTAGGGAAAAAGGAAAGGTCTTACTAGGTTTACCCAGTAACACTTTGGCAGAACAAACGTCTAGCTCTTACTGAAAGGCAGCATCAATCTAGCTCACTCCAGTCTTTGCAAATACCACCACCCCAGACACCTAATTACATCTTTTGGTGGACTATATGCATTCATAATTCTGGCTCCCAGTTCATAGCCAGTCTGTCTAAACAACAGCCCAGAACATTAAAAAAATATAACCTTAGTACTGAGCTGGACATTGCAAAGTTCAGTGCCTATCTCACAAGATCAACTGCTCTTGCAGTAAGGGTGCAAATCTTGAAGGGAAGTGAAGGATAAAATGACAGCAGGATCATATTTCTCTTAATTAATTAATCAAAACCCAGACTGAGGACCTATGAAATACTTAGCAAGGCCCTTAGGACCTGATCTGGCACAGGGCATGGAGAGAGCATGGAGGGACGCTTGAATGTGTTGGGACAAGGAAATAGTGAAATGCCCTGTATCCAAACTGAATCCAAGTACAAATCATCAGCTGTAATTACTCTTGCACCCATCCTGTACATCCCATCCCAGATCACCTCTGTGTGACTCAGTACAGCCACCTGCAACCATCAGGAGGCTCTGACAAAGTGAAGACAAGGAATAGGCCTATCTGTTGTAAATTGGAGATTTCTGTGTTTTTATTCAAATCAACCTCAATCAGCTACTGCCATTCCTTTGATCTGCTCTGCTAAACAACAGCTAATGTCGTTAAGGCAAGTTCAGACTCCTTAGGATCCGCAGCTAAAAGTACTAACAACACAGTGGCAGCTGGAATCAAATTGCTTAGGCAAAGAGAAGGAGAAAGAAAAGATGGTAAATGGAAAAATGCAGTTTTCCAAGCAAGCTGTACCATTGAAATACTGAAAAGAGAATTAAGCTGTCTGCTGTCATAATCTTGACTTGTGCTTTTGCATAATAAACTGGAGTGACTACGTCTCTAACATTTTACTATGTTTAATTCCAAAATTTGACTCATTCCTTCTTACTGCTGGGGATGAGAACATCCCTTAGTGATGCATTATGCTCAGGCCTATACTTAATATATATAATGATGCCAAAATTTCCAGGAGACTTCTGTGAACCTGCAACTACCTCCAAAGAGAGCCTCAGAAATTTATTAAGGACAGCAAACCTTTTGTCAATTTATATGGGAAGTTACCCTGCTGTGTGGACCATACATATTTTCCCAAGGCAAAGGAATTCCTTTAGTTAATTCCTGTTTAAACTAGAGCACTGATTTTCAGAGCCAGTATCAGCCAGTCCCTCTTGGCCTTACAGGCTGTTACTGTCTGAAGTCTTGAAATCAAGATTAAACGTCTTTCTAAAAGCTCTGTGGCCTAGAAGAGGAGAGAAATGGAATGGCATTTGCTGACCTGTGTTATTCAGCACTCTTCTAATGTTCATTTCTAGCTTTAAAATATGTGATTCTCTAAAACTGATTTGCTCCACATTCCACAGTTAGGAAGTTCATAAAGAAAATATGGCTTTGCCCCAAGCACCCTGCACCTTTATCTACTGAGATATCTGCTTTCACTTGCATGTTTGTAGGAGCACTCAAAATCCCTGAAGACCTCAGTGGAGGAAGCCTGCTCTAGAGAGAAATAATAGTGCTTGTAATTGTTCTGCAGAATCCTGGAAAACCTCTTGTTTCCTTTTTTCTTTACTAGTATTAAATTTTAATGCAGGAGTGTCCATGGATATTCATTATTCATCTGCCCTTGAATTTTTAACCAACATGTGCTCGAGATTATTTCAGAAATTCTGTATTTATAGAGAGCTGGGAGTGAACAGCCATTCAGCTGGGCTGGTAACTGCTGTCACACTTCAGTATCCATTTTCAGCAAAAATAGGTGGCTGATAACCATAATCGGAAAAATTGTTAAATTTCACAAATGAACGGATGCCAGGAGTCATCTGCTCAGTAAGAGTGAAATTCATCTCTTCTGGGGATCTGTCTCAAGAGCTGTGTGATCTCCAACACTCCCAGTGTGAAGACTGTGATACACAGGCCTTGTGTTGGCTCTCAGCATGCTGATGAATTTCACTTTCTGAGAGCCAAGTTACACGATTTGTTACAGAGATTATTTTTTTTCTCAGGTATAGCTTATTTCTTCATCATTTTCCTCAGGAGTAATCCAAGTGCACCTTTCTTTAAAAGCATTTGGAATTCAGCTTTATTTTCTCTTTCCTTTTTTCACTCTATAAATAGCTTGCAAATCAGTATTCACATTTCAGTTGATTTGATTTGGTGTCTCTCGCACTCTTCGCTTTCTAAATAAAAATCAGGATGTTTAGAGCCATTTTTTTTCAGCCACAGCCTTTGGAATCATGTAACTGTGAGAATCTCAGTTTGCACTTAGAAGGGTATTTGTAGCTTTGTATTGCAAAGGAAGTAGGAAAATATCACACAAATGTGCTGAGAGGGACTGACAACTGGAAAGCAAATAGAAGTACTTTACATTTATTTTCCAAAGAAAATCTGCACAACTTTCCCCCTCCCCCCAACTTTTTCTCCTTTATTTATAATTTTGGTGGGAGAAGGAAATAGAAAATATATCTCTCCTTCTGAAGACACCTAGAATAGGTGGGATTAATTTTCTTCTGTAGCTGCCTGTTGCCTTCCCCTGACTATGCAGGAAGTTTAAAAGGTGCGATTGAACCTACAGAGCCCTGGGGGACCAGCCCAGATGCAGAAGCCTTTCTAGAGTTCCTGGAGATCTAGCAGATGGGGTTTGGGTGTTCCGTGCTTCACTAAACGTAGATGTTGACTTTGGTGATGCAAATCTGCTCCCCATTGTAGTCAGGAGAGCAGAATGAACACAAAGTGGCCTGGGGGCATATATGCTGGGTTACCTACTGGGTAAAACCCAGAGCCGGCTGTTGACAATTTGATCTCTGGGAGAGCAGAGCTATGGTAGAGATCAGAAGGAAGCTGCTAGGTGAAGTGGAGTCTGCTTCCTTACCTCGGGCAAAAACACCGGATAAGACAACTTCTAACTCTTTGACTTCTGATACTTCAGCAGACTCTCCCGTCACATACCCACAGTTTAAGGAGTAGATTTTAGACTGGGGCACAAGCCACCAGGTTACCCTGGTTGCAAGCAACACTGTGTTCTCTGAGTCCATTCACTTTTAGTTCTTGCTGGAGACCCTTCTGAGAGGGTCACTGTGAAAATGCAGGAAAGCAGAACACCTTGCCCCAAGCAAAGAACTGAGTGAATTCTTCACTTGGAGAGGTTTACCACAGCAGTCTGGCACGCTAAAATGTGTACAGACAAAATGGCAGAGCAGAACAGCACTAAGATGCAGATTCCACCTGAAAGGCAACTGAATTTAAGAGAGACAGATGAAAAAACTGAGTGGGCAAATTGAACAAATATTTGCAAAGCTTTTATTTCAGAATTCATATCATTATGGCTGTTTTCTTCTGAGAATTCTGCTGCCTTCTCTTTGATAAAACCATTTGGTTGCTGCTGTGGGTCAATGAATAATAGAAACATAAAGATACGTACATGAGTTTCTTGGGGTGCTCTGTGATGTCTACAGGCCAAGAATCTGCTGTGGAATAAAGAGGATCCAGTCACCTTTCTGATTCAAAATGGGGATATCTGTTTAGTTTCAAGTATTCCTGGGAGCCATCTGGTGAATAAGAGCAGATAAAATTAATTACCCTAAACTCAGATGCCAAAAGTCTGCTATGGCTAGGACTTAGTACTAAAGGCAATCTGAATCTGTTTCCATCTGAAGAGATACCCTGTTTACAAGAGGAATGTGTTTGCCTGTGAAATAGAGAGCAGCAATGGAAACTAGAGCTCTTAATAGATAAAACTGTGCAAGTGCATCTCTCCAGACACTGGTCTCATGTCTGTTATTATGCACCAAAAGAGCTATCCTTTCTCTGCCCGGCCAGGCTGACACACGGGCTCCATGTGCAGAAGCTAGCATAGCTTGGGCCCGGGGCACTTTTACCAAGGCACTGATTTGCAAAGGCTCTGAAAGCCAGGCTGTCTGCAAAAGTTTTTATGTATTGATCAGTTCTTGTCAACACATCCAGTGTACCATGCTCAAGGATCAAAGAAAGCACTCTCCCTGAATTAGAAATTCTCTGCAGCAGCAAGGAGGGTTCTGCTCAGGGATGGACACCCAATGCATTTCTAGATCACGGTGGCTGGGCACCGTCCCCTGTTTTTACTAAAAGACAGACACCGTCCCCCCTTTTACTAAAAGACAGACAACTGTGTCTCTCCAACAAGCTCACTGGTTGCAATCCTGACATGGCTGCAGTCAAGTGGGAGAGAAAAGAGGGGTGTAAACATGATCAATAACCACTTCATAACAACTCCGCATCACTTCATTACCCCCTCATCAGGCACTGGTCTCCTCTCCCCGAGTGCACTCAATCTCCCTCCAACTCTGAAGGGGTTCCTGGCCAGGCCAGTGATTTCTACTCACAGCCAATGCCCTGCTACAGCATCCTTTTATGACTCTTGAAGTGGTTTTGAGAGAGTATTGCTGCCAAAAAAAGCTGCTCAGCCCTCTCCATCTGCCTGGGTGTTTGTTCCCAGCCTGTCTCTGCCCTGTGCTGGGGATGGACATGGGATGGACAGAGTCTGGGAATGTGTGGCTGGGAACCAAGGGGACAGACTTCCATTTCCAGTGGTGGCACTGGACACTGTCAGTGCAGTGACTGAGTGTAACCCTGGCCTCGCAGAGCCGTGGCTCACAAGCACTGCTGATGCCCTCAGGCTGATATTGGGGGTACCACCACAGCAGCCTGAGACCCCCTTCTCATTCTAGCTCATTTTCTACTGGGGCATTGCACCTAAGGCAGCAGGCTGGAGAAACAGTGTCCGTAACTATGATCCCAACTCTTAAATCATCAGAGCTTGTGGGCCAGACCCCACCCTTGCAGGGAAAGGCTCATTGCAGCCAGCAGACACTGGCCAGCTTAGTCATACCCCCACCACAGCTTCCTTCTCTTTCCAGAAACATCTGTGGCATAAGACTTGGTTTATGTAGCACCTTGCACAGCAGGTACCAGATTCATGACTGGTCTCTCTCCTGATGATCTTTGAAGAGTTTTAACACCCCCACAGCTGATAAGAAGCATTTAAAGCTGGCCTTTAGGAAAAGTCTATGCTAAATCTGCAAAAAAATCTGTTACTCATGCTTCTTATATGTACTCATGTGCAAGAGTACTCTGTTCCTAATTGTATTTTTCTTTGAAGCAGACCAAACAAACATCAACTCATCCTTAATACATTATTTTTCTGAGCTTGGCTAAATAAGCAAAAGATAAATCTCCTAGTAATGCAATTAAGTCATAATTATACAGAAATACATATGCAATTACTTTCCCATCCTCATTAAAGTTGAATGAATGCTTAGAGGTTTAACTACCTTTTAACTACAGAGCAGAAGAAAGTTAATTAGATAGTTGTGAAATTTTACATCTTAACTTTTCCTAGTAGAAGTGTGACAATAACTGCCTTTGAAAAAGGTTGCTCTATTCTTGGAGAGAAAAATACAGCTAAACATTTCGTGCAAAGAAATTAAGAATGCAAGCAAAATGTATTAACAAAAATTCAATTATACACTTATTGTGTGTGCTATTTTCAACTAATTGCATTGCAACAAGATTTCTCTTTTGGATAGGCACTAAATTGCCACCAGAAAAAAAGGCTTGAGATGATATCTAATGAAGCTTTGTTACAAGAGTGCGAAAAAGGAGATTAAGTCTTATTAAGGGCATACCAAATGAGGAGCTTCTGAGTGTTGTGTGAGACAGGTCCCTGAAGAACAGTGTATATATGTGGAAGTAAGTGCTTATTATATTCACCCATGCAGACACAGGGGCCTCACGCAAGTGCCACAAACACAGCTTTGACCAACTCACTTGTCCAGAAACATGGAAGGGGTCCATCTGCCATCATTTGGGAACGAGGACAATTTTTAGTAATACCCCCAAGTTACACCCTATAGTTGGGGCTTTCTCTTGATCCACAGTTGTAAGTTTCTAGGTTTGGGGTGCCCATCCCCTGCATCCAGGTGGTAGAGGATCAGGATGGTACGTGGTGCTCCCAGTAAGAATTTTACAGGAATTAAATCCTCTTAAATCCTGTGCTAGAATAGCAGAAGCTAAAGGGCCTGCAGCAGGGAAGCTGGGGCTTCTCAACTCATTGCTGTTCTTTGGGCAATCAATCTGCTGAGCTAAAACCAAGGACAGTTAGCTTCAGTGATGGGGATCACTGGAGTCCAGGAGCTCTTAATGATAGGGAACCCTGGACTTTGTGTGAGAGACACACAGAATCACACACAGAACATGCTGAGTTGGAAGGGACCCTCCAGGATCATCGAGTCCAACTCCTGTCCCTGTGCAGGACACTCCAGAGTCACACCATGTGCCTGAGAGCATCATCCAAACGCTTCTTGAACTCAGGCAGGCTTGGTGCAGTGACCACTGCCCTGGGGAGCCTGTTCCAGGAAAGGGAGTGGTTTAAAGAGAAAGATGGTTTAAAAAAACCTCTGACTTGGCAGGAAAGCCAGTTAACCACCTGGTAAAAACTGGCCTTATGGACAGAGAGAGGAAGAAGAGACTAATTTGAAGTGCCTTACAAGGCCACAGGAGTCTTCCCCTGAGGGAAAGCTGTAATTAACATCTCTTAGAGACATGGTTTGTCACGGAATTGTCTTTCCCTCAGGCAGAAAAATGCAGGACTTTATTTTTCTTTCTCCTCTTCCCAGCTGGTTAGTTGGCTGATGGAATTACATTAACAGTATGTCACAGACAGACTAATCAGAAGTCTGGTTAGACAAAATCAGCATGCAATTACCCTTGGTGTATTAGGAGCAGCACACTTCAGTAGGCCTTGCCCATGTTTTAAAAAAAGGCCAACAGTACAGTGTCACCTTTGCTTTCTGTCAGTTCCCATCCTGTGTGGAAGTGAGGACCCAGCTCCCCTCTAAGCCCACCTGAGATGCAGAGAGCAGGCACTTCTTTGCTGCTCTCTTGCTTGCAAGCTGTTCTGCTCCCTGGGTGTGCAGTCTCAGCACTGAGAGCAGTCCTCTGGACTTGTTTTCTGAGAAATGTATTGCACATCCTTTGACACCTAAGGAGCAACAATAGATATGTACTCATGCAACTGGAATATGTATCTGGCCTTTAAGTCCTGCTCTTTCTCTCCAAGTTCTCAGCCATCATCCCAGTCATCCAAGGTGCCAGGTTTGCAGTTGCCTGCACCATCGGTGTGTTCATTTTGCCATGTCCTTTACCAGGAGAAGATAGCTTCTGAGTAAATCCAGAGAGGCAAGAAAAAAATCACAGCTCTTTGGAGACGTTCTGCTGAAAGAAGCAGTAAGCGATTTGAGAGTTTCCTGGGTCAAATATGTACCCTCTGTGCCTTGATCTGGTGGCCCCACCTGCACACAGGCGTGAACAGCAAGCTGTCAAGCTGTTTTGCTGCGATGACAAATTGAGTCAGCCAAGCAGAGATGTACATTCCCTTATGGAATCTGAAGTGTGGGTTTTTCCAGAGCAAAGAAGCAGGCAACCTCCTTTCCTGCCTCCTGCACTCCTGTCCCTGACTAAAAGGCATCAGGCAGCCTGCCCCAGAAAGCCTGGCATCAGTAAACAGCCTGTTGAGCAATTCCAAGTTGGAGCAGGATGTAGCTGTGATAGTGACAGATAGGCTCACGAGGATACAACATCCTTATATCTGGTCTTCATCACCTCCAGCATCTTGGGCTTATTCTCAGATGGAGATCATTGGCCAAGAATCACTTTTGGTAACATTGAAAATAAACCCTGAAGTATCCATGTTGCTCTGTAGGGCCTAAGTCTTAATTTAAGAAGTATAGAGGAAAAGCAAGGAAAGGCATTGAGTTACTAAAGGGGCAAGTTCAGTCAACAGCTTACTGTGATTCCATCCATCCTCCTGGGGCCTCCAAAGCCACGATATGTGAGCTATTCCCTGATCACAGCTGCAGAAGAACAGTAAAACATTAGCTTTGGTAGCCAGGTACTGTGACAATTTGCATTTCTGGGAGAAAGAGCTTCATAGATAGATAGCAGTAAGTAAGACAGACAGATGGTCAGCTAGAGGTGTCCAGGTAGACACACAGGTACAGCCTGTCTCTCAGAGTCTGCCTCACTTCTAGCATGTTGCAGCCAAAAACTCATCACAAAAGCAAGTGTCCAGCCCAGAGATAGCTGCCAACCAGGAAGAAAGTTCAGCACCATGACGACAGTCTGAATGTTGGCCATGAGAAAAATGCACTTTATCAGCTGTTCATTCCCATCACTGGGAATTTATGGATGAGAAATCATTCAAGGCAAAGCTTTCCAAAGGGTTCCAGGGAGGTGGTGATCCTGGTAAGGCCATAGCTTTTGTATCATAGCTGTAATGGTAGAGACAAAAAAGTGGGGTAGGTGTATGAGTGTAGTAAGACAGTGGACTAAGTGGACTGGTGTATATGAAGCTTTTGTATCAGCAGACAGAGCGGGATTGAAGTGGAAGCACGAGCATAGATATCCCTGTAAAAGCTCCAGAGCCTGCCTGTGTACATCTGCATGATCTCAAGAGTCAGGTAGATATTTATCTTTTTTTGTTCTGTTGGATGTTCTCTATTTTTTCACTTTTTGCCCTTAAACAAAAGGTAACTAAAAGGCACTTGCCTAACCCATTTTTGAATCTCCTAGTGATCCTTCGGGTGGAGTGCCTTCCTACTCCATCTGTCAGCACAAAGGATAAATAGGAAATGTCTATCTAACTTCTTTACACCAGCATTATTTCATGCACTCCTTTATTTTGTTTTCTCCCAAACCTTACAATTTCAGCCTTTCAGGCTCTTGTCATTTCTACTGCCTGCCCTCAGCCAGAATGAATTGACCTTGGACGAGAACAGCCTGGCAGGGTGAGATTAGTCTTTTGTTGGAGACAAAGAGCTAAACTTATTTGAGGAAAGGTAGATGGCAGAACCTAATTCAGGAGATGCTTCTCTTTATTTTCTGTGGAAGGAGCTTAGATGTTATGATGGGTAGCAGTAAAAGTCCTCAATGACAGGTATTTTCATGTGCATCTTTCATTAGTCTCTTATATTACTGGAAGCCACAATATTGCTATACTTTCATTAAAATGAGTGAAAGCAAACAGAAGGAATAAATATCTTACTCTAACTCTTACCCACTCTCTGATTTGCCAGAAAATGTTTATTGCCTTTCAGAAGGTTTTCTGAGACAGGCTGCCATCAGTTCAGAGGCTAAGAGCAAACCAGATGCTGGGCCACAGATAGATCATAGTCACATGCGATGTTAAACCGTCAGCCTTGCTACAAACTGAATTTAATATATAGTCAAAAGCCACTTCCTACTTGCTCTCCTATTTCTCACATGCAAGCAGACATTTATCAGCGGTCACTGGTACCTGTGAGCTTCAGTGGCCCATGCTAAATTGGCTCACACTGCTAAATGGCTTGTTTTATTCTAACAAAATAGCACTTTACTGGGCTGCTGCAAGGGTTTTGTCAACACCAACCTGCTCCCAGCACCTTGCATTCCCACCACCACTTACTGGTGACACTTAACTGGTACCACTGCCTGTGCACATACAACTAAGCAGTTACAAGCATAGTCCCTGTGCACATTCATTGAGGTCTCAAGGATAGAGAAGTTTATTCCTACATTATTTAGATCCAGTAATATAACCCTTTTATAGAAAGTCAAGGGATTGGTGTATACATCTTCACTCAAGGTGTTAACTGCTCCATACCCACCCTCGAAAAGTAGTGTTACCTGGTTGCCCTTGCCTTGCTCAGTAAGATCAAGGACAAATTCATCTAACTACATCTCTAATATAGGCATCTACAGCCCTGCTGAGTCACCTGAGACTGCTGTTACAGCCAGCGTATAAGATGGCTTTCTCAAGTGAAGGGCCTGAAGAGATAAGGAGGATTTTTTTTCCTCTCCTATGGCCATTTATGCTCTGCTTAAAACCAGAGGGACTTGATTTCCAGAGCTCTCAATCCTGTACTTAGAAGTGGATGGGGATTGTCTGTCAAGATGGATTTGCATTTCTGGAGAAAAAAAGGCTGACAGAAAATGTGGCTTTGCTCCATTTTCAATGTTTCAACATTTTTCCAGGGAAAATGCAGAACTTTTCAGTTTTGGTTGGGCAAGTTGAAGCAAAACAATTTAGAGATGGGGCACTGGGGCTGACCCTGAGTCCATCAGATACCTCACATGAATTTCAGCATGGATACCAGGTGCTTCTCTTTTCAGACATAGTGCACCATGGCAATACAGGACTGATGCAACCACGATTTCAGGGCAGGAATGAGTGAGTCTAAGTTGCAGAGTATCAGTTCTAGAAGGAAACACTCACAAACCATGGAGCTGACTAGTATGGAAAGTGTTCTGTGTAGTGGTGTCGAAAAGATCTTTTTAATGCAAGCCCTTTGACATTTTCCATGTTTATCCATTGCCCCATTACAAACAAGGGGGAAAATACAGGTGCTTCCTGCAGCAGGAAAATTCCATTTTTCAATCAGCTGCTTCTGCTGCCTCTTACTCATGCTCTGAAAGATTCCTGGGTTGCTGCTTTACTTTGCAGATCGAACAAGAGATGAGATGCTTTGATCTTTCACATTCTAATGGATTAATTTGTTGCCTTCATCTGAACTGCAATGAATAATTTGAGTTACAATTAGCAAAACTCTGTGCAGAGTCAGCACCTGGCAAAAAACAATACTAGGAAAATAATGGACCTTCTAGGTGAGACATGATGAAAATATTATGAAGAGAAGGAGCATCTGGGCACTCAGCACACTTCCCAAGGGATGCGCTGAAGGCATCGTCAGCACAAGGAGTTGTGACAGGCAGCAAACATGCTAGTGTGATTGAATCGGAGATATAAATCCTGAATGTCTTAACTCATGACTGATACACGTCTCCTTAAGCTAGTCAGCTTGTCCATCTCCCTACTCCTTTCCAGTATAGTCACTCAGTGTGTATTAATGTGAGAAATGCTGTGTAACTTGTCCCATTTCTGGGACAACTTAAGTAGAATGACTAGGACTTCCCAGGGCTTCTTGCCATTGAACATTCATTAGTCTCATGGCTTCTCCTGTTGCACAGCCCATGTAGCAGCTCTGGCAGCTGACTGGAAAACCAGCTGTTATTTATTTCTCCCTCCAGCAGCCTGGGGCTGCGAGGAACAGAGTCAGCCCAGTGAATGGAATGGTACTGGCCGTGGATAAATAAATGGAAGGAATGACAGTGAGACATGCTTTTCAGCCAACAGACCCCCCCTTTCTTCTCTCTGCTATTAATCCAAAACATTTCCCTAGGGATTCTCCAGGGGATCTTAGCTACGCAGCAATATCTGCAGAAACATACCATGATTGCCATCAGTTTGGATACTGTCACCAAGAAAGATGGGCCAAGAATATGCCCAGACACATAGTTACTATCAAGTGGGATACTCCGAGACCAGACTGGTACTTAAACTTCCCAAAAGACCACGAGTCCTGGAGGAGGTGGAGTTGTATTCTCCTTTAGGTGTTCATCATCTCTGTAGGTCAGGGATATATAAAGAGGTCACAACTGAGTCAACTGCAGGATCTTCTTTCCTGGAGAGATCTCCTTTCCACCCTTCTTAACACACTGTTTCCAAACCAGATTTTAAAAGCTAAATGTCAATTAAAAATAATGTTTTCAAACAAGTGGATAATGAGTTAACAGTGGCCATAATGTTCTTTTCCTGTGCTATTCCCCATATGAAACTGTGATGTTTCCTGAGAAAGCAACCTCTACAAACACCCTACATAAATCTCTCATTCAGAGCAGCTCTTGAACCTGTGAATGAACTCTCTAAAAGGATAACGCAACCCCCCAACACAAGCAGATTCTCCAGCACAGGCTTGAATCAGAACTTTTTTTTTCTTAAAAGGGTCTGGTTTCAGCCTTAAATTCTGGGTCTATTGCACAACAAGAAGTCACTGAATCAGACAAAATTGATTCTGTCATAATTTGGGGATAGGATTTCACACATTTTTGTGTGTAAGCATTCAAAAAAAGTTACTGCAAGTGTTAAATTCAATTCAGTGTCCTGCAAGAGGTGTGCATGTGTGACTGCCTAATTGTAATTAGAACTACAGAGTTTTTAAAAACTAAATCTCTTCATTATAAGAATGTAATTGTCTTTGTTAATTGCCATGAAGTTGCAGATCTTTCTCTTATCTCTGGCCTCAATGCTTGTCTTTGATTTTAAATAGAGGCATTGTACTCCAGAAGCTTTGTTTAAATGATGTGGGTTTTGTACAGCATTTTTAATACTTTTCACAGTGAGTACCCATGAAAAAATATAGATGTCAAGGTTATCAAGCCTGCAAAATAATAGCATTACTGAGACTTTTCTGGTCTGTGATGCTGTGCCTGATGAGAGGTGTAGTTTGGAGGCCAAGTATTCCCAATTTTCCTGTAGGCATGGGGCACCAAGTATTTCCCCTGATAAGCAAACTCAGCTACAGTCCAGGACACTTGATTTGGATTCAGCTCATGTAGCTCTTGGTCAAGGAACATGTGCACACACATGTCAGTGCCAATACCAAAGCAAAGCTATCAAAACTATACAGGCTGTAGGATTAGGACCTCATCAGAACCCAAATAAGCTCTTATCCCTCCTTAATGGCTTTGTGAGATGCTTCAAATGTGTACCTAGGGATTCTAATCATCTAAATCCTATCTATTTAGCTTAGTACGTCAACATAAATTAGGACAGAAAACTCCTAGAAATAAATCTAACCCAAACTGGAAAAAAAGAAAACTCTCTACACAGAAATGAATAGACCTGGTGCGTCCTGCCACTGCCATGCAGAAAACTTTCAATTTAAGGCAGCATTTAACACAAAACTGTGCCAAAGGCAACCTGAAGATGTTCTGTCATATCTCATTTATGCTCAAATGCCACAGTAAAAAGGAAGAATTCCCTGTCAGCACAGCAGTCCTTCTTTCAAAGGCTAAACAAAAATCACCAAGGAATTTAACTCATTGATGAAGACTATACGTGAAATATCCTTCTTTCTAACCATGTGGAAATGCCTTTCTTCAGACAGCAGAAAAGTAATAACAGAAATTGTCAGGTTTTGCTACAGATATCAATGACTTCCATGCCACAGGAATTGGTTAACTTGCTAATTTGCTTTTGGTTAACAGGCTGGGGAGATGCTGACTCGTCAATACTGACAAAGTACGCTCAACATATGGTTGCACTTCCCCACTAGATGTTGGCATCACTCTCAGGCATTGCTGGAGCAGCAGAAATGCATGAGGAGCTACTCCTGGACCTCCACTTTATAGCTCACAATGTTAAACCTATGACACAAGAGGGGACTGTGAACTACTGGGGTTTGGCAACACTTTGAGAAGGAATCACCACCTGGAGAAGGAATGGGCTATTCTCTAAGGTTCAGCTTCCATTTCTCTCCCAGATACCACAGATGTAACTATTTTCTTCCTATCACTGAGGAAATTTGTGATGTTCTTATCTCTAAATATCTCAGTGGAAAGGAGTACTGCTTAGCTTGTGTCTGCTTCATTTCCATCAGACCACCAGCCAGGGCTTGGTTGAAAACATGAACATGGTGAATAGGGGACAATGCAAATGCTAAGCTGAGCTCAACTCTGCTGTGTTTGAATAACTGGGGCACCTGCCGTGGCTGTTAGATGGAACAATTATGTTAGTCCCTAGAAAATATTTTGTATTGAAAATTATTCAAATGCTGTTGTGCTATCCATCAGGAACAAATCTGTGCCAACAATGTAGATTTCTCCTATGTCCCAAATCTTGCTGTTTGATGCATTGAGAAAACATGTATACATGCCTTAAGCTGCCAGGGGTACTTGTAAATGAGCAGGCAGAATTAGTGTTTCATCAGCGTGTTTGTTGGCTGTCAGGGGAAAAGTCCTTTGAAAGGCTTTGGGAACAAAGAATTGGAGAACCTACTGACATGTTTAGGATGAGAGGAGAGATTATTGAAGACAAGGCCTGAATAAACAGTCTGTAGTTATGCTCAGATACATTTTTCTATGGAGACTCAACTATATCTTTCCTTGTCACTGAACTGATTAGTAAACCCACCTTTTTTATGTCAAAACCGAGACTCTTTCAAAACAGTTTTGCTGATAATTTGGACCCTTCATTCCTTTGCAACAGTTACAAATTGATGACAAGGATTATGAGAAATATCCCAAAGCAATCCCTTCTGTGTGAGCTTTACAAGAGGAGGCAGTTTGGAGATTTCAAGGCAACTAAGGATGGTCTGGCTCATTCCACATAATCTTTAGAATTTTCTGGCACTGATGTCTCTTAGGATTTTTTGTTGGAAATGCTGATAGGGAAAATTCTTTTTAGCCCTGAATGGAAATTCAATAACTATTAATCAGAATCTGGAAATTTGCCCCTTAAACTGTCTCTTCAGATACTTGACCTCTGCCTGTGAGCAGGAATGACCAAATGAGTCTTCTCCTCTAGGCTTAGTTGTACACAAGTACTTTCAACACCCTCAGTTCCCGTCTTGATTCAGTACTTCTAACAGTGTCAGAATCAGGTTTGCATGATGTCATGGCTAAAAAGGACATCCAAAAATCCCACTAGACTGCAATCAAAACATCCTGATTACAGTCAGATTTATTCTGCATTAATTATAATGTAGTGCAAACTAACTTCCTACTCAGTGCTTTAGTCTTCTTTAAAAAATAACCATAACATTCAGCAATAACAATGCAAGAATCATAAAGCAGCTCAGGGGTCATTTCAGAGCCTGCCTGGCAGGCAGAATGACCACCATTGCTTTAATACATGCATTATATATGCATATCTGAAGAACAGATCTGAAAACCCCCTGAAATTAAAGTAAAGGGGAAAAAAATCTTTTTCAATATGATTATACAACCAAAATGTCTACATCAGAATTGGAGCTAACAGCATTAATAACGACTTGGTACCCTAGCACAACTGCTGAGCCATAAACAGCCATTCTGTCTGTCACACTTTTTAACAATGTGGTAATGAGCTCTAGCAAGTTATTAAAACAGTATAATAGGAGAAATATAATAATTTGGGTTTGCTCTGGTTAAAAAATGCATGTCCTGCATCTCTAAGTGGCCAGTTATCTCCCAGGGTATTGTCAAACGGTTGTGGTGGCTTATTGTTCCCTCCCTCTCCCCTGCTACTATCTTTGTTACCCATTTCTCCCCTTCTCACAGTGACAGTGCCCTGCAATAAGATTGGCACAGCAAATGCGTAACGCCATCTTGGTAATTTCAGGCAAAAAAGTCATCTCCATGAGCACAGGGCTCTGCCCAAGCTGGCAGTCACCCCAGCTGAAAGGTTGGGGTGTGAGGAGAGGAAGAGCATAAACTGTCATTTGCACGTGGAGAGATCTCATTCAGAATTGGAAAACAGACAATTACTTTCCTAAAAAGCTCAAACAAAGCACATTTCCCCCCCTTTCTAATTTCAAGAAGGTCCATTTTCATCCTTGCAGTTTCTGAAAGGGAACAGCCCTATTACCACAAAAGTGCCTGTCTTGCTCTTCTTGACAATAAATCCTCTCAATGTGTTGTTCTCATTAGATTTCCTGGCAGGAAATCTTGGAGAACTGATCCAAAACCTGATCTCAACCATAGGAATCAGCTCCTTGTACATCACTCCTACCTGACGTGTCGAGAGAGCATCAGACTGTACCTGCAGGCTCACTCACATTGATGAAGAGACCCCTCAAAGTTCCCCTGTCTTTCACAAGATAAGGCCTTTTAATCTTTCAGATTCTGTCTCCGCTCAGTCACATCTCATGCCACAGGAAAGCTCATTCTGGGATGCTTTTCTTGAACATTACAGAGACAGATCTCAATGCGACACAGATAATGTGTGATATTAAAAAATTAAGACCATTTAAATATTCGGAGAGAAGCAGAATCACATTAAAATGTGTTTGCAAAATACCTGTTTATGCCTGGCATGCATACAATCAAAAATTGCATTAGCTAGTGAGTTACTGGCATTCCTTTTCTCCTACTACAGTTCCTCTAAGCAGTAAATTTGGGTCTACTGACCCATTTGACAACTTTCCATTTGACAACTACTTCAACACTCTGACTAATGTAATCAGATACATTCAGAGAACTGGGGAATGTACAGGCACTGCCATCACACCCAAGCCTGTGGATGTGTTTTTGCAAATTATGTAGCAAAACCAAGCAGTAAATCAGTGCCTGATTAGCTCTGGGATTTGAGGAGGTTCTGGTTTGAAAACTGATGAGAAAATTCCCTCTGGAATGATAAATGGGCTAACTTGTAAGGTCTTTGCTAGTTTTGGGGAGAGCAGACTGTACTAAGTATCTCCCCAAATCACAGCTGTCCCATGGCAGTGGTGTGGGGCCAGAAGACATTGTCATTGCTTTAACTACTGGGGGACGTTGGGACTGTGTTATACTGCATCAAATACTGCAAGCACAGACTAGACGAGGCAGGACCTAAAGCAGCAGCCTTCCCCTGTCAGTACAAGGTCAGTACCTAACCTGACACTGCTCCCAGGGTCTGTGGATCTGCCCTTGCCTGTGCTTCTATTTTGACAATGAATGCGTCAGGGCTCAGCAGTCTGACGTCTAAGCTATCCTGGGTCTCAGCTCAGTCTTCCCAGCTCCTCCTGGTTCCTGCCTTGTATTCAGACAGCAAACTCATAGGACCTGACACCTTCTTTGTTTTCTGTTTATCCAGCATCTAAACACACTGGGATGATGCTCTGGTACTGTAACGCTGCTATTAATAATGAAAGATGCAAATTACCCCTTGGGTTTCCCCAAAGCTTCCCTGCAGTCAGAGATCACCTCACCTATCACAACTAAAAGATGATTCATAGCTCTCCTTTAAAGATCATATGCCAGTTTAGTTTTCAGTCCCTGACATTTTACCCTATCGATATTTTCTGATTAGTCCTCCCTGTTTTGGTGTCCATGGCGACAAATGCTTTTCTTCTGCAGCCAGAATCCCAGTGCCAGTGTGGGAGTGTTGATGAGATCCCTCCAACTCAGCAGTCACTCACACTTGCTAACAGGAGCTGATCATGCAAGATCAAGGGAAGCAAGGAGGAGGCACCCCCAGCGAGCTGGGCTTCTTCATTTAACAAGCCAGGTTCAGCATTAACAGAGCACATTCAACAGCCTTGAACATGTTTTGGAAAAGCAGTGGAGATGAACTGAGTGTGTGTTCACTTTTACCTGCTGTCTGCTCTTAAATAGTTGATGGAAAGGAAGAGAGAGGAAGAAGTTAATTTGACTGACAAAATTTCCACGTACACTGAACTTTAACTAATGACAGTGAGTGAGTTACTATAGCTTTACAACTGTCTTTTCTGCATTTATTTGATTTAGTTATTTCAGTGCACCTCAGATGCTCACTGCTTAGGAAAAATCACACTTGGAAAACATTAACACCTCCTGCAATGAAGAAAAAATCAAGAAGTATTGATCAGAATTGATCTGATCAACTCTGCAGGATCTCAGCCAGCCAGTCAAATGCTAAAGAAAAACATCAGCATTTCTAGCTGTGCAAGGCTCCAGCAAAAGTATCTCAGTGCCTTGTCAGGAATACATTAATGTTCAGATGGGTAAACTGAGGCATCAAGAAATGTAAATGAGTTATTAAGTGAAGAACAAGACCCTGAAGGTGCTGTTCAGGTGTTTGATAAGGCTGTTTTCCTCTCTAGCCAGGCATTCTTAGAGGATTTCTGAGATGTCAAGTATAGAGCAGCCATCACATATTAACATAAAAGATTTAAAGCATGTCTACAGTAAAGACAGTGATTATAGAAGACTGTTCTGTACATGTGCTCTATAAGCTGAAGATATGGCTCTAGCAAATGCATGACCATTTTACAAAGACTTGTTAGAATGTCAGTACATATTAAATGGAAATAACCTGATAGAGAGTACATGAGCCATACTCCAGTCACTCTCAGCCCACTGTTCAGCCATTCTTCCTGGATTCCCCTGCAGAAGGGAAAAGAAAGCAGGCAGTTCCATTTGTAAGGCAATAATACTTGTCCTGCTACCTGGAACTGCTAGCAATATTTAGAACGTCTTAAAAGAATTGATGCTAAGCATTCAAGGAGAATGAAAATGTAGAGAGACATTTGTAAGAATAGAGCCAAGGGGAGTAAATGGTTTCTTTCCTCTCTCTAACGTGCTGTTCAAATGAATTTTGGATTTGAGGAATGAGTTTACAACTGCAACAGACAGCAGCCAGACCAGGGCAAAACTCAAAGGCAGAGGTTGGTGCAACATGTAACAACTCACCTCCAGTGTCCGACCAAGGGTGCATGTAGCATGAGACCTGCACAGGAAGAATTGCAAGGTTATACCGAGCTGCAGAGCTACAATCTGGCTGGGGTCACTGAGAGGTGCTTGCACAGCAGGAGTGCTGTAGTGGGTGGTTACACCTCCCTTTGTTCATCTGATAAATCCCCTAATCTTGGATGAAGCAACAGGGACTTGGGAGAAATGAGAAGGGCTCAAAATCCAGGGAGAAGGAATATCAAAGTCAAGACCCATGAAACAGTGCAGGAAGGTCAATTCCATGGAAATCTGTTGTGAATCAGGGTCCCTGCCTCCTGCTCTTGCTCTTGACTTGATAATACATGACGTAATTTTCAAGTTGATTTGATTTACTGGAGCATGTACAGTACTGCATAGACCTGCAAGTGCTTTCATTCCAGAACAAATACTGTGAGTGCTATAATTGCTCATCTGATGAGGTAATTATACTTACAGGAGATAAAACAAGAGTTTTTATATTTATATATCATGCCCAAAACAAGCATAGCCTTTCACTGGCTTCCAAATCCTCATCCGTTACTGAATTGACTTTGTGCAATTGTTTTAGTCTTCAAAGAGCTAAATGAGACAATCATTTAGCTCCATTATTCCAATTGCAGAGTCCTCATATGCCCTGCTATGAAAATCAAGCGAGCAACGGTGCTACTGGAAATCTGTGAAACCAGCAGGTTGCTGGGATTTAGGTAACACCAGGTAATTGATGCTAAATGAACAAATGGGAAATCAGGTGCAGAGCGGCATAAGAAAACATGGAAAGATTTGTTATTCAAGGGGAGATAACAAGAATGGCCAGAAACAATAATATTTTCAGGAGTAATTGGTATTTGTTGCAACTTGGGATGGAAACAAGCTTCGAAAAGTCAATATTTCTCATTTCCTGTGGAAAAGGTTTGAACTACGTAAATATTTTTATTTCATTTCAAACTTTCTTTAAATCGGAAAGTATTATGGCAATATTTACATATCACAATATTGCTTTGCATTCCAAATGCTCACAGTGACTATGCAACATTCATCATCAATAGTAACATTCACGTTTTAACAGAATGCAAGTTGTTTTAGCAAAAGTCAAAATAAAGCCTTTTAGCTTCTTGCAGGGAACCAAGCAGCAAGAGGAAACCAAAAGGTTAGAGTGCACATCTCAGTATGCTGCAAACAGGCAAAATCTAGACATCCTCACAAAATGTCAATTTATTTATAATTTGAATGGAAATCAATTGGAGGGATTCGAAAGGGAAAAACAGAACAAGAGAACAAAGAGTTTTCCATTAGAAATACCAGAGTGCTGGTGAGCTGAAATTATCCCAAATCTTTCAGTACTGGTATGAACCAGTGAGCACAAAGCAGCTGAGAGCTGTGAATCTTCTAGAGGGATCTACGGAGCACAATGAAACCTTAACTCTTACCTATATCTGTTATTCTCCACAGTGGACATATTTCAGGAGATTCAGACCCCACTCTCACGCCAAGTCTTGCAAATCTCTGCTATCCTCTATGGAAATCAATCTTTAGGACTTTTAAGTCAGGTTTGAAATGTGAGACCTAAAAGTTCCCCCAAAGCCATGCTCTGTCCTCAACAGCAGGAACATTAGGACACTGCAGAACACAATAAATAAACATTGATGCCAGCCCATCACATTCTGCTATTACCACTAATTCAGTCTTTTGATGTTTATATTGTTGCTGAAGTTAACTTAATGAGTGTTCACTTCACCAGAGGTGTAATCAGATATTAACAGCTGAATGGGATCAAACTCCCTTCCAGGGCTTGCCATAGGGAAAGAAATGGGCCTGTGAGACAGAAGGCTCAGATGGACATCAGCAGGGAATATTGATGACTGATGGAGCCAGGGAGGACCCTGCATGAACTGGAGCTGGTGGCAGCAGGAAAGCCTTCCCCAAGGGAAGCTTTTTGCTGTTTATTCTCACAGTCCAGCCTGGTGCCTTCCTTCCATGGGTTGTTTTGAGGCAATGGGGGTGTTCCTCAAGCAGCTGGCCAGTGAAGGGACAAGAGGAAGAGACAGTGGCCTTTCTTCTTCACTCCCTTGGCTGAGTCTGATGTTCCCACCAGAGAGAGATGACTTGAGTAGAAACAGGCTGAAAAAGTCCTCACCCCTTTTCAGCATACCACTGGGTTTGCCAAACCTGACACCTGCCTTTGCTTCTTTTTCTACCCTGTCTTGCTGATCTTCTGAAGCTAATCTGCAAAGACAGTGGGAACTTTGCTTTGTCTGGAGTAATTCCTTTTGATTCTTTTTTACCTACTGGGAATAAAATATGATCTGCTGAAGGCAACATACAAAAAAGAAAAAAACTAATTAAGCAAACAAAGGTGCATATCAACTTTTGCTGCAAGGACAGAGTATGCAAAACAAACAGGACCATTTACTGGCTATGCAGGTTAAATAGGATGATTGCTCTTTCACTAAAAAAATACAATCGCTTTAAAAAAAGAAACCTTTATTTCAGTCTGAGAATCCCTTCCTCATCTGAGAATGAAATAACTACAGTGTACCAGCATCCTCCTGTTTCTTAGTAACCATGGAGCCAGGATAATGCATTTAATCTCTGTTATGTCCACATGTTTCTATTCCCATTAGATAAAGACCACAACTCTATTAGTAACTCAAACACACATGCAGTGTTTCATTTCCACAAGGATGTTTTGTCTGATCTTGTAACAATAGCAAAAGTGGAAGAGTCTCTTTGCTCCTGGAACAGTCTGTGAACTGGATGTACATGTGAGCCTTTCATAAGGCAGAACAGATTGGCAGGAGCTGAACATCGGGTCCAACTGAGAATGCAGACCCATTCTCAATTAGAAAGTCAAATCCAGCAGCCCTTCAGGAACATGCTTGCAAAAACCATTAGACAGCTGAAAATCAGGAAACGGACATCACAGCTGACATCCTTCAGCATCACCAGATGAAGGTCTATCCCCCAGGAACTGGGCAGGCAGGACCTAACCAGCAGCAGCAGCGTGGACTTGGTCAGAGACATCGTCTTTGCACTACCTCCCATTTATCCATGGAGAGTGTGAGACAAGACAGGAGACTTACAGATACAAAATAAGCAAGAAGCAAATCCTTCGTAAGAAACCCAGCTATCCCACTGGAAAGATTAATGACACACTCCAAGAATCTGGCATGACTGGAAAAGATGAATTGTGAAACTATTTGAGATTTGCACATTTGTTTTCATTTTGCATCAGAACAGTCAGAAGCTTTAGAAAAGTGTCATTAAGAACAGAAAAGACCAATCTATCCTGGAACGATGAACAGCCAAAGTGCTCAGCTGGGGAATGGGAGACTCCACTCTGAGACCTTGCTCTGGATTCACTGAGAAAACACAGTCCTTGGAGTACTGAATATTGAACACAGTGCCTTCCCATCTCAGCTTCAAGCCCCACATGCTGCAATATTATTTATACAGATGTGGGAACTCTGATCAAAGACTTCTTCCAAGGATAGGTTTAGTGAAAACAAATGGTGTAAAGTTTTTCTTTTCAATTAACAGAGCTTTCACTATAGAACATACAAGATCCAGGCTTTTAGTTAATTCATCTCTTCCCAGCTTATATTTGCCTTTGTATCCATTCCCACACAGTCATCTATTTGCTTGCTGCAAACAAATCTCAATTGTATAATCCTTAAATAAATATGAAACCTGTACCAAACTGAGTCCTTTTTTAAAAATACAAAACCAGACCCCCACAATTTTGACAAAGGTTTTTCATGTCACAAGATTTCAAGGTATCTAGATTTTTATCTGATTGTTCTAATTTATAAAAAATATTAACAGATACTTTAGAGATAACCTACACTGCAAAATCTAAATGGCATGAGTGTATGAGACTTGTGTGTGCACTTTCCTACTGATCCGTGACCAAAAATTGAAAATTCTCTGAATAGCATGAGAGGAGTAATTCAGAACTGAGCAATTCACGCCAGACTTCATCTGTGCAAGTGTGATACCCCAGGCACAAGGGTTCCCAAACACCCATTTTTAAGGCTAGGACTTGATCTGACTTTAGGCAAATTAGGCAACTGCCTAGGACCCCATTTCTTGCTTTACTTATGCCCAGCGAAGTGCTGGCTACTCTTCATACAGAATAACTGATTTATGTGTTTTCTATCACAACAGGGCACAGAGGTGCAGCTCTCTGATGATGGCTGGCACCGAGTCAAAGAAGGGATGCAAGGCATGATGTTTTTCCCAGCAGCTCCTCTTCTGGTTTGCTGCTGGCAGAAGTTCTCCACAGCTCATCCCACCTTGTTATCTTAGAGGAGTTTTGTCTTCCTCTGTGCAGATCCAAAATTTATTTTGCCTACAGAGACAAAAATCCTTTCACCAGCTTTCTATGAGCTTTGTGTTTCATAAGGTTATAACATGCAAAAGCAGGACCCTGCAGGGACTTTCAAACTTCCCAAGCCGTAAATTTATCATTAGATTGATAAGGCACATTTAGATGTCCTGACCTCTCGCCTCTTCTATTAAAACCAGTAACTGATGAATCTCCAAGGATCCTTTGGGGACATGGGGAGAGCAAAGCACGGCTCTGCCAGCTAAATAACATTTCAGTTAAAACTTAACATATGATGCTAACTTTCTTGCGTGAAAATCTCCTTTATTTATGAAGATTAAAAGACAAAACAAACTGTCTGTGAACAACAGATGACACTCTAGAATATATCATCAAGCTTCTGGGTTCTGGGACCACTAAAGCGGGAAGCCCTGTTCAGCCCCACAGAAATGAAACAAACTTAAGGCTGAGTCAAACTCTCCAGGACATCAATCTAAAATTATTCAGCCAGCCATTCCAAAACACACAATAAAATAATAATAATTTTTAAAAATTAAAATAAATTATTAGGTGAAATGCAAGTGGAATTGTAGCTTCCTCTTCTGTAGCATTAGTGGGTATTGAAATCTATGGATTAGCAGTGCTGTATAACAGCTTGATGTTACTATATTACCAATACCCTAAACCACCTTGTCTCCTTTTACAGAAAAATACTGACTCAATTCTCTATGGAGCTAGAATAACATAAAGTTGGTGTAAGTGGAAAATCAGGCCCATTTCCTTTCAAACACAGTATCTTGCATGTACTTCCATATCACCTTTGCCAAAGTTGAAGCATGTGAAACAAGACCATGTTGATTTCACCTGTTATGGTTACAAGTGATGTTCAACTGAGGCTACATGCTACTCCCTTTCATAACAGCCTAAAATTATTTGGCTATTTAAATCATTAAACATTCAAATATTTTTGCCAGGGGTCAGACCGCCTGCTTCAGATTCCTACCAGATGGAGCTTGTTGCTGAGATAACAGCCAACATCAGCTCCCCCCAACCCGGCAGCCTACTCAGAGCCTTGTTTCTTTCTGAGTGAGCTGTTTGCATGTTTAGAGATATGGATGCCTGATGTGAGTGATCTATTTGCTGCTAAACTGTTGTGACAGAACATCACAGTCGAAAGGGCATTGGATTTTGGTCTTATTATTGATAGAGCCTGGGGAAATTCAGTCATGAGGTTCAGAAGGACCAGACTCTGGTGATATTTTCCCCCTGAACCACCAGTAGCAGAGCAGAGCCAGACAAGCTGCTGACAAATGATGATGTGTGACCAAAGACTTGGGCTCAGCCATTGCTCTCGAAATGTGTGAGGCATCTCAGTGAAATCCCACCCTGAGTCATCTGCAAAATATATATTGACATCTCAGCTAGCCACATTGACTCCTTTCATAGCCAAAGGATAGATTAGTCACCCTCTCTTTCAAATGCCTGAGGCTGAGTTGCCTCTTCTGAGGAAGAAAAAAGTCTGGATGCCTTGGCTCGGCTGTTGACATGCACTCTCTGGACAGCTAAAATGTGATGAGATGAATCTCACCCCTTCGACATTCTGGATGTATATACTCTAAGTGTGTATGTCCTCAGTGTTCACATCTCCATCTGAACAAGTGATCTGGGCTCCCTTGACAGTTAAAGGAGAAAAACAGGCACCCACAGGACAAAATTCATCACATTTCAAGGAAGATAAGTAAAAATAGATTTGACAAAGCAGGCAAGAAATGCCTAGTGTTGTATAGGAGATAAAGGCAGGAGAATGATAGGAGCCAAAATCAGCTGCTGTTGGTGTTCTTCTCTTGCCACCCATTATAGTTTGGAGGGGAAATTTAGTGAACTGGAGGAAGGACTGGAGAAAGAGAGTTCAATTTCCCCCAAAAAAAACAATTAGTGGTACAAGCTGCAGGCATGGAGGCTCATGGTCAGCCTGTAAGGTCGAGACACATTCCTCATTGTTACAGCAGCTCCTGCAGACATTCAAGGACCATTCAACAGCTCTGGGTGACTGATCATTGAAGATGATACAGAGAAATAGGTAAAGGCCTCTACCAACTCACTTTTCATTCCCTCTTGATTTGGTCTCTGTCTGCAGGAGGTGCCATTTAAGGACACAGAATAAACAGCCAAAGTCCACTGGTGTAGGTTGTATCAGTTTTTTCAGTGATGTTCCTGCCAGAATGTGTTTCCTTGAGCAGTGAAAGATCCAATTTTTTTCACAAAGAAGAGATTTTTCCAAAGTTTTTAAAACTTCAGCAGGAGGCAATCAGAGGGTCTGCTGCCAGCAGAGGCTGCTGGAACTGGAAATGAAAATGTCAGTGAGGTTTATGTAGTGGCACTTGGCCAGAGCCGGACTGAATTAACTCAGCCAGGGTAACACTAAACATGATGTACTAATAGGCTCTTGGAGTACATTTTAGACAGATGAGAGCAATTGTCCCTTGACCTTATGCACCACAATTCACCTATAGTATTTGCAATAGCCTAATAATATGCATTTTGGAGGAAGATTATTGCTACCTTGGCAAAACAATTTCACTCTGTCCAGAGCTCTTTATAAACTCCACAACACAATCAACTTCTCTTGATAAACACTGGATGAAGCTTCTCCATGCTGAAGACATCAGACCCTATGTGGGCCATCTAAACATGATCCTGCTCACTTGTTAGGCTCTTTCCACAGCCTGTGGAGGAAAATGAGAGGAATTCTGCATCTCCATCTCTTCTGTGCCCTGAAGGTTAACTGCTGGACACAACATAGAAGAAATGCAACCAGAGGAGAGGAAAGTCTTGGGTTGTTTTTCTGTTTGCACAGATCCCAGACCTACCCTTCAAGACTTGTGGCCAGTAACAAGTTTCAGCCATGCAATATTTGATTGGCTGCTCACAGCTCAATGTCATTTCTCTATTGTTCCCTAGGGAACTATCAGTGATTTCCAGGTCTTCCCTGATGATGAAAGCCCTCTGCAGAATCACTCAGTGGGACATGAGCCAGAACCTCTTTGAAGCATGTATGAACCCACAACCTTCATTTATTTGTCTCCTTTTCTGATGATTGTTACTTTGACATTATCTATTGGACCTATTTATAGCAAATACTAACTGAGTAGATCTAGAGTGGTCTCAAAAGTGGCAAGGGGCGTGATATATTTTTACAGTGATGACTTTAAGAAGCTCAAAGACATTCTGCAAGAACTGCATGTTTGGAGAAGATGTTCTGCTTGTTTATCCTAACAACGAAGCAGCCATCACAGGGAGGATTCACATTCAGACTCCAGCTCAAGTACAAAACTTTACTCAGGTGACACTGCCTGATCTCAAGAATCACTCTTTGTGAGTCTTTCTCAGCACAGTCACTCCCTGGATTTTAACCTTCTACAGCTTCATTAATATTTGGCAAACTTTGACCAACACAGACTGAAGCCAGAATAAAAAACAGCTGTGAAAATCCATTACTGAGAGCTATTTCAGCAAGCCTGTAATGTACCTGCTTTGCAAACTCAGTGCTGGGACAGTGCAGAAAGGTGGAGGCCCTTGGATACTGCCCTGAGCTAGCACGTACTTGCAGGAGACTCATCTGGCTCACCACAGCAGCTCCTTGCCAGGATTAGAATCAAAACTACCAGCTCAATTAAATTGAGACAGATTTACTGCTGCCTTCGAGCCTCCAGTGGCCAGCACAGCCGTGGGAGAACTTCACTGGAAGTTCAGGGGTGTTGGAAGCAATGCCACAAGAGAGACTTGAAGTTTGAAAGACGAGTTAAACAAAAGCAGGATCTATGGGATACTGCAGGTATCTGTGTTCTTGCACTGCCTGGTCTATAATCCTGTCACAGCACAAACCTGCTGCATTTCCCACAAAGTCTCCTAAATACATGATTGGTGTCTGTACCTTTTAGGGTTTTCCTTGAAAAATATTACAGCATGCGAGTCTGTGTAAGAAAATAAGCCCAGAGGGATATAATGGCAGTTGGCATTTCTCATCAGCTCCTGCTGGCCTGAAAATTGATTTAATGATGGCAAAGCTGGGAATAAAAATAAGAACTCTAATAATCAGGAGTTCTGTAAAACTCTTTGGTTGAATGGACCTGTGTAGCTGACATATTCAAGAAGCAGGAACAAACCAACAGAATTTCAAAAGTCTTACAAGAACAGCCAGGGAAAACCTTGCCCAATTCAGGCATTATACAGGTCTGGCAAAGGGCTCAGGAGTAATTTAATTTCTAGGTCCCAGAAAATATAGGTTACTATGTCCAAACCTCTGTGAGAAAGGGTCCATCAGAGACCTTGTGCCAGTGCATTAACTGCGCAACTCGTGCCAACAGGGCACCTTGAGATGTTTCTCCACTATGGGAAAGGCCCAGCATAACGTGTGTGTTGTCTGTGGATTTAGATCTCATGAACCTTCACATGCTCTACTTTGAACATGCAGGAGATTTACCTTGTGCTAGGTGGACCTCAGGTACTCTGCAAGGATAAAGTCTACTGAAATCCTTCAGAGTACAGATCAGCCAATAAAGAAGTTCACAGGTACTTGTTTTGCTAGGACAGCTTTTCTTGGTTGTGCTTTCAGATGGTTTGAATCGTGGAAGCAAGGAGGTAATAGACTCCCAACCTAATCTATGCCTGAACAGCTATTCCCATGCAACATTTTTCATGGCTAGATCTCCCAGAAGTTATAGAGGAACATAGCACTTATCTCCATTTCACAGATGGAGCAATGAAGGCATCAGATCAAGCCATTCAGCTTGGCACCTGGCATATTTAGGAACAGAAGCTGCCTCAGTGGCTGCTTGGCCTGCCTGTCTTCACACAGCAGCAGATGACAAACTCTCACAAAGCAATCACTCAGCTGAAGGCAAGCACAGAGAAAAACAACTTTCTGTGCAGATCTGGCAGGCTGACCCAGACACATATTGGCTCAGTCTTGGAGCATGATGCACTACACACAGCCATCACCCTGCGATGTCCTGTGGCTGCATTGACACTAGCAAAGCAGTTGTGTCCCACACGTGTCTCTGACATTAGTGGCAGATGATGGGGAACCACCCAGGTCACTACAATTAACTCTTACTCTTCACAGCATGGTGGAAATTGTTCCTTGAACTGCACTAGGGGTTACTATGAGAAAAACCCATTGGGACTGGTCTGAAACCAAGTGGGGGACCAGGTCTAAATCTACCATTGGATATACTTGAGTCTTTATGTCCAGGATTGTTCCTTGACATTGTAACTCTGTAGTTTGGATGTTGGAAGTGCCACAGAAAAGTGCAAGAAAGCCCTCATGTGTGTAATCAGAGCAGGAACTTTCCTGCCAGCTTGCCCTTTTCACCAGCACCGAGCAGATGAGGAATTTACAGTCTAGATTAATTTTGCTTCCTCCTACCCAGGAGGAGTTTATTATTCTGCTGGATTGACTTCTTCAGCCTCCTCCTTTTCCTGAGTTCTCTGTCTCTCCTGGGTGATGTCTCCCAGCACTGCTCATCACAGTCCGGGCATCTGCAGTTAATTAACAGAGTGTTTGTTTGTTTGCTTTTGAGAGCACAGGGAAGGTGAGAGGCTGGAGTTCACTGGCTTTGCAGTTGGTGCTGGCTGTGTCCTCTCTGCATCTCCCACGCTGAGGGCAGCTCAAGGCTAAAGCACCAATTAGATTCCACTTAATCCTTCTAATAATATTATGAAAAAAAAAAGTAGCTTCACCCTTGCACCTTGCACAGCGTTGGTGGGATTTAGTCCCATTTGTCATGCTCTGTGGCTGTCTGTCACTTTTAGCCTCCCACATCCACCTCCAAGCTGCTGCATAAAAGCCAACTCCACCTCTGCTCATGCTGTTTGGCTGGACCAGCCCTCTCAATTAAGAAATGAAGATGCTGGAGGAACCACTCTGCCATGCTCATGGCTCAGACTGAGCCCAACCACACAATGAGCCTCTCCTGCCTGGTGAGCAAACACTTCTACTGATCACTGCCAATGATGGAACATCTATTCCCTTCCAGAAGAAGGAAAATAACTCAGAATGGGGGAAAAAAAGAGGCACAAGTCAAAACAAAATGAGCTGAGAGTTGGCACTTGCACACAGGCTGTACAGCACCTGCTTCCACCCACAGCTGCAAACGTATTATTGCATGTACAGCATTTGAATTTCCATTGTGGCATGATCTTACATGCAAGGATGCATTGAACAGATGTGAATGGACGCTGAAAGAAGTGGAGAACATCCAAAACCAAACCCCAGTGTCTATGCAAAGACACACAAGCCCCCATGCATCCAAATAGGACAAGGGGGGGATGCTTTTAAACTGAGAGAGGGCAGATTTAAATTAGATATTAGGAGAAAATTCTGTACTGTGAGAGTGGTGAGACACTGGCCCAGGTTGCCCAGAGGAGCTGTGGCTGCCCCTCCCTGACAGTGTTCAAAGCCAGGTTGGATGGGGCTTGGAGCAACCTGGTCTTATGGGAGGTGTCCCTGCCCATGGCAGGGGGGTTGGGACTAGACAATCTTTAACGTCCTTTCCAACCCAAACCATTCTATGATTCTATGAAATACTTGTTTATATATATATTGGGTTGTTTTGATACATGGAATTGTTCTTAGCTTTTCAAGATCCTCTCTATAAAGCCCACACCATCAGAAAAAATGTGGTCCTTCATGTTACTACATCAAACGCTGAGTCTGACTGTGTAAGTTGGCAGTGAATTTATGCAAGGCTCATTATACTCAGATTGAACAAAACATGTTTTTTCTCCTACTGAAAAAATATTTGGGGAAAGATAATTTGTGCAGGACATTCTGGAAGTTTAATGTGTGTGAACACCAACACAATTTTCACTTAGGTATTATTTATATACAAACATTTCATCAGCTGCCCTATTAATAAAATCTCAAGCTGCTTTCTTGGAAAGAAATACAAGTTTTATATATGTTTAGAATGGTTTTCTCATATACATTTGAATTTCCATGAAATGGCCCATAAACTGCCCTGTGTTTTGCCTGGCACACACAAAAGGTTATTGACCCACCCCATGAGAGAAGCTGCACCAGCTCGGGTCCTCCCCAGTGAGTCTGCTCTGACCTGCATGAAACTGCTGAAACATGGGAAAGCTTTGACCTTCCCAAGGAATTCTGGCAAGTCAGGCCCTGGCACTTGAATCACTTGGAAAAAAACAGCCCTCATTTTGTCAAAGTGCTGTCTTTCCCCTGCAGAGAGCAGTAATCATATTTCTCATCTGAATTTCCCCTAAACGGGAGTTATTGCCCATACCTTTGATTTGTGAGGCAATTAAGCAGGTTGGGATTCTCTCCTCATACTTTTCCCATTTTCAGGCTCGACTGCTTACTCCGGGAGACGCAGCTTATTTGTTCTTGCAGATAATGTCATTTATACTGCTAAAAAAATAATTTCTGAGCACATGGATTCAATGGCTCATAAGCTCTGATTGTATTTTCACAGAAGCATTTTTTTAAGGCCAGATGGAAATATTACCATCAGTGTCTAGCCTGACCTCCAGCAGAACACAGAACACAGAAATTCACCCTGTAATTTCTGACCTGCGCCTTGTAATTTCTGCTTCAGCTAGAGACGTGAAGAAACATCCATCCTTCCCTTCATTTCTTGCAGTAAGAATATACCATGTCACTAAGCAAGGTAATTCAACCACTTTGATATTGAAAGAATTTGATTGACGGTGTGTGAGTATATTTATATCAGATATATTACCTCAAACTTTCTTTGACATATGGTGCTTTTCTGTGATCGATGAAGATTCAATGGAATGGGGTTTTTTTCCTCCAGCAAATTGATTACATCGAAATTACCAAATTAGAGGTGGTCAGAAAATAGTTGCATTTGCTTTGCAGGCATGATGGGTTGTTGTGCTGCTTGTAACTGAAAAAAAATCTTTGTTCATGAAATCAAGTTCAACATTTTTCATTTCTCCTGCTAGAACTTTCCAATCAATATGAAATGAGAAATTTTATGTAACAAGGGCTTTTTCTTCTGCTGTGACATTTTGATTTGTAATTGCCAGCATTTAAATGTGTTTATTTTCACCTTTAAGAAAGGGAGGGGGAGGAAGTTTACACCAACAGGAGATGTTTCCCTCTCTGATCAGGACCCAGTGAACCCGACAGATGTGCTTAGCAGGGTTGGTGTTTCTAGCAAAAGAGGCTGTTAAACATTTTGCTTTAAGGTAAAAAGGTGCAGTGATTCAGAAGTCTGCAGATGGCAATATGCTAATATACACAGGATTTAAATTTGGTAGGATTATTTTCTTTTCCTACACAATATTTTAATCATGCTGTAGCTATAATTACTTGAGTTAAAATGGGATTTATAATGCATTTAAAAGGTCTTTTCCTGCTTTCTCACATTCACCTAGACTTCTCAGGTGCTTGGAAAAAAAACAAAAAGCAAAAAGCAAGACAACTTAGAACGTGTGTACACTTAATGAGGCCAGTGCAGTCCCACAAGCAGCACTACAGGGTCTGGATCCATTGCATCTAAGCTGCAGAGTAACATGCAGTCAGAAAAAAAGATTCCGAGAATCCAGTTAAAACACTGCCATACAAGGCATTTTGTTGCTTTTACAAAGATTCCAATTAATCTCAGACAGAAAAGCTCTTCAGTCTGTATCAGAGGTGAACAAGGAAGCTTTTTAAATTAACAGCAGCTTAAAGACTGAAAGTCAATGGGAGAATATGGGACACGCCAAGGCAGAAAAGACCACAGACCAATGCGGTGTCTGGCTAGCAGGGGACTGCTAAAGCACTACCATGTAATCAGTGTCCGTCTCTTGCAAATAAATTGTATGAGATTGTTTGTCTCAGATATTTTTCCACTTCTAGCTACTGTGAGCTTCCAAACATTTGATCTCTGATGTATTTATTACAGCTCACTGGCTGACTTATGGAAGTGCAAACATACATCCAGGCACACCAAGACTTGAGTCCACCTTGCTTTTAGCATGGACAGCCCCTGCAGCCTTAAATCTTTCCTCTGCTGTAGCATATTGCCCAGCATTGCCTCTTAAAAGAGTCACTGTCCTGAAGACTAGAGGAGCCCAAGCATGCTCCAGCATCAGACATGGCCAGTATCCTGATGCCACATGCCAGGCAGACACCTAGACGTGGCATGGTTGAGAACCATGGAGTAACTGAAGCAGAGAGGTGGATTATTGAGAAGACAATGGAGACCATCTGTTCCTATGAAACACAGGCAAGTCAAAAGAGGAAAATTGGTACTATGGTCAAGTAATTGCTAAAAAAGTCTTATGGGGTTGGGTCCCAACCCTAGTCTAGTTCAAGCCTGTGAAACGCAAGTTCTTTGGAGCTCTTCAATTCAATTTCTAAATGTCCTTTTTGTTATCAAGGTTCCCAAATCACCTTCTGAAAAATCTGCCTTCAGTACCTCTTCATGCTTCAGGTATCCAACTTCAGACAGGGATATTGTACTTTCCTTTGCACCCTAGGGTGGCATGAAGAGCCCTAAACCTTACCGTAACAAGGTGCAGACAAAACCCTTGCAACTGGGTTGAAAACCAAAACATTTTTGGACAACAGGACAGTGCCTCTGGCTGATTATGTAATTTTTTCAACAGTCTTTGTCCTCATTGTTTTGGAGCAAATGGTGGAGATTTAATTGTTGCTGCAATGGCAATTATAACAATGATGTGTCACTTTCAGATTTACTGGTTCAAATCGTGCTAGCTGACACTGGCAATTTCTTGTGTGAGAAATTCTAAAAAAGCATCTAAAACAAGCTCTAATTATGTACAGATCCTGCTTTGGTGTTGATTATAATTCCTGGTCCTGCAGAGCAGGGTGTAATTATTATTTTCTCGTATGTTGACAGGGGAATAAAGTATTAGAAATGTTGAATACATTCCTGTTTATCAGAAAGGAAAATTAGTGCAACTCTGCAGAGCCAAGAATGTGAGCCCATGGCCATGGTTGCAGGGTACTGAGCTTCAGAATGATGGACCTCATTTAAGATGATGCTTCCAGGAGACAACAGCTGAGGCAGCACATTTGCATGGGTGGCCATATGTAGTGAGACCTGAGACCCAGAAAACGGTTGCTGTAAAGAAGGAGAAATGAAACTGATGTTTTGAGAAGTTGAAACGGACCCTGGAGACTGTGATTTACAGTTTATCAGGAAGACTGAGGAGAGGAATGGAAATAACAAAAGCAACAAACTTGGTTTTCATTAAAAGTTTTTTGTTTCTTAACAGAACTTTTTGATGTCTTGTTAAAAGAAGTCTGTGGCCTTGAAGATTTTTATTTGTCTGGAGAGAATAACACAATGAGGGAAGTCAGGCTCATTCCATGAACATCTCTGCCTTATTAAAACTCCTGGTCTTCTCTTGAGAAACACCATTGTGCTTTGAGTAATGTTGATTTGAAGTACTTCTTAGAAGCAAGTCTCCACCCAGTAAATCAACTTTATGCAACAGCTTTCATCACCAGACCACCCAGAATCTGCGTCCAGAATGTCAGCTGCATTAATAGCACTAAATGGTGATTCTGACAGGGTTTCTTGTCTTCCCAATGAAATAATCTTCAGTCTGTCCTGAATTTTTAAACAGAAAAACAGGTCATAGATGTCCAGCCCTGGCATAGCTCATCTGGAACACTTTCATCATTGATGCGTTTTTACTTTTTCTGAGCCATGTTTGGCACAAAAGTGTGGATAGCCCTAACTGAAAAGAGAGCTTTTCTTATTTCTGGCCTTGAAAGAGTTAAATTTTTTTCTCCCCCCGCCAAGTGAAATCACAAAATCCACAGATCTTTGCATTATTCACTGTTTTCCATCTTCAGACTGCAGTCACTTATCTCTGCTATTTTAACAAGCATTAAAGAGCCCTTATCCACTGGAGTGGAAAGCTGAAATACTAAGCTATGCATGAAGATAATTTATTGACCTAAAATATCTAGCAAGGTTACCAGGTTTAGATTTCACTCATTTATTCCTTTGCTTGCTACTTCAAAGAGAAAATTAAGACAAATTATTGTTTGTAAAAACAGTAAACTAGGTCATTGCAAATGTCATAATGGAAGCATTACAGCAAAATATCCACCATTAAACCGCCAGAAGGAATTATTTCGGATAACTTTAGACTTAAATGGAGTGAAGTGTACTTTTAAACTGGACCCCTGGGAATTCATTTGTACATTTCAGCCCTTTTACTCAATGTCATGGGTAGGATTGGGGATTTTATTTTGGTTAATTATACAGATGGGGTCATTCTGCTCTGACTGAGCCAAACAAAAAACCATCTATGTCTGAGTGGCCACCTTTGTAGTTAACAGAGAGAAGGAGGCAGGCCTGAAGGACAAGAGATGCCTCTCTTGGAAAGTGGATGTAGGATAGGGAAGAGGAATTGCCCTCTAGGAGCATCTTGCTGCTCAATATCTACAAAGCAAGCCCAGAATGACTACTTCAGGCTTAGACATCTGCATCTAGGTGAAACGAATCTTGTAAAAGAAAGTCTGTGAGGGTCAGGGCAAGGCAGGACCAAAGCAGGAAGGCAGCAGCTCAACTGCATAGTCTGCTTCTAAAATACTAGTGACTGGGAGCTAGCACAGAAGAAGGAAACACTGGCAAAGAGATGCAAAGACAGAGTCTGAATGAAATTGTTTTGAACATTGTAGAAATAGAAAAATAGATCTGCTCCTTGTGGATGGGTAGACTGAGGGACAGTGAGTTAAATGGACAGAGTTGACTTACAAGCAGAGAACCTGTGGGAAAGATCTTTAGCATTCATGACATTTATTACTAATCACCACAGCAAGTGATGATGACACTAATTGAAAAAAGACCCAGCTGTAGTGGGGGAACCTGTCACCTGTCACACTCAAGGGTACCCTGTGTCAGGTTCAATGTGGCAGTCAGTGGAGTCTTAAAGCAAGCAATCTACTACAGCACTTTCTTGGCAGTCACTGAAAGAGGGCATCAAACCTAAAGGAGAACTTTTTGCAAGCAACAGTTTAAGAATATCCTTCGATTTCATTGTGCCCCATCAGCCTTGCTGCCCTCAGCTGTACATCCCTCCCAATGAAACCTCTTGTCAGAGCTATTTTTTCCCTTTAATCTACAGATGATTCAGGAATCTTTTCTGATAACTGAAACCCTCCAATTGTAACTTTTATTTATGAAAATAAAGATTTAACCTTCAGATGCCTGCATTGTCTTGACAAAGTTCCAGTCATAAAACTCTCTCGTGCAACTTGGGCACTGATGGATTTGAAGCCATAAATCTTGCTGTTATTAGAGCCACAGTTCTCCACGCTCATTGCAACAAGTACTCACCAGCCATAAATCCTTGTCTCCTTTTCTAAAAGAGCCCATTTTGAATGCTTCAGCGAGATCTGGATTATTCTTTAGCTATTTGGGTGCTTCTTAAAAAAGACATTAGAGGCAGTCTGAGAGACAAAACGAGTCTCCCAGTGAAGCTTTCAAAGGAATCCCAATGTTAAAACAAACACCATTTCTGAAGCCACAAGGGAAGCAGGGTGAGGAATTTTCTTCTTTGCAATATCTGCCTTGTTCTCTAAACACCAATTGAACAGAACTGGAGACCAGACACTTAGAGATTCATCGCTTATTTTCAAATGAAGACACCCAGGAATAATAAGTAAATAAGCTAATAAATAAATTTTGACCAGATGTAGAGTGGTATTTAGATGTAGAGATGAAAAAGTGAGATTGCCTTCAGATCAGGGCAAGAATGTACTCTTGAAGTGATCTTCAAACCCCAAAGCATTCTGTGAAAAAAACCCTTTGAAGCAGCATTTCCCTATCTTCGTAGGCAGTATCAAAATGATAACCAGTTGTTCCTAACGCAGATATGGTGAGTTATTCTTTCTAGTAGCAGTATCAAAAAGAGTTAATTCAGATTATGAACTGAGAAATGCATTATCAGGTTTGGATTCTGGCTTATTGCACTGAGTAAAAAAAAATGTTTTAAAATCTTTAGAGAGACTGAAAAATGCTTGCTTCCAACTCCATGTCACTGTAGAAATACAACACATCCCAGGGTGCCCTGAAGGCCAGAGCTCTGAAAAAACTGTGTGAATAAACCCTTCAAGACAGATGGCAGAGGTGGAAGGAATGAGCAGCAGTAGCACTGGCATCAGGCCACATGTTCAGGTATCCTCCTTAAAGATCTCATTCTGACCTTCAGTGAAACCCAGGAGCACTCTGCCTAAGTAAATGGTGATGGAAGACCTCCATCTCCTGTGTGTATTCGTGCAGCTTTGAATATATGAACATTTATGAACATGCACCTACTCACATCTGTGCATGTTCACGTAGGTGTATTCACACACTTTACACTCTGTAACATCAGAAAACTCAGTGTCAGAGACCAAGGCTCAGCCTCACCATGATGAACCATCTCATTTGAAAGGTGATTCATTGGGACCAAAACCAGGGAAAGAAAGGAGACTGAGTGTCATCTGCTTCCCAAGATAAGCATCCCTTGTACAGAAGAAAGAAGAATCCAGTCCTAAGTCAAGGCAAGCACTTCAACAACTCAGCTGACAAAACCATGGGAATTTTTGTTGCACTGTCAACACATTGCTTTGTTAAATGGCAACCAAGAGCCTTTGCCAGTTCCTGGATGCGTTCAAGTCTTTGTCAAGTAGTTCTGGGAACTCAGCTCTGATGGACACATGTCCATATTGCAGATATAGACATGGTGATTTTAACATCTCCAGGAAGAGGCTCACTGGAGATGCCAAGAGCAAAGTCATGCTGTGTCCCAGCGGGTCAGTGTTGGAGCATGGCAATAAGGATGGGAGAAGGACAGCAACCAGGAGCCACCTTACCTTTGCCGCAAGGACACAATTGCAGGGAAGAAAACCGCCCACCCAGAAAATTTCAAATGTAATTTAATTAATGTCACTAAGCTCAAAGTTCTTTCAGACAAACAGACACACACCCTCAAAATAGCCATTACAAGTAGTTTCCTCCTACTCAGCAAGAAAAGGCACCAGGGATAATTTAATGGCTTGAGTCATTAGTTGCATATTGATGACGGGGGATGATGCCAAAGCCTGAAGCTTGGCAAGGAGATGGAGATCACATTATAGTTTCTATTACACTTGCAAGACCAGAGTGTGAAAGCTCCTTACTATGGCATTTAAAAAGTTTTCTTTTTCCCCCAGTGAAAACTCTTGCCCACCAAAATAACATCTTCAGCTCGTGTATTCCTCTTTTTTTTTTTTTTAGAGAGAGGGGAGAGCAATGTATATGCAACCTCCAGGTGCAAGTCACGTAGCAAACCCAGTGATCCCCTCACACTGAGCAATTGGCAGCTCAGCCCCTGCCCAAGCAGGGACAGCAGATCCCTTTTTCATTCCTGAGGATCTGGGTCACAGGGCAAAGAGACAGTCAGGGCATGGCCCTACAGCAAGCAACAGTGGTGTCCCCAGAACAAAAGATGGTTGAGTAAGTATTGCCTTCTCTTATTTGTTTTCTCATGCTTGAACTTTCAGATCATTCTTGAGTCTCAGTTTCAAACTTCCCCTAGCAACCAAGTCAATAGAAAACTGTTTGGAAAAAACAGCAGTATTTCTCACTGATTCACAAAAGCATCCAGAAAATCACCAATTATCACAAGGCAATAAAACCATGAGAGCCAGCAAGAAATGGATTGCTACAGGACATTGCCTGGAACACATCACTGGGGACTATTTTCAATGACCACCATTTTTCCTCTGCATCAAAAGCAAGCCCCTCATTTAAGCCATATGAGATTGATACCCATGATTGAAATTAAGCCTTTATGCATTGATAAACACAGATTACCAAGCAGGTGGCATCTGAGGAAGAAAATTCTCTGTTGATAGCTTATGTGGAACTGCCTGTGACCCCAGCCATAGTGAGAAGGAAGCAGATTTTCTCTCCAGATGGCCAGCTTTACTTATTCTAATTACAGATATGTCCCCAAACACCTGAACACTCTCCACATACACACTGAAACATGACTTTACAGGCTGGTGGTTTGAAATAAAATTTATTTAGCTATTTAGCAATTTTTAAAAATCAAAATTTCAGCTCTCTTTGCTGCCTGCTGACTTTCACCAAGCAGCCTTTTGCAGTCAGCACGTTGTACAGGTCTCCTTGGCTGCAGCATAGGACATCTCTGGAATAAAAAACTTTCAGAAAGAGAGAAATAAGCCTTAAAATTAATCCTGGGATTAATTAGGAGAGAGGAAGAAGTATAGAATTCCAAACTGCCCTACTTCCTAATTAAAGACTGCTCATTTCACAGCCTCGTGATCCTGAAGCAGTAAAGATAGGGCCAGGTATTTAGCAGTACAAGTCGATATATCCCCATTGACTTTGCAAAGCCAATTTATGCCTCTCCTACCCAAGCTGACATACTTGGGAATCAGTGATAAGACTCGCAATGACTTCCATGGCACTTTGGGTCAGGCCAATAAAAATGATCCATACTTATTAATTCTTACAGTGTTTGGATGGTCATTAGGAGATTTTCCCCCTCACCTCCCTCGCTTCCTTGTTCAAATTCCACAGAGGCAAATTCCACTTTTTCTCAGAACTGGGCTGTTTAAAGGAACAAGTTTCATTTTAATTCATCCCACTGTTTGACTGGATGAGCCAATATAAAGCCTTATTTCTCTCAAATAACTGCTTTACTCATCACACAGAAAAAGTCCAAAGTTTGCTGAAAAAAGATTTGTCATCTCAGGCTGCCTGGTATCTGATAGAGATTCACAGAGAAGAAAGAAATGTCTTCCCCATTCAAAAGGATGCTTGAGCTGTCACAGCAGATTTTTATCTTTTTTTTCCCCTTTTTACAAAGTGGCAACTAAACTTTAAAATCTTAAAAAGTGGTGTGAATCCAGCCAACCCAAACATTTTCCAGGACATGGTGCCTCAGGCTGCAATTTCAAACTGCGTGAAAAGTAGGTTTTGCATAAATTAGTGGCTGTGAGTTTAAACTGAGGTTATTTTTTTTAATCAGGAAAATGATGATTTCATTACAGCTCTAAACATGCTCTCTGTTGCGTTTTCCAGAGGTGGAGGCAAGTGGAATTCATCAGTCACAACTCCCAACCACTTTGACAGCTCTGGAGATAGACACAAAAAACCAATACCCGAAGTGTATCCAAATGAGATAAAAATCAAGGATTTTTGTTATAACCCAGTACACGAACATACCCCTCTGCATGTCTAATGCCAGGCAGTACTTTGTGGTGACTTGAAATCCAGCAGCAGTTTTTATTGACTGAACATATGCCAGAAAATCATTTCACAAACGTCAATGGGCTTGAAAGAAAAAATGAAAAATTCATCTAAGGAAAGAGACAAATGAGCTTAACTCATTTCTTTTCCCAGAGTTAACAAGTGTTTAAAGGATTTTATTCACCATTGCCAGTGTTAAATCTGTGCAATGTGCTGTAATGCAAATGTACCTTCCTTGTAAAGCCGATTTACAATTATGGGACCTGTCTGGAAGTTCAATGAAACTCTTGGTCATAAAGTGGTCAAGCGCAGAACTCAAAATAACTTTCATGCATTAAGCAGTTATGATGAAAACAAAGTGGGAATGCACAAACTGCTGAAATGGAATATTTGCCACATTCCTTTTAAATCAAAATGTTTCATTTCAGACTTAAAAGGAGTTTTCTGTGAAGCACTTTGGAAATGAAATATCATTTCAGACCCAGATCAAGGTGTTCTCAGTGTCTAGGTCCGTGAACCAAATCTTCCTCTTCATTTCGAGTAGAAAGTGAAAGCTTCACAATGATTTAAGCAAAAAGCTTCAGTGTGGATAAAGACAAATTTAATTGCATGAAGAATGTTGATTTTCATGTTTTCTTGTCTGCTCTGAATGGGAAAAATATTTGATCTCTCTAGCAAAAATTGTTTTTACATCCAACAAGGACCTTGAGTACAAACCATTTATATTCTGTAATCAGTCATGTAGGGCCAATGGGTTTTACCTTTTTAAGGCAGTTCCACTTTATGTATCTAGTCCAGACCTGGGGCAGATCAAAGGTAGCTTGACTATAATGAGTATTTCAAAATATGGCCCTTGTGCTTCACTAAGGCAGAAAACGGAATTAGGGTCAAGTACAGTGTGGTTCATTATCCGTCCTCACCCCGCTATGGCCTTCGTGATGCTAAAGAGTGACAGCAAAAATGGATTTCCTTTGTGACAAATTTAAAGCGATAATGGTGTTGCTGATTTTAGGGCTGATGATATTTTCCACTTGAGCCTGGAAGGATTGTCTGGCCTGATTGGGAAGCAGCACTATTAGCTATGGCCCACAAACAGTAGAGGCATGAGATCATCTGATTCTAGAAGAAATATGATTTTTCCATAGTGTCACCAGCTATGCTTGTCTCCAGGCTAGTTATTTACTATCTCTGGGCTTCAGCTGAAGCATTCCTAGGAAGCTGGGAATTATCTAACCTTGACAAATGCTGCTAGTCCAATCCCTCATCTCTGATCCTGGCACATATCTGTTCTTTAGAAGGCTGAAAACACTGTAGTATGCACATCTGTGGTTTTTATAAGTGTATCTTTTTAATTTTCAGAATGTCCCCTCGTTCTTATGGTCTGATCAAGGCAGAGCAGAAGCTTCTGTTTCCAAAGGCTGCAGCACACATTTGCAGACTCATAATGGAGCTATATTAACATTTAGGAACTCTATAGGGTCTTAAAGGTGTTGGTTAACTAATGGATATGAAAGGTTTCGAGGCACCCAGCTTAGTGAGTTGTTATTTTTGAGCACCATGGAGCTAATGAAGGTTCAAAGACTTATAAAAACACAAGGACAGCTCACCGTAACCTCATCACTTAAACACAGGAGAAACAACGAGATGTAATGGCTCCTGGCAATCCTCAGATTATTGCTCTGGCCATGGAGAGCCAAGTGTTTATACTGCTCCTACTAAAAGCAAAACTTTTGCCATCAGGACAGAAATATTTTTGTGTAACCAACATTTTCTTTGAAAGCTTCTCAGTTTGGATAGCAAGGGGAAAGGACTACAGCCAACTGTAGTTTGTAGCATCAAGATTACCAAAACTGGAAAGTTCTTTTATTCTTTTTTTTTTTTATGCCATAAAAAGCAGAAAAAAACCCTGAAATAGTGTACTTCCAGGGCATTTTCATTACTTTTCTACTTTCGTTGAGTGTTTCAATTTTAAACCCTGGAATCACAAGATTACTGAAACTTCTTCCAATCCCAGTTGCCAAAGACAGCTTGAACAAGTTGTGCCTGGAGCGTGCAGCACCAGTGATCAAAAATCTGAAAGCAATTGTCTGTAAATACCATGTGGATTTACCTCACTTGGCAGCCAAAGCTTAAGACCCATCCCTTCTGTGCCCCATCCTCATCTCCTTCCCTCTCCGGAGATGAAGCTTCACAGGTGGTTTTGGAGGTCAGCTCCCCTTCATGCAGCTGGGGATGGTGGAAAACACTGAGCTTCTCTCTCTGTAATTACCAGCTCTCAGCTTGGCTGAGTGAATGCTTTGATTCCTGTTCCTGGATGGGCTATGCATCAAATTCTTCTGGTAATCACAGTTTAAAATTATTAGAGTTGGAGACTGAAGGAGAGCATAGAATCATAGAATCATTATGGTTGGAAGGGACCTCCAGGGTCATCAAGTCCAACCTTTATCCCATCATATTCCTAACCATTAGACCATCAGACCATGGCCTCAAGTGCCTCATCAACCCATTTGTTGAACACCCCCAGGGACGGTGACTCCACCACCTCCCTGGGCAGCCCATTCCAGTGCCCAACCACCCTCCCAGTAAAGAACTTCTTCCTAATCTCCAACCTAAACTTCCCCTGATGGAACTTGAGGCCATTTCCTCTCGTCCTGTCATCAGCAACTGGGGAGAAGAGACCAACACCAGCCTCACTACAACCTCCTTTTAGGTAGTTGTAGAGGGCAATAAGGTCTCACATGTGCTCTCACAAGGGGATATTGAGCTCTGGAAAGATTGTGGTCATGCCCATTGGGGCCTGGGGCTGGCGATCAGTGCAGGAAAGCATGTAAGTAAGCTTAAGAACATTGTGGAACACAATAAAATGCATAAACTAGGTATGACAAGGGCATCTGCTTCCCAAGTGCAACATCAAGAGGGGTCAGGGAATGGCCCCAGAGGTCTTTCCAAGACAGTGGCAACCCTTTCATCCAGTTTGCAATCAAGCTGCAGCACAAAACTGTCAAATTAAAATGCTGCAACTTGAATGTGGCTGTAAAAGCATTAATAAGGGAAAAGCAACTTCCCCTCCCAACTCAGCTGTGGGACAGGGGTTTTGCATCACTTTCAGCATTTAACTTCTTGGCAGCTGTTTGCACTGAATAAAAACCCACCCTTCCCCCATATGATTCCAGGACGCTTTCCTGAGGTTTCTATGGAAACCCAGCTGCTTTGAAAAATACCTGCTCCTTCCTCCGGTGGAAGAGACTCAAACAGCTAATTTCCTCCTGACCATTTCTTCCCTTTGGATGGGCTGTTTGCTCCTTGACCCACCAGATCAAGGGCTTAGCAAGCTGCTTCGCTACAGGTTAAAGGAGCAGTTAAATTCAAAAAAGCCATCACAGGACACAAGCACTGGAAACCTGGACCACGAAGAGTCCCCAGCTCCCAGGAGGCAAAACCCAGGGGCTACTTCCATAGTTCTCCAGAGCTTTGGGGGGGCATGGGCTCAAGATCCTTCATCCTGGCCAGTCCTGCACCCATGTGGCAGCTCAGCTTTGTTCACCATACAGTCCAGTCACTTGGCAAAGTCTGAAGGACTTTATCGTCTGGTCCATGTGCATCTTTGCACCTCTTTTGCATGGAAGCCTGTCAGAAAAGCCCCTGAGGTGTCCATGCCTGGTGCAGCAGCATGCAAACCAGGCAGGCAGCATCCCTGCCTCTCTTGGACCACACACAGCTTCTGACCCCACTGAATTCAACATCGGGAGGGAAACCACTGCCCAAGCCCACTCACTTCCCCATGTTTATTACTTCTGACAGGTCCCGCTGCCTGTCCGTGTTTGCCGTAACAACCGTTTCCAGGCAGTCCTGCATCCTGGAAGCACAAGTCCTGGCACTTTAAATCAGTCTAAACGGTTTCACAGACAAAACATCTTGTCAGCATCTACACAATCTCTCCTGATTGAACCAGTGATGGATGTGACACATCAAAACCACAGCACTTACACTTTTCCTCTGATTGCTAAAGCTCTCGCAGAGGGGCTGGGGAAGCAGCTTGGGGAAGCGCAGGGCAGGGGACTCTTGCTTTGCTGACATACAAAGCACATTCAGAAGACATCCTGTGATTACTAGCTTGCATTAAAGCACAAATTGTTACTTATCCTCCCATCTCCTCATGCAGCCCTCACAGTTTCTCTAAATAGCACCATAGATGATTTAGAGAGGGCTGCAGTGCTTGGCAGAGGTTGGGGGTAGTGGGCTTTGCAGGTGTTTACATAATATTTTGCCAAATATTTGCTCTGTCTGGCTCTTCAGATTTCTGGGACAGAGTGAAAAGAGAACACTGGGACGAGACCTCTAAGGATGAACATCAGGTTTTCCATCATTTAAAGGTTAGGACATCTGAAGGCAGGAACATTGCAATGAGGATTTTGCTCAGAGAACTGATCTCAGCATTGCAGAGACTCAGCAAGCTGCCTGCAGGGAGTGGAGGGGTGATTAGCTCTCAACCGAGGGCTTGAGGGCCAGCAGAGGACTTGGCATGCTACAAGGGTTTTGTGAGCAAGCAGCATGCTAGCCCTACCCCTCCCTCCTTTTAATAGCTCAACATGCTCACGCATTTGCAGGTGCGTGTGTACATACGTATGTCTGCTTTTATCTGAGCTCTCTGCCCCTCCAGAAGCCCTGCTCTAACCGAGCTAGCTAGTTATCCACAAAATAATGAGATTTTGCTTTAAAGTAAGGAGATTTAAATGAAAGAACATGAGTGCCTTTCATTTACTGTCTGGCTTTTCAGCCTTTTCAACCTTTTCTCTGCAACTGAGAGCCCAGAGCCGTGCTTTGTAATGACACTGGTATCCAAGTTCACATTTCGTCAGAAGAGCTGAAGCTTTAAGGAAAACATTAAGTTTTGCAAGATTTTTAATCAAATCACTAGAGCTGGCAATCATGTAATCTGAAGCTACATTTCCAGCCCTTTTCCCTGGCAAAGACAGCTGTCAAGCTGATAACTCACTGCCAAAGCTAAGGTTTGTCCAGATTATTTAACAAATACACACAAGTACTTCAGGAGAGAATTCACAAACAAGTCACTAGTCCCAAAAAGCTGAATTCAAAAGCCAGTTTGCTATCCCTAGCATGAGTAGAGATACGAGTGATTCTGGTGGTAGGATGAAACACAATTTGTGCTTCAATCATGTGACAGAAAGCATATTAGATCTGGGAGAAAAGCAACGTGACTGAGGTTTTTTCCATTTTAATAGCATGAGACTTCCACCTAATGTTTTACCCTGACTCTTTTGGTATAGGGCAGCCTTCCTGCCAATGCCTTGTACCACAGGAACACTGCATATACCCAAATGGGGGAGAAAAAAGCTATTTGCATAATAGGACAAGACGCTGTTGTAAATACCTTCTGATGATCTGAGTCACAGGGGAGCCCAGGGAGTGGGGCCGAAGCGTAGTACCTCTTGCATGGCCTATTATGTATTACCTTAATATGTCATTAATATGCACCTCCCTGAGGCATTCCTGTATTTTCTCATGAAAGATTAAAGAGAAGGCAATTTTTACTAATCACACAATTTTTCTAGATTGCTTTCTCACATTTTGTGAAGAGGAAAGTGATGACTGCCTCTTCTCTCTCCAAACATCCTGGGGACAGGGTTTATTTCCCTTGATGCACCAAGGGAGTGACCCAGCTGCCTCTGGGATGGCAGGTGTGTGCTGCCACGGTCTGCAGGCAACCCCTCTGCTCCTGCCTGTTTTTCTAATTCTTCCCACTTCAGAACCCCCTCAGGCAGCACGTTCAGGGTGGAAAATCCTCTTTCAGCCTGTTAATACAGCACTGAGCCTTCCCGTCACAGCTTCAGCACTTGGTGAGGTTTCTCAAGGCTTCTTACTGGGAGGAATAAAGGCAGCAAACCCAGTTTTTTGGCTATTAACCTGTTATAAACTGATTCATGGACTACACAAAATGATACCTGAGGAGAGGGATCCCAAAGCATGAGGGTGTGACCAGCTCTGGGTGCGAGCACCCTTGGGGCTAAGAGTGCTTCCTACAGAGGTGGCTCTGGCTATGAGCACAGAGGTTTTGCCTGACCACTTGGCAGAGGTTTATTTGCTGAATCCTGTCAATCATCTTCCCATCCCAAAGGGGCAAAGCCAAGGGAGGGGAAGGATGATGGCCAGCAATCCTGGTGCCTCAGTCTCCTTCTCCTCCCAAGCGTCAAACAAACTCACAAGGAGTGATAAGGACTCACTGAAGGGGAGTAAAATACAATGCAATTCTTTTGTCAACAATTTTTTTCACATAAAAATAATGTCAAGTCATCAAAACCGAGCTTTGTTACATTATAAGGACAGTGTCTGGTGCACAATGGGGGATTTCTTTTAAATTGAAGCAAACAATTTTTTTCAGGCTCTATAAACAAGAAACACATCCTTTTTTTCCTTTTGAATCAAAGTAACTTTTTATTTAGCCTGAGTGAATGGTTACATCAAAGATGTAATGATGGCAATGCAATCCCAATCCAGCCAACTCCAGGCCTTTCAATTCCATACCCCAAAACCAGCTGTCACTGCCACACCATGCTCAGGATCAGCGTCTGTATTTTCTGCTCCATGACATGGTAGGCATAAAATCCCCAGACAAAGCAGTTTTTGCACATGATTCCTCTTTCTGCAACAAGTTCTGAGCAGGAGATGCTTCTGCTTCAGCCTGGACAGCCCTGCCTCATTCAGCATGCAGCCCAAGGGGAAAAGCCCTTATCTTCAGTGAGCACCATCCCCTAAGGACTGAGATGGAAAATCAATAGGAGTGCAGAGATTTGCTGGGTCTGAAGTGCTAAGGAGATAGGAGGCCAGCATGCATTATTATCATGTGCTGATTATCTGATGATATTTAGCAGAGGGATTCCCTTAGCAGCTGCCTATGGTTCCTCTATCCCTTATCCGTCCTTCCCTGCCTCTGCTGTCACCTCCCTTGGGTCAGTGCCAGGTGTGGTTCCCTGTTTTTACACATCCCTGAGCTCTGGAATCTTGTGCAAAGGTCTGCTTGTTTTTTTAGAGGGAGCAAGGGAGCACAGAGAAGAGGTGGGTGCTCCTCAAAAGGTCTCATTTTGTTTTCCCTCCTGGGATGCCACCTCTTGGTGCAAATTTTGCACCCGTGTCAAAATTCAACAGTAAAGACCAACTGAACCATTTTATACTGCCGGGGGTTCTTGCTCTGTGCTATTCAGGATGCTGTACTCTGGGGTGCTATTTCACTGTACTCCTGTTTAAGCTGCTTCCCAGACTTAGTATTTAATATTTCCTTGACTCAAGATGACAAGGTCGCCTCAAGGGCTGCATGTTATGGCCATGATAGAGCAAACAAAGATTCCCCTTGCAGGATGGGTTTTTCTAGTGACCAAAGCAATGGCAATAATTGGCAGCAGTGTGGAGCTCCACAGCCTATTGCTGCAAGTAGTCCTCAGCTTCCTAAATGGAGGGTATTAGCATGTGTGCATGTTCATTTGCATATGTAGACACTTTCCCTACATGGGCTCTGCAATCATTTGGATCCAGCTACTGTGCAAAGTGGACAGATTTTTGGTTTCTACAAGTTGAGAAAGATGCCCGGAACAGTATGATCCACACCTAGAAATATTGCAGTCAGATTTGAAGGAGCTTCTCATTCTTCCAACCAGGCAAAGCTCCAAGGTCTTCCAGAGGAACTGCAAGGGAGGAAAAGTGTCTGCTCATTACCTTTCTAGCCTTCATCCCATCTTGAGACAGTTCCTGGTTCTACACAATGTTTAGAGAAGAGGAATAGTAAATGCTCTGGATAGGAAAAGAGGAAATAATAAAAATTATGTATTTTAACTGCTAACAACAACATGATTTTGATTGCCTTTAAGCTTAATTAATTCCCTCTCTTGACATGCTGGGGACACTGGAAAAAATCCACTTCAGCATTCCAGCTGGGCCCTCCTCTCATCTGTATCAAGGACTCACAGTACAGCCTCTCAGCTTCTCTGGACTCCCCCTGTCTTCATCCCCCTTCTGCAGTGCCTGGTAGCACTTAATCCATCTCCATCTTTTTCTTGCCTTCACTGCTCAGGCTACAAGATGTTGGGCTAGAGGCTGCTGTGGTCCATGTTTAGCACAGATGTGTTCTGCCCTTCAGCAGGGCTTCCAAACATTTTAATGCAAATATCATGGGATCTATAATCAGATCTGCAATCATTCCTAATAGTGGCTCATAAAGGCTATTTTGTGTCACCGTCACTTTTGTTGCAGTGCTTAGCATTGCACTAAAAGCAGTGGGTATGGTAGATAGCAAAGCATTTCACTGCTAGTCAGAGGTGAGAAAGCAAAGGAAAACAGTGAATATGGCTTTTATTTCTTCTGCAGTCCATCTACTCTTAAATATTAGTATGAGCAGGTACAACCTGAGTACAGTACTACAACGCTTTTATCTTCATGATGCTTACAGCTGTAAACCAGCCAAGTATGACATGCAATTTCCCTAAAGAGCTTAAACACTTGCAAGCCTAGTCACATCCACACGAGCCTCAGCTCTTTTCAGAATAAGGCAATTGCACTGGAACATTTCTACTGAACCCCAAAACTATTGCACAGGACAGACCTCTGGAAGAATCAGGAGACTCATTGCAGAAGGAATAGAAAGTCCATGCCCTCAGCTGAGCTGTAAATCCTGGCTCTGTTTTTTAGGCTAAAGGAAATTATTATTTTTTATTATTATTCTGGAAAGGCAGGAGGGCTACGTGGCTCCAAGTCCTTATGAGATTAGACAGCAGAGGTCCCTACTTCAGCATCCATCCTCTTTATCACCGTTGTAGGCATTAAATAGAAGTAGGCATTGCCTAGCAGTTTAGGAGAGAAGAAAGCTCAGAAGGAGTACTTACAGGTACCTACAATGAGAATCTTAAATACAGATAGCTAGCACTAAAAACAAATTGAAGTTGACCCTAAGGAAGAGCTTAGATATAAGCATGTACATCTGGATTCACGGGTATAAGAAAGAGTAGAGAAATCTGAGCCTGCAGCTGAAACCCTGAGCCCCAGGGGGGAGAGGGTCCTGCCAGCACCCTCCCTGCCAACCCTGAGCCCCCCCAAACTCCATCAACTGCTTCAAAGGAATGAAACTTGCCCCTGTTTGAGTCTAATGTACCCTGGGAGCATGGGTGTGCCTCAATGGGAAAATACTGGAAGGAAAGCAGGAAGGACTAAGAGGTCTCATTAGCACTTGAATTTCATAAAGAAAGTCTCTAGGATTACTAGAAGAGCTTTTGTGTAGTGAATAGCTTTTCTTTTCAATTACAAGGGGAAAATCTACCTGCTCAGATAAGGTATGTGCCAGTGGGATGCTCATTAACCTGGGTGTATTTGCTTTGTTGGACCTGGCTGGTAATTGTTTGCTTCCCTTGGGAATGAAAGGGTCTTACTGTCTCTGCATAGCTCTGTCGTGAATAATCCTCAAAGCAACAGGCTTGTTCAGGAGAATGTATCTGTAACAGGCAAAATGCCTTTCTCTGGAGGAGACTAAGCTGGGACCTGCCCTCGGCAGTGCTCCTCAAAGCTGAGCCTGGATAAGTGCTGAAAGAGAGGTCGGAATGAGTCTTGTGTTAGCAGGGGCTTTAGGATCTCTGCCCTGGCTCTTGGTGCTCTGCACAAACGGGTGGCATCCTTCTGCTCAGAGACCCTGTGAAGGGGCTGGATGAGAGCTCTTGCAGTGCTGCAGAGCAGTGGTTGATTTGTGAGGGCTCAAAGTGATGCGGCCCTTGGTGTGATGGTGGGGGAGGTCCAGATCAGCTGAAGGATTGGGGCAGGTTCCTCCAGCATCTCCAGCTGGCACACGCATAGGGCTGTCACTCCCTCAGTCTGCTGAGCCTTCCCCATCTTACTGCAGCCATGGGACAGGGTGTAAGGGGCTCTGTCTTGCTGCACCCCCTTCCTGCCATCATGGGGGTACTGCCAGTGTCCTGCTAGAGAAACCTGGTGTTCAGAAAGGAGAAAACATGCCCTATTCCTCCCCTCCTTTCTCAAAACAAATGGAACTCTCTCCTATCCTTTTGCCTGTTTCCTGGCTCTGGCAGGTCCAATGCAAATTTGTTGGCAGTTATTAGCCAAAATCTCCAGCATAAACCATCCTCCCCAAGGCAGAGCATGAAAGGCTGCCAGAGCAAACAGTGGGTGTTTACCCTGGGAGTGTGAGCAGCTTCCCACGCTGTGGGGTAGGGAGAGAGCAGGGTGTTTGAGTGTTCCCTGTGTCCTTTAAACCTCAGACTATGCAGAAAGAAATGATTCAGCACAGCCTCTGGGAGAGGAGGACTCTTGTCTCCCTGCACAGCAAAAGGCCTTCACCTGCATTCAGATACCCTCACGGTACATCCATGTGGGGATCACTGATGAGGCAGCCCCATAAATTCCCAAGTCTTTAGGGTAGTGCCTGTGCATTCCCAGTTCAGCAACCCCTCGATTAAAAACTTTCCAGCTACACTCAGACACAACTTGCTACTGATGGCTGAGACTGTTCTGCTATTAAAACAGCACTGATAGCTGTGGTTGGGCTTTGCTGAAGGAGCTCAGCACCTTCTGGCCAGCTCAGGGTGGCCGCGTTGCTCGTGCAATGGTTAATGAATGGTTAATGAAGCTTAAGTGGGCCTGGGAAGCCAAGCGATCTCGGGTCTGGTGACCCCAGCTGCGGAGGTGCTGCCAAGGGCATTAAAGCTATTAAAGGCAGCAAATGGCTCCAGCCCTGCTCTGGGTTGCTGGCTCACAGAGGTGATTTTGTAGGTGGGGCCAGATACAGTTCCTGTCTCCTGCATCCCTGGGGGCACTTGCCTGTGCTGGTTTTCTGGTAAGCATTTCTAAGTCTTTATTCTCTGAGTACTTCTTTACCTGGCAGACCACTTACACCAAGATGACGGAGCAAATTCATCACAGCCCAGTATCCCGTAACCCTGAGATGCTGGATTTTTCCATTTCCTCAAGCAGTCTTTCCTCTTTCAAGCTTTCCAAAGGCACCAAACCGAGGAGTTGGGCACTGCCTCTGCCTGTTCTTGCTGCAATGAGAAAGAGGATTCAAGCCCAGAGAGATTTCCTGTGTATTTGCTCAAAACTGGCAGTCCTGCCTGTGCACTGCTTTCCAGCTCAAGGACTAATGCTGAGAAAGGCACTTTGAGCACAAAGTTAGCTAGATGGTGTTTGTGCCAAACTTGTGACTTACACGCAAGATTAATCCTTACCTACCAAATCTTTTCATGGTAAGGAGCAGAAGAAATGTTCTGTCGATGTCCAGTAAATGATTCCAGAGATGAGCTTTCCGCTGGTGGGAAACAGAAATAATGGACAGCAGCCCAGGAGTTCAGTATCAGCCATTTATCTCCTTCAGAGCTGGACTACTCAGCAGCCATCAGACTCATTGCTTGCTTACACCCAGAGTAGCTCAGCACCTCCTGGTCACAAATGCCACCTGGGTGACAGCACAGACCCCTAGGCAGGGCAGAGCAGCTCCTATTAACCTCCAGAGATGGAAACACCTCTGTCATTTCATAAACAAGCAAACATTCTCAAGCTGATGAGCACCTTCAGCCAGATGCTGAGATTTGGGACAGCCAGCTCTGAGCTCTGCAGAAAGCTGTGCTCACGTGGAGCTGTGTGGTATCACACAGATGTGCCCACTGTAATGCCCATGGGTGTGTGAAGCAGATGGGTGCTTGTGCAGGATCCAGTGGTCTGTGTGTGTTGCTCTGCCTCAAATTGTATGTAAGAGGATGCTGGATGGTTTTGCATAGGTACCTACAGCAGTACCTACTGCAGCCTCTGCAACGCAGCGGGTTAACCCTTCCTCTCCTTCTTCACTTGCTCTTCAGGAGCAAGAAACCTTCGTGCTCTGGTTTTTAACCCCTTCCTCCTGCAAAGCTAGGGATAAAGCTGATGGGCACACATCCTTCCCTCTGCCCCTCACCTTGTCTTTGCATCAGCCCATGCCCCAGGCTGAACCAGGGGAGCCAAAGAGTTACCAGAAATTTGTAGATGTAGCAAAACACTTGCCTCTGGCCTCTCCTGTTGGGATTCAGTGCTGGTGAAACTTAGACCAAAGTGACGTTTTGCTCAGCTCCTTGTCAAGGCCAGGGCAGGGGTGGCTGAATGGCAGGGGGGTGAGCAAGCCCCATGTGAGCAGCCTCTGAGGCTGCTTCTCTGCTGTTTCCCCATCAGGTGCAGGGCTCACAGCCCGGCCTCCTCACTGCCCTCCCAGTGCTGCCAGAACACTGGGAATGCTCCTCAGCATTTCACTCCTTCCCTGCAGTGCTTTAGTCTCTCTGAGAGCATCTCTGAGCCAGCAGGTCAGACCAGGGAGCTCTGTATGCTCATGTCTCTGCTGATCCCAGCTTCTGGGCCGTGTTGTCTCTCAGACACCTGCTATTTCTGAAGGGATTTAATATCAAAATACCCAGGAATTCAGAGGATCTCAGACTTCACAAGCTTTGAAAAATGTGATCTCCAGGCAAGCATGGCCTCAGAACGATAGGGCATGGCTACACAAGTTATAAACTGCTACGTGCCCAGACTGTGAGTACATTTTACTGAATCCTGCTGATATCCCACATGTGCTGACTCCCATTTTGCTCGGTTCCTATCGCTCTCCTTCTCTTGACACAATGCCCTTAGAGCAGGGTTGAGGAGCATCTGCAGTTCCTCTGCACTACCACTTATTTCTAAGCCTTTAAGTGATTTTCGGTGAAAGATTGAGAAAAGGCATAGGAAGAGTGGGGTGAAACATCATCCCCAGCTATTTTAAAGCAAGACTTAGCTGAAGGCACTTACCAGATCCTGTTACCAAGTCCCTCTGTCTTTCTTGTATGTAAAAGTTTTTTTCATGTGTTTATATAAACATGAAAACAGAGCCTATAGAATTCACAAGGTCCCCTAGGCCATCTCCCCCCACAGCAGGCTCAGCTCTCCCCAAAACCACTTCAGACCCAAAATCTCTTTAGATATTTGTCTACCATACTGTTAAAAACCCGAAATGAGGGAGTCTTCACTTCCCAGGGGAACCCCTATCGCAGGGTTTCATTTCTTTTCCATTAGAAAGCTTTTCTTAACATCTAATTTAAGTCTTTCTTCCTACAACTTAAGCACATTATTTCTCATGTTATGCCCCATGGACAAGGACAACTTGTTATTGCCTTCCTCTTGACAGTTCTCTCTCATGAAGGCTGTATTTATCTTTACAACATCTCTGGAAAATAAAAGCATTGCCATTATCTCTAGAAAACAGAGAGGAGCAGAGGAGCTGAGGGTGGGGTTTCTTGCTTAATTTTAAATATTGAGAAGTTAGAAGTCTGAACTAGTTGTGTGATGCTCACTGCTGTTTCTAGCACAGGCTTCTCCAGCTGGGATGAGCCTGAAAGAAGAGGAGACTTAGCCTGGAGGAGACTGAGAGGAGACCTTATTGCCCTCTACAACTACCTAAAGGGAGGTTGTAGTGAGGCTGGTGTTGGTCTCTTCTCCCCAATTGCTGATGACAGGATGAGAGGAAATGGCCTCAAGTTCCATCAGGGGAAGTTTAGGTTGGAGATCAGGAAGAAGTTCTTTACTGGGAGGGTGGTTGGGCACTGGAATGGGCTGCCCAGGGAGGTGGTGGAGTCACCGTCCCTGGGGGTGTTCAACAAACGGGTTGATGAGGCACTTGAGGCCATGGTCTGATGGTCTGATGGTTAGGAATATGATGGGATAAAGGTTGGACTTGATGACCCTGGAGGTCCCTTCCAACCATTATGATTCTATGATTCTATTCTATGATTCTATGAAAGGGCTTCCCGTGCCACCCCTGAGTCCCATTGCTTCAGTGCTCTGATCTTCAGCTTTCCCATCACAAACGTTTTTATTTCAGAATAGGATAAGGGAAATGCAAGGTGCTGCTTTGCAAAACATGTCTGAATTTCTGTAGCCCCAAAGCACCCATCACTAATACCGAGCTTGGAGAGGAGCTCTATTGCAGGGGTGCAAGCACAGCAGTGTTGCAGCAGTGAGTGCCACGTATGCTGCACAGCGCCTGGGAGAGGCATCCTTAGATAAAATATCAATTTTGAGGCATGTCTCAGAAAAAAATAAATATGCTATTTTCAAGTTTACTTATAACGCTGTCTTTCATGTGCAAAGCAGCTGTCTCAGTTCATCAGAGCAAACAGCATATACTGGCTGCTCCTTCCTTTCCATTACTTTCGAACACTCAGTTTGTGTTATGTCTGAATTTTGGCAGCAGCACAACACTGTAACAAGTAGGAGCTAAAGCTGGGTTTATTTGGAGGAAGGGAGATATAATATTTTTTTTCCAGTTAAAAAAATAAATAATTTGATACTAATACATCTTGTAAATTCAAGCTGTTAATTAGGAAAAATGAGAACATAAACATTTCAGTCCTTTTAGTGTTTGTGTCAGTCTGGCACTTCGAGAAAAAACAAGCTTTGATTATTTTTCATTTGAAGTGCTGTTTCATTTCAAAACTTCCTTCACTTGGACTTTCTATTAACTGAAAATCACTCAGGAAATGCTGAAATTGTAAGAGAGGCCTTCAGTTAATTTCTAAAGTGTTTTTATAATTATTTTTTTCAATTCATTAATACTTTGAAGGTCAGGTTTTTCCCCTCCTCTTCCTCTGGACTCACCAGTCTATCACCCGACTGCTTCTTTACTCAGCTCAGAGCAGGTGTGGGTTGAAAGGGGATCTCAGCCCCTGGCAGAGGGGGGATCAGGAGAGCCAGGGCCAGGCAGTCCCTGCCAGAGCTAGCAGAGAGCTGCTGCATTTGGACTGATAAAACCTTATCACCCCCTCCCTGAAAAATCCCAGCACTTTGCCAGTTGCTCTTTGCTGAGTTTGTACAAAGGAAAATCAAACTTAAATTCAAAAAAGGGGAAAAAAAATGGGGGGAGAGGGAGAGAGAGAATTCTTTGAGATGGAATATTTTGGTTTGAGATGCTTTGTTCTGAGTAGGGGCTTTCCAAAATAAAAAGGAGGTTAAAAAAGAAAATGAAAAGGTCACTTAACCTCTCAGTAAACCAAAACCATCAAGGTTTTGCTATACCAATGGCAAATGGAGTATTTCTACTCTTAAACTTGTTCTCTAAAGAAGACTTTTCTCAAACAACACCACACAGCAGTTCAGCCCCAAATCCCAATAACCCAGAGAAAAACTAATTGAGCTGGAAAACCCTGAGCCAGCTCTGCCTGTGAACTGGAGGACCTTTGCCAATGAAAGCTGTGCAAGATGACAGCTCCAGGGCCCAAACAGCTCATACAGTTTTCTCTGTTGGCACACGATAATCTCTGACTCCCAGGACCGCTCGCTCTTGCTTTGCAATGTTAATAGGTCTGAGAGCAGTGGTGTATCCCTTGCCCAGAAGCTTGCTAGGGCTGCCCATCCCACCCTGTTGCTGGCTCGCTGCCCTGGGGGGAGATGTGTTTGTTGGTGCAGTAGGTTGTTAACATGTGCCTCCAGCTGCTAACGTGACCCTCTGCCTCCTTCCAAGTCTCGTGCCCATCGCACGCAAAGCTTTGCAATGCTCCAAGTACCAGACAAATCTGGTTTAGCAGGACAGCTTGGAAACCCACTTAAGGAGCCGACCTGCTTCACTGGGAACTTTGCCAAGGAACTGGGATCGGGGTAGTGCATTTCAATAGCTGAGTGACAGCTCAGCATCCCACCAAACGTAACAGCTCATGGTGCTCACGTCTCCTGACTGCGCTAGCTGTGGCATCACCTTTAGATCTCAGTCCTGTCCCTTGGCTGATGTAGCATCCTCCTGCTGGGAGTGACAGGAAGGCATATGCACCTACACTTGACATCTTCAATGCATAGTCCAGAATTTCACCTTCAAAGACAGCTTCCTCAGGAATATGATGGGATAAAGGTTGGACTTGATGACCCTGGAGGTCCCTTCCAACCATAATGATTCTATGATTCTATGATACTGTGGAACCACCACTTGGTAGCAAGAGTTTATGGCTCTTTTTGACCAATTTCCCAGATGCAGTCCAGCTGAAGACCAATTCCAGGACATCTTTTTTGGTATGAGAACAGAACGGTATCTTTCTCTTCCAGAACCAGTCGCGGAGTGCTTGGATGATGCCTCCCTTTCTCTGGGAGCATGAAATTTCTGCAGCACCTTCTAGCAAGTGTAGTCCTTGGCCTGGGTCCATGTGAAGATTAGCCTGGGTGGTTGGATCCATATGAAGTAACTCTAGAAGGAAAACTGACCCCTGAGATCCGTATCTTCTGATATGGATTGCAACAAGCTTCGGAGCCTGCATCATGTCCTCTAATACTACATTGACAAATAGCAGGACTGGGAAACTTCTGTCCTCTGTAGCAGAATCCCTCCAGATGATCATGGGGAAAAAGAACCATGCTCCTGATTTCCACAGCTTCCTATAATATTGGAGGGTAATTACACATATCCTCAGTTTTTCCCTATCCTGGCATCAAAGATCTGTCCTGCTTTGTTTCTCTGTCTGGCAGTTGGAGGGACGTTCCCAAAGACTCAGGAAGAGCAGAGGTCTGGATCTGAAGAGGCACCATGCTCCTTGTTTCCAGGTGGTGCTGCAAATGGCAACAGACTCTGGGAACCAATTTGTTGCTCACAATAAAAAAGCAGCTCATGTGTGGTGGGGAGAAACTCAAGCATCATCCAGGAGAAAGAATTTTTAGTGAAGTCCTCTGCAGTTATCATCAGTGTTCATTCATAGCAAGTATCATTTACAAAAGACCAAGATAAATATTCTGTCTTTCCAGTCCATTCTGTATTGAAGTAGGGGCAACTAAATTGCTCCCTTTTAACACATATCACAGGTGTCTGAGCAGAAATGAAAGCAGATTGCACCCTAACATATCTAAAGAGGAGTCTTGGCCACCTTTACTAGCTAATTCTGCAGCTTACGTGCTTAACCCTGACAGGAACATGGAATAAGAGGACAGTCTGACCTGGAGAACCTGAACAAGAACCAGACATGCCTGCAAACACTGGTCAAATCCTGCAGCCATCAATCAAATATCACCACCCAGAAACAACACAGGTGATATCTCATGGGAGACCAGTTTCTCCTGCAAACTGCACCTGAAGCACACCACGCAATAACATTGTCAACCCAATGTACAATAACAATGCAAGAGATCCTACTACAACCATTGAAATGGGAACAGAGGGATTCAGTCAGGAGTATTTCAGTGTCTGCAACTGGGAGGCCACATGAGCCACAAAAAACGATGCTGAGGATCTGTGTTTGGGCAAAGTTTTCATATGAAGATTGAAGTCTGTCGTGCAGCAGCTGGGTCTTCTGGAAGCTGGTGGAGGAGGTCCTGCTTTTGACATTCTATTTGTTTAGGTATTTCTTAACCTAGAGATGACAGCTGCTTCAGGGAATAGGGAAAAATGACATCCAAAGGCTGTCTGAAATCCAAAATTGGTTCTAACGTTCTCTCCTTAAAACACAGACTGTGAAATAATTCTTCACAAGACTATGTGGTATTCAGTGTTGTGGGTGCTCTCCTCCTCAAGCAGTCACTCCTGAATCACTGTCCTCTTCTTATGGGCAAAGACTGAGTAGGTGGCACCTCGTGGGCAATGCCTATGGTAGAGATACCCATAGCGGCATCCCCCTTTGGGATGGCTGGTCCAAGCTTGGAATGGTCACAAGTATCGGGTTCAATGCTTCTCCTTCTCCCTGCATGGCCACACCACATAGCTGTGGTGTTTGGTGATTCATGTTACTCCCATCCAGTGGCAGCTGTGGAGAAAGGAAACACATGACACTGACATAATCCTTGCTCCTCCCATGCCAACATCCCGTTCTGCCTGGATTGGGGGTGTCCATAGTTACAGGGTCATGATCTCCTTTCCCTTTGGCTTTAGCACTCTTCCCTTCCAGCACTTCTACCTCACCTCCCCCTTTCCCTCCAGAGCAAACAACATTCACAAGATTCAAGCTGATCTTGTTAGCGCTTTGACACTACCACAGCGTTCTGGTCTAGCACATCAAGGACAGACTGCAACTGTGTCCCTGAGACACCTCACCAGGAGAACGTCAAACACATCAAGACTTAACTCCTCCTAGGATATACCTTACCACATGCACTCTGCCTTTCACCTCCTCAGTGGGCGTCAGGACCTCACTTATGGACCTCAAGCTGCAGAATAGCTGAACCTTCAGAAGGAACTGGAGAGGTGAGCTGCCTACTGGCTCTAGCATTTGATGAGGGGGTGTTTGGCTGTTCCTGCCAGAAGCAAAAGCTGCTCTGCATGGACCTGTTAAAAAAGAGTAAGTCTGGCTGTAAATAGGCATTTCACCATGATCACACTGCTTACAAATGTAATTGAGGAGAGGTGACTTCTCACCAACACACATGCAGAAACAAGAGAACTATCCTGATGTAAACCCCAAAGGGATAAAACTTATTCCCAATCAATTATTTACCCCAAATGAACATGACAAGATAGCGAAGCTGTAACAGTGTGTACTACATCAAGAGCAATCCAAAGCAGTGTTACTTCTATGAGAAGGTCCTACCAACAAAGCTCAGAGTAGAGCCATCTCTGAGGCAGTGGGTTATATCCTCCACTGTTGCAGTTAGTTCAACAAGGCTGAGAAAGACCTGTTGTGCCACCCCTTGAAAGGTTCCCAGGTTCCCAGTGCCTGTTCTTGTGGTCCCTGTGATATCAGAGAGGAGGAGAGAAGTATGAAATCTCTTGGATCATCAGCCATGATCAGTGTTTGTGGCCAATTGAAACAAGGCTGAAAAGGTGTTGTCATGTTTCTATAGCTCATTAGCTGCAGAGGATGAGAAGCTGCCTTCCTGTTCTTTCTGGCAGGATGCTGACAATCATTTGTCTTTATGTGGCAGACATCACAAAGAGTGAAAGACTCACAAATGTGCCCTGAGGCATCCTTCTCTGCTGGAGATCGAGTGATCCAGATGTTGATATGGCTGTGGACAGTGAGACGGAGAAGGTGGAAGCCAAAATATCAGTAGCTTATCATTGCTGAGAGCAGAGTCTTGTCTCAAGAACATGTTGGCTCATCTGCCACCTCACCTGGAAACATGACATTGGTGGCAAGTCAGATGGGTCCCAGGCTAAAGAGTTGGAAGTGAGTGAATTGACCCAACAGAACGGATTGGTCACAGAATAAGGTATAAAATAAGGTATAAAATTTGACTGAAGTGGTGTGTGCTTGTCACCTTGCCTTTAGTAATCCTGGTAGGTATGAATCCCTTTGCCCTCCCCAGCCAACATTTCTTTGGGCAGGTTTGTCAGACACTTACCCTAAATCAGAATCTGGTCAGAGCTAGTGACGTGGGTGAGTGATTTTTATATACAGACTCTTTGACTGGTCACCAGAACTGACACAAGATGGCTGTGGCCCACCCAGCTGCACCAGCTATGGCCACCACGAAGCTCCCCAGCCTGTGATGCTATGGGGACCCTGTCTCAGATTGTAACTGCAATCAAAACCGTGTGGCAAAGCTGCCAAACTGCCAAACTGCCAAACTGCACAAAACCGTGTGGCACAGCTCCTCTGCCTGGGCACCTCATGTCACTGGGGTGACTCAGAAGGGGTGGAGGTGGTAGCTAAGGGATTTCTTTTCCCATGTGGCACAGAGGCCGTGTGCTTCCTGCCTGACATTATGCTCCCAACAGGAGCAGCTCTGAGGTTCGTTTTGTTCTCTCAGCTCTTGCACACAGTATCTGGAGGCTCTGGGCCAGCTCTGATCTTCATGCTGCTCCAAAGTAGCTGTTGCTGCTCATTGCTTCTGTCATTGATGGTCACGTACAACTCACCAAATGAGAGATTTTCCTATGGAACTTTGTAATTGTCCCCATTCCCCAGCTTCAGATTCTTCCTGCATGCCAACTGGGGAAGAAACAGTTCTATTTTTAGCTTTGAGGTGTTGGCAAGAAATGCAGTGTCTGGATCTGCATTACAAACAGTCAGGTAACAGCAGAGCCCCTCATCCAGGGCCTCGAATCTCTCTGCCTGTACCAAGCAAACCTTGGTGCTTAATCTAGCACCCTAATTGCCCATCCACCACTCTCCCCAGTGCAAATAAGATGGAACAATAAGTAAAGCATTTCATGAGACACTGCATGAGGCATTGAGAAAGCTTTATGTAGGCTGTGTTCAATAACGTCTGTGTTTAAAATCAGTCAATTTTCTCCTTTCTCCCCTTCTGAATTTTATTTTCAAACAGGGAAAAATCTTTTTCAAGGTCACAGAGAGGTTATGTTTTAAGATGTTTGCAGTGCATAGCTTCAGGCTAGGTTAAAATTCCCTTAACGATCATAGCCTGTCTTGACTGGAATTAATTTCTTCTCCTGTCCTTATCTTATACCTGCCTGAATCCTGTTAGAGCTATGATGCTGCTGACATGGCATGACACCGAGGACAGAAGATGCTTTTCTCCTTTCTTTTTTTTTTAAAAAACCCCACAATCCTACAACAGTGGTTTATTGTGTCTTTTTGTCTCCCTCTGCTTTCTCATGGCTTCTAGTTGACAGAAATGAGCTGTTTAGCTCTGCAGTCAGGGTACTGGCAAAAATGCAGCAATTCTCTTTATTCTAGAGGAAACTGGGTTCCTTCCCTGTGTATTAGAGAACCCATTGCTTTTTTCCAGTATAACAGATTCCTTGGCACTGGGTCACTACGTGCCACCTGTGTCATCTTCCAAGTTACAACCCCAAAATATGGCAAAAGCACCACCCCATCCCTTTTGTGGGATGCAAACCCAAAGACTTGACTATATCCAGGAATTAAAGGCCAGTGGCATTGTGCTGTGGAAAAACTAACTGTAAATGGGGAGCAAACACATTGAGCCTTCTTACATGGTAGGAGCCTGCAGCTCTAACCCAATCATCTCCCATCATAAACTGCTCTGATTACAGAGCCATGGTCTGTCTAGCTGGTGAAATGCCTTTGGAGAGGAGAAAGATGCTGCACGCTAATAAATAATGATAAGTGATGATCTGATCTGGGGGTTAGCAGGGAGGTAGAGCTACAAATTCAATGTACAGGTGCAATTTGCATCCCCAGGGCCAAGTACCTGAAACAGCCTGCAAATAATTATTTACTACTGAAAGGCCAGGGCCTCTCATGGGACAACCAGTGATACACTTTATCTTCTACATATATTTAAGGCCTTGACTTAAGAGACCTCATCTCCATTCTAATGCTTATAACAGGCGCAGATCAAGAGAGGTCCATTCCTTCCATGACTTCTTGTTCGTATGAACAGAATTTCTCCAGATACAAATGTGTTAATATTCTTCTATCCCTATTTGGAATGCTTTGCCTTGGTCTGCCTTTGCCATGTGTCCTTGCTCAATAGCAAGTGGTGTCCTACACTTGTCCCTAGGCCATTAATAACCCCTGCTTCTTCCTCCTCTCTTTCCTACCCCGTGTTCTCATTGCATAGCAGAAATAGCATAAACATGAGCACAGTCATAAAATACAAATGAAGAGGATAATGTGGTTTCTGAATTCAGTGATAATCATCAGGACTATATTGGTAATATTATGTTGTTCTACATCTCAATTGTTATGTAGCTACCATTACCTCTGGTATTGAATATTATTCCACAACTCTAATACAGGAGGGAATTTATACCTAGACCTGTGTTACCACATTAATTTACAGTGTGTACATAGCCTGCCCTTCAGTTACTTGCACTCTGCATCCTCTAGTAAATTCAGTGAGCGAATAAAAACCACGGGAGAATTAAGGTACCTGATTCCCCTACATGATGTATCTATGCTGTGCTCTGAAATAAAAGCAGAAAGTAGCCATGTCAATTTTAACTTCTCTGGAAGTCAGTACAATGTCTCTATCTTTAACACTTTCTCTCCCGTGAGCACAAAACCCACACTCTATTAACAGATTCCCTCTTTCTTGACATGCTCACAGTCCTGTAATGGTCTTTGTGCCCCTGCTGAGGCTAGAAGCAAAACTGTAACCAGCTCATGCTGGGTCAGTGACACCAGTACCACCACCAAGGAGGTGTGAAGATGTGCAGAGCAGAGCAAGCATCAATACATTATGATGGGCTGTTGCACAGTGTCTGTAGGAGCTGGCATATGTAATTTCCCAGGGCAAAGGAAAGGACTGTATCTGCACTGCAAAATAGCTCTATTATAACCTGTTAACTGTGGGACAGCATCCAAATTATGTCAAGACAATGATATTAGCTAGTTAAATGCCAGTGTCAGCAACAGAGATTGCATGAGGATACAGAAAGAGCTAAACATGCCAATAAATCCCACTGAAACACTCCCCATCAAGGACCTGGTTATATTTTAAATAAAACAATGTAGTGTGGGCAACACAGATCACCACTTGGTAGCTGACTGTGGCTAACTGTCCTCAATACAAGCAAGAATTGTGTCTCAGATACTTGGGGTCATCTGCAGCATATCCTTCTCTCCTGGACAGCCAGTGCTTTGGTGCAGAAATGGCTTTAAAGAGTTACAAGTCATAACAGAAGCAGTTTGTTTTCTCTGGGTTTCCCAGCTCTGAGTAGAGTGAACTTCAACAGGACTGAGATACATCCATGGGCGTCTTCCCTGAACCTTCTCCATGGGATGTGGTCACCAGGGATGCACAAGAAAGAAAGAAAATTTAAATCTTAGACCTAAATGGAGATGGAAGAAACAACCCCATTTGTGGAAAAGTAAATTGGGAAACAATTACATGGTGTAGGGGAAAAATTACAGTAGTAGCCAGTAAGGAAGACTCCTCTTAATAATCCCGTATTAGCTCAGTGAATCGGAAAATTACGGCAAGTCTGCCAGAGAATATACTGCCCCAACCTCGTATCAACTGCCGAGCTACATAATATTTAGCTGCTTGGACAGGAAAAGGCATTGCTACCCATAAAACATGCCTCCCAGAGCATTACGATCTCTTATTTGTCATGCCAAGGTGGGTGTGTGTGGGGGGAGAAGACTGGAAATAAATGCTACAAACACTCTCTGTTGCGAGTAGGGAGTCAGTTTATCTCTTCAGCCCAGAACATAAACCCACAGCTGAGAGTAGAAACAAGGGTTATTTACAGTGCATCTTTTTTGATGAAAGCCTCCTAGGAGAGGTTAGGAAGGTGTTTCTTCTCCATCACAAGGCTGACCCTTGCCTTGTGTGGACATGGGAGGAATAAAATTGTGAGATCCTTGAAGGGAGAGGAAAAACAGTGTTTTCCTACGAGACTGCTTCCCAGGGCCACGCTGACAAATCTGCAGTGCTTTTCACTCCAGTGTCACAGAGCCCCTAATAAATGCACCCAGGAAAATTAATTCCTCCACAGCTCCAAAGCCACAGGGATACCTGTGGTTAAGAAGCCACCAGCAGTTCAGGAGAGGAGCCTCCTGGGTGCTTGGACTGAGCTCTGACACCTACTTGCACCCTCGTGGCAGCGTATCCGGCTCAGCCAGGTCTTTATCTCCCATTGCAAGCTGCAGTGGTTTCTTTGGTTGGACACCCCCACAGTAGCTCATAACCAGGGGCTTTGGCAGTGGTTAAAGCTGGGATCAGGCTGGGATTCAGGGGACATCTTGATCTGTCACAGAAGGGTTGCAGACACAAAAGAAATCTCTTCTCTCTTTCATACTTTCCCAACTCATAAAAAAAGAAAGAGAAATCATCTGCTTGGGGGGAGAGAGGTTTATGGTCCACTGATTAACAACTCACATTCACATTAATCCTATTTCAATAATGACAATAAAGATTCAGAGCTTCCCCTTCTGCTGGAAGAACCTCCACTTTCAGGTGAGGAACTCAGGAGCCAAGAACTTTCTAGGAACAGTCTGAGACCTGCTGGCCCATGATGGCTTCCCATGCTGGCTGGTTTCACAAATGGCCCTAGAGGAGCCAAGAGTGGAGCCTGGATTTTCTAACACCTCATCACACGTAGTCACCAGATGAACCCCACTGTGAGAACTGGTCTGTGGGCAGGAGGAATGGTGCTGGTGTGCAAGAAAAAGGAAGATTCTGGCAATGGCTCTTGACTTTGTGAGTGTTCTTTCTTGGGCTTTTTGCCTGGGCACCTTTGAGAGCATTCCCAGTTCCTCCTGGTGCCATGTGTGTATGTGATCACAGAGAGAACTGCTGCCCAGCTAACTGCAGTCTGAGAGGTCCCAGGCACTGAAAGGCTCCTGAGCTTTGGCACCTCTCGATGGTGCCTGCCATGTGCAGCTGGGGTTGGGATCTGTTCAGCTGAAGGCTCTGCACTTTGGAAAAAAGAGCACAGGGGCATGACCTGAAAATCAAGCTCACAAGCATCTGTTTTATCGGAAAGCAATTTACTGTGTCATTGCATCTGTGAGCCAGGAAACATGATGCTGTATCTCATGACAAGTTACTCTTTAAAACTAGCTGAAGCATACTCGAAACAAGCCTTTTTCATTTTTTTTTACTATGCAAGATTGTAAGAGAGAAGCTATTTGATATTTAACTTTGCCAGAGCTAAAAGAATGGCTTTAGCGATGCTCAGCTGGATCCTCTCATGAGAGCATCTCGGCTCCTAAAAGAGGTCTAAAAATCTTTTCTAGAAAACACCTGCCTTTAAAGAACAACTTCAGAAATGCTATTATTGAATGTAAAGAACTGAGCTTTGTGGATTGATGATGGACTTGTAAGGGTAACCCACAAAGCTCTTGAAAGTGAGATTTGGGGAATATGCACAAAGTCTTTGGCTAGAGCTAACTGGTTTTGCAGATTTCCCCCACCAGCTTGGTTATAAGCAGCAATAAATTGAATATAAATAAATAAAACCTGAAGATCCTCAGTCATTTCAACACAAGACTTAAGCTCCCAGGCCGTGGTACAGAGCAGGGGAGAAGGGCAAAATTGTCCACTGTGAAATCAGCTCTCAGCTTCTTTCTGTGCTAATTTACCAGCTCAGGGAACAGTTTACAGAGTGGGTTTGATGTTAATGCATGGTTGCATCCTGCTGCTCCCCAGGAAACTTCTCCTATCCGCAGCCTCCTGCTGGGTTTTCAGAACTGCTTAGAGTAAATTAAGAGAGGGGAAATGCAGGATGTCCCCTCCTCTGTGCAAGGGAGGGGATGAGAACAGGTGATGCTGACCCACCCCAGCTGCTGAGGTTTTCAACTGCTTTTACAGCACAGATGCACCCGCAGGAGTGGGAAACTTGGAACCCAGAGCTCCTGCTTTGCTTCCCCCTCACTCCTCCCATGAAACTTGGGCACCTCCCAGTCCCTGAGCCCCAGAGTGTGGATGGTCCCTCGTCCCTGGGAGTGTTCAAAAACGGGTTGATGAGGCACTTGAGGCCATGGTCTGATGGTCTGATGGTCAGGAATATGATGGGATAAAGGTTGGACTTGATGACCCTGGAGGTCCCTTCCAACCAGAATGATTCTATGATTCTATGATTCTATGATTCTATGATCCTATGCTGGAGGAGAAGAGAGCCCTGGGCACTGCCTACTCCCCAGCAAGGTTTGGGAGAGCAGGGATCCGTGAGCAGGCACAAGTTTCTGCTGCACCCACATCCTTCTCTGAACCTGGCACAATTTCTAGCCCAGGACTGGGCATAGGAGCAACCAAACTGGAGGGGTTTGTAGGGACTTTTTACTGCACCCCTTGGAGGACATATCTGGAAGTTCTGCTGGGCTGTCTGAGCCCAAACCTGTCATGATCTGTCTAGGAAAGTCTTCATGGCTCCTTAAATAACCCCCCTCTTCCTCCTGCTGGCAGCCATCGCAGCACAGAGAAGTGCCTGCTGCCTCTCAATACTTCACACTCCTTGCTTTGTTGCTAATTTTTCCTGAGGCTTCCTCTGGAGCTGTGTCTTGCCTGAGAAACAGAGACATCAGCATCAGCCCTGCAGGCACCAGGAGCAGCAGAGCAGAGTGCGTGGGGTTTCCAGGCGGCTCTCACCTGCAGCTGGCAGAGGCAGCCTGCACCACTGTGCCATTTCCAGCCACATCTCAATCCAAAGCAGCTTCAGAGAGTTTTGCTATAGCTGAATCAGGCCAGATGAGCCTCGTGGAGGATTTTCCAGGGAGGCAAAATACTTGCCTGCCTCCTCGAGTTTCTCTCTGCTCCATTTACTCAGGTTCTCCGAAGTTCAGCAAAATCCCCCAGCTCTTCTGAAATCAAATATCCAGAGACAAAGCTATAAGCAAAATAAATTCCTCCCGTCCCAGGCTGTCACTCTGAGTGGTTTATACCATCAAGGAAGACATCAGTCACTAATACCACAGGGTCTCTGTATTTTATGGCATGTTTTTCTGCTGTGTGTGCCTGTGGTGGTTGTGTATCACGAGGCTCAGGTGGTTACCAGCTAACAGAGGGTCTTTTGGGACATCTGTACTCACCAGGAGCCCTTCTCTACCCACACGTGCACACACCAGTGCACACACAGGCACACTCACACACCTCCCACTGTTCTCCAGCTGCTGCCTGGGGAACACCCACAGCACCAAAAACCCAGGAGATAAGACCATGCTAGAGGAGGCAGAGGAACAATCCCACACCTGGCTACTTCTCTCTGCAAACACTCAAAAACCTCATTCCTGTGGCTCCCGCTTTTTCCTCAGCCTCCTGGCTTGAAGGCTTTGAAGCCTTTTGAAGCCCTTGACAGCTTCTGGTTCCCAGGCTGGGATGGGGCAGGTGCTGAGTAGGGGAATGATCAGAAAACACTTGAGAGGAAGACGTGGTCTCATCTTGCCTCTAACATGTCACAGCAAAGTGTCAATTTGATTCAGTGAAATCCACTTCAGGGCAAAGGTCTAAATGGATCACTTGGGCTTTCTTGTGTAGTTTCAGAAATAGGGAGGTATTTCATTTTAGATAGGTAGAACAGACAGTTACAACTTATCACTTTAATCCCTTTTATTTTTAATGTGTTGCTGTACTGAAATATTGATGGGATTTTATAATAATACAACCACTTAATTTATACTAAATATCCACTTAATAATATATGGGCATAAACACTTATTTAATACCATATTTAATACCATATTTAATATAACCTCTTTACAATACATGAAGCCTAGCATAATTCAATATACAAACTTATCGTGTTACAATATAGATTCATATTTTATGGTAATAAAGAAGTAAAATGCAAACAAGCCCACATCAGCATTACCTTCATGCTGCTGTGATTTTTTATTCTGATTTATTTTACATGCATCAGGGAGCAAAACAACACCACTTGATCGTGGCACACTGTGTAAAGCAGGTGTGGGTGGCTCGGGGCCAGCAGGGCAGGAACCCATCACAGAGCAGCAGCATTGCCGAGGGAAGCTGTGAAACAAACCTACCCCAGCTGGAAGATCTCAACTCAGAAGCACCATTTCCAAGGCCTGTCTAGACAGGGAGAATACAGGGCTAACTGCTGCCTGGCGCAGCAGAGCTCTGCAAACCCTGCCCGGGGAGGATGTGCTCACTGCATTCGTGGGTCCCCAGCCCACGCACGGCTGGTCTGACAAATCCTTCTGGCTGCTCTCACCTGGGGAGTTGAAGGGAACACAGCTACGCCTTCGTGTCCTGCAGTCTCAGCTCAGTGGAGAAAAGAAGGATTTGGGTTTAAACTGTCTGTTAAGAGCATCTCTCTGAACAAGATAAATTGCTCCTCCAGTGGGGGATAGCGCACAGCACAGAGAGCCATTAATAATGCAGAGATCCCTCACATGGAGCTCGCTTCAGCCTTGCATTCCTCAGAGAGTCAGCAAATATTATTTTTCTACTCTCTTTTGTTTTTCTGTTGAATGGTGGGCGGCTCTGGGAGAAGGGAAAGTCTCTCAGAGGTGCTGTGCTGATCTGCTCTTACATCTTCCGCCTCCTCTCTGCTGCCTTCCCAAAAACGTTCTCGAGCGGTGTCGGGTCGGAAGCGCTGCCAAGCTCCCCTGGAGGGTTGTAGTTGCAGCTGGCTTTGGGAAACAGATTGGCTTAATGTGTTAAACTAAAGGCAGATTTTTAGAGCACGGAGCAAGCAGGGCAAACTGCAGCTCAGCAGTCGCAATGCCTGGGACCGCTGCCTCCCAGGGAAATGAAGCAGAAGGATTCGGCTGCTGGGGAACGGCAGGAGACAAAATGTAAATTTCTCTCCAGGGTATTGGAAATGCTTCCCTGAAAACAGGTTTGAAACTCCCTGGGACTGCTAACAGAGGGGATCCAACACTCACAGCTGCTGAGCAGGTGCCTGAAATCGTGATTCATCGGTGTCGCCTTGCAGAATCCTGAATGGTAACGAGCTGTTCAGAACCGTAAACCACTAATTATATGCCTGAGACCTAAAAGGAGTGCCCAGGATGCCTTCATGTTAGTAAAATAGTGCAGACTGACAGACTATCCAAAAATATCTGGGATTACTTAATGTGACACTAGAGTCTGGATAACTAGGTTTTTGAGACTCCAAATCTGCTAAAAAGGTGCTCAGGACCCTGGTGCTTCTCCAAGTCATTTGCTTTGGAAGCCGCTTGAGAATTTGAACCTCACCTCCCATGTTTCTCTGGCACTCATTTCTGCTTGAGACCATCCCTTCACGGGATTTGTGATCCATGGGTTTTCCCAGCTGGATGCAGCATTTCCTCCATGTTACAGCCACTCTCTGAATCACCTGGCTCAGTAAATGGAGAATAACTCTATTAAAATCCACTGTACGGAGTGGTGTCACACTGACATCTATTTCTTCTTCTACAGAGCATCCTGAGGTGACTTCAGTTCTACAGAACCTGACCCACTTTAAAGCCAGGCTGACTATGTCCAAGCAGTTTGCAGCAGCAAAGTGATAGCAGCAAAAGCTTCTGAAATCTGGGGCTAGATTTCTAGTCACAGGCTTGTTCCCCCAGCAAGATTCAGAGCTGCTCAACTTTGGTGCCTGCTCTTCTGTCTGCTCCTTGGCTTTCCTGACACGTCCTTCCCAAGCACGTGCCGTAGCCTTGGCTCTCACAGCAAAAGGAAAGGAAAGCAGTCCCTATTAGTCATTGCAACATTTGCACAGCCATCAAATGGGAAAAGTAATTAACTTGAACATGTTTATCTACAGTAATTATGAATTTGCATTGCTCTCTCTATCAACAAAGTGGATTGGGCTCTCAACACTCTCTGAAGTATTCACACAGCCCATGCATTCCCTTTTTCTCATGGGTCCTGGATCTTCAGAAGAATCACATCCAGTCCTGGCTCTGTCTATATCCTTTCTGTCTCTCGATCCCCTTCTGAGGATCTGGGGTCCCTGGGGTGTTTCTCCAAGGCCATTCATCACCATGCAATCAACAGACCCTGGTTTGCTTCAATTCTCCGTCTGGACGATAGGAACAGCACCCTGGATAGCAAACCTTGCGATGGGAGCAGAAGGTGGTGAGGTGCTTCAGGGTAGCGGTGACTGAGACTGTGTTTGGATTTTAAGGGAATTTCAGCAGGGCCATGATTCTCCCAGGGATTTTCCACTGCATTGGCAAGAAGTACTCAATCTGCATGGCTGCTAGGACTTTTCTTGCAAGACTCCCATTCACAGAGTCCCTCTTCGTCTCGCACTGCAGGCGGCACATGTCACATAATAAATTCTTAATCTATTTCTGAGCTTGATTCCTCTCCTGAGATCGTGTTGGAGGCTGCTGGGATGTGGGCTGGCTCTGTACACCACGCACACTCCCTGGAAAATGCTCTGCTGAACAAACGTTCATTAAAAAACAGCAAATGTGAATTATAGCTGACTGCGTAAAGGTGCTGGTGAATTGACAACATATGCACACAGTCACAGCAAATGATCTGGAACACAACAGCGAGAGATGGAAAACTCTCTCACATCCCAGCCTGCCATATATCCCAGGGGTGATGCTGCGCTGCTGGCTGGGACAGACCCCTCACACATCTGTCCTGCTGTTTTTTCACCAGCATGAACCTTCACTCCTGAACAGGAGAGATGATTTCAACATTCAAGTGAGCTCTGGCAAAGCCACCCCCACCCATTCAAACAGCCTTAACATACTTTGTACCATGCAGCCAGCATGGATGGACTTTTTAGTCTCTCTCCTTGCTGCCTGCATTGGTTAAGCAGAGCATCCCTCCTTTTGCAGCAGGACCAGCTGAGACCTAGCTGGCCTGATCTCTAGTTCTCCTTTACATCAGGGTAATCTCTCTGGAGATGGGTCGCTGGTGAATCTAGCAAAGCATCAAAGGGTTTTCATAGTACGAGGTCTGAGTGCAGCACAAAGTGGTGTTAGCAGGGTCATTGCTGTCCTCACTTTGGGTGATGCTTTTGAGCATGAAATTTAGGATTCAAAAGGACGTGAAATGGATTCAGAGCAAAATCCCAGTGCTGGCACTGAAATGAAGACTAAAGGAGGTTGAACTGCACATTCAGCACAAAGCCAAAATGCCAGTCCCAGATTTGTTAGACAGCATAGAATCACCACAGAATCATCCCAAGTCAACAGAAAGTGAGTCTTCATTAGTCCCCATCTGGACCTCGGTTTGTCCGAAATGTTTTCCCACATCACTCCATGCTGGATCTCCAGCTCACTCACCCACTCCCATCAGGCATCGCAATCCCTCTTTCAAAGGAGCTGATTTGCAATTTAAACCTCTGCCACAACCCTGCAAGGCGTGTTGGATGGGGCTCCACATTTGCCTGTGAATGTTTCCGTACAGCTCTAATTAATAGCAACAACAATCTCTTTTCAGCCAGGGGAAGGAAACCCCGGTGGGCAGAGTGAATATTTCTCTAACTGCTACCACAACCTCGTCTCTCCAGGAAATCCGAGGGCAAACTTCCAAATTTCTTTCCTCTTCTGCAGTACATTGCAGCTCTGCAGGGGAGCCAGGCTTTGTAATGAAAACACCCAGCGTTTGCTCTGGCTTATTTGTGGGATAATAGACCAGGTGCTCTGTTTCACGAGACAATAATCAGAGTTCCCAGGTGGATAAAATCAAGACCAACTAATCCATTTCTGCAGAGGGAGTGCATTATTGTCTTTCCAAACGAGGGTTGCGTTTCTCTCTCTCGTATTATGACTACTGGGAAGTTATTGGCCAGAATCAATCTAGCCGACGCTTTCTCCTCTTTTTCTCCCTTACTGCTCAGAGACCCCTTAAATCAGAGAGAACTTTATATTATTTTTAAACAATAGGGAGGACAGACCATCTTTCTGATCCATTTCTGCACAATGTCTCATACAACAGCATCCCAGGGGCTCACAGATGCTGTAGCAATATAGATGATAAACAAAAATCCAACCACATCTAGTGCCTTGATTTCAGTCAGATTGGCCATTAGCAAAACCCTTGGGGCATTCACACCATCCTTTCAAGATGAAAACATTGTCTGACACTCAGGGATGTTCTCAGCTTGCCATGAACATGTGAGTTGGAGAGATTGTCAGCCCAGAGATTGTCTGCAGCTCAGGTGTTGTGCAGCTGCGTAGCAGCAATGTGAACATCCTCAAGCACAGAAGCTGCTTCAGCCTCCACGTGGGATCTTCACATAGCACTGGACATGGTTAAGCACCCAAAGGACTTGCACCCTGATGGATTTGAATATTATCATCTCCCTGGGGACATAGACACCATCTGAGTTAATTTCCAGATCTGACAAGCTGTGTCATCTTCCCATGATCAAGGAACACAGATTTCACACTATGTGTCTCCAAGAACTGAGGGCAAAGAGTTTTCCAGGACATGACTATGCTTTTCCAGGTTTCCCAGTACCCCACCACCTTGCTGAACCCAGATCAGATGTGCCATGATTCAGGTGTACACCCAATCCATGCCTTTGGTAAAGGGAAATTTTGGTGTGCATCAAATTGGAGAGGTCCTTGAACACAGCCTCCTGTTACTGGCAACCACATCATATAATCCCATCCACAGGGGATGATCCTGTTTTAAAACCTGCTAGGCTGTTTATCCCCATTATTCCCACTGAGCAGTTACTTCAGGATTTCATTCCTTCAAGCATTAAAAAAAGAATTTCTAAATTCCAGCATAAAGTTATCTGTGACCAATTTATACCATTTGCTCCAAAGCCAGCATCATCGTTTAGCTGAAATAGCTCCGTTTCCCTCTCAGTGCTTATCCCCTTGACATATTTTCTACAGAGTAATCACAGCCCTTCACACAGCCTTTGCCTTGCTTGCTTAAACAAGCTAAATTCTCACACTCTTCCCTCCTAGAACAGGTCCTTGCCTCCTTAGTCCTTCCCATAGTCTCTCTCTGTACCCATTCCAGTTCAGATTCTGCTGCTTTTGCAAGCATGAAACTAAACTTTCTGCACTAGCATTTAGCACTGCCTTCTCCAGTGCCATTAACATATCCTGTTCTCCATAAGAAATAAAATTAAGTAAATAAATAAATAAATGAATGAATTTATTTTAATTAAAAAATAAAACTAGTTGGGGCCTCTGCCTTATCATTCTGGTAGTTTACATATCTGCCCCAGAATTCTCAGGTACGGACAACTCTGAGCCACTGCATGGATCAACATGGGCAAGGATCAACGTGGGGAAGGATGAAGCACCAAGAAGGTCTTTGCTCAGTGATGTTTGATATCTGTGATCTTAAAAATAGGGGATTTTTATGTTCTGTGACAGTACAATCTTCCCCTCCATTGCAGAGCCCTCAGCCCCCAATGAAGGTTTATCCACTCTTCAGGGAGCTTTGGTGGGATCGATGAGGAGAAAAGCCACCAGTTGACTTGGGGGGAGAGGATGGTTTCAAGAAGGCAGGTCTGGCAATAGCAGCTCCAAAATGCTGTCGTAGATGTAATTCCACAAACCAACAGAAACCTCCTTGTTGGTGCTGAGCCTGAGCAATCCACGTGGCTCACGCAGGGGAATTTGGTTTCTAAAGAAGAAACCTTTTACATTGCACTCTGAGGTCTTAAATATTATTGTTCCTTGTTGAGTGGAGGTTAAGGGAGGAAAATAGTGGTACTTTTCTTTTGGGCTCTTTTGTAGCTCTCACAAAGGCATATAAAACCACTAATGAGCCACTCCACCACTTTAAGCAATCAGGCAATGATGAATGAGACCCACTAAAACACTTCTGTCTTTGCCAAGGGCACTCTGGATTATGCTTGAACTTGTTTTAACCTTAGCACTTACCTCCTTTTTCACTAAGTTGCCATTGCGTGGCAACAACCATGATGGAGCTCAAAATAACAAGGCAAAGGAATAGTTCCCTGAGAGGAAAGGAATATTTTCTTCAAAGTTGGGGCTGGGTTTTTAAGAAGTGTAATGTATCTACCTGCTAAACCTCAGAATTTTTTTAAAAATGGGAAGATAATTCTGTGTTTGTAGTAAAGGAGGGTGGAAAGCTATGAAATTCAGTGCGGTAGTATTTTTTATGACAGTCTGGCATGAAAAATAAAGGGAAAAACTAGAGGTAAGCATGATTTCCAGAAATGGAGGCTCATACAAATGTCCCTCACTCCCTTGAATTCAAATCCTTTCTTGGAGTCAAGATCACACAGGCAGCAGAGCAGGCAGTTGACTTCAGCATTGGGAGAATATCAGCTGACACCATTAGACAAGCTTCTGCTCGTGCTTTTCATGGCCATCCATGTTGTGCAAAGCTATTCAATCTGCAGAGCCCCCAAAATGATCTGGCATTGACAAGCAGAGCTTGGGTGCCCAAAGGTGCATTCATGTGATACTGCACTTGGGGACCCATTCCTGTGTCCCTGGAAAATGTGGTAACTTGAGCAAAAGCTTGATGTTGATCCTACTGCGCTCTGTCTTGCTTTTACTGTGTGGAGAAGAGGAGCACACCTTTCTTCTTCATCCCTGGGCTCAGTCAAAGACCTACACATTGCTTCCACCTGCCCAGCCCTTTGCCCACCTATAGCAGAGACAGCAGACTCTCAGTCTCCATCAGCCCATGCACTGCTCCTAACAGCAAGGTCCTCTTCCCCTGGGCTTTCCTGCCTCTCCCTTGCACTGGGTACGTAGAAAAACCCAGCGTGGAGTTACTGGAAACTGTCTCTCAACTCAAGGGCAAGATGCAAAAAGTTCCTCTGTGGACATGCCCAGGTGGGCATCTCAGGGTTTCCCCAGGAGTAGCAACCGTCGTATGCATGAAACTGGGGTTTGGTGCATCACTGCTGTAACAAGTGACAAAAAAATCATCTGCATCCCTGAATCATCACCATCCCTGACAATCCAGTGAGACAGGAGCCAGCATCTTGACTGAAAAACATCATATTGATGTGGCCTGAGGGGGAACACTGCTCCCACACCCAATAGATGGAAAATGTCAAGCCTGGATGTGCTTGGACAGAAAACAAAGAGAAACTGTTCCAAGTGGGACGGTGAAACATCGCAGGGAGATGGAGCTGCCTGGGGATACAGCTCAGAGGAGGAGCAGTCTGAAGCAAAGAAGCTGCACACTGCTTTCTGGTTTTATTGTGTTTAATAAAAGTGTGTGTGTCTCTTTTGAAAGACAAGTGCGATTACAAGAACATACCTGACTCACACATTTATTTCTGCTCCTGCTAGAAAAGCACAGAAGGAAAACACAAGCTAAAAGGGCTAACAGTAACAGTTACAACCCACTTCCACCTCCTCCCCGGCTTCCGAGATTCCTTTGCAAATGGGCACTGTGTACATACCTGCCTGATCTGCAACAAAAGAAATGTACAACACATTTCCCTATCCCTGGTGACTAAATTGTCCTTGCTTGATCCCTAGAAATAGTTGGCCACGTGTGGCCTGTGGTAGCTGTGATTTACTTTAACCTCCTGCAAGGGGTACAGACTGTTTTGAAATACCCTTCCACATTCCAAAAGTGTGGAAGCATTCCAAAGTGGAAAGGAGGGAGAGGTTTTACTCAGGTCTGTTATTCTGCAGGTGCTTGCTGAAGCTATCTGGGGTTTGCAGAGCTGGGAATAGTTACGGACACTCGGGTACTACGTGTATCTGACTTGCAATTATAGTAAGCAAGGCTACCAAAAATGTTTCTGAGTGAAGACCTTCATAGAAAAGTCTGCTTGGTTTTAATTCCTTCCAAACAGAAATGATGGATATTTTTGCCTTTGCACAAAATCACAACCCACATTGTTTCCTGAGGCAGGCTAAAACAAATCCCCTCCCTTATTTAATTTTTAATTAATGTTAAAAATAAATGTTGAATGAAAAACATAAACCAGGAAGACAGTCCTTGCCCCAAGGAGGTGACAATTTCATTGTCACTCTGAATGGAGGCGTGCGGGTGCAGCATTCTGGAGGCTCAGAGCTGGGTGGGCTGTTCCTCTGCCCATGCCCCGAGGAGCTCCATGCAAATCTGTGGCCAGCTCGTGCATCCTGAGTCATAGAATCACAGAATCATTCTGGTTGGAAGGGACCTCCAGGGTCATCAAGTCCAACCTTTATCCCATCATATTCCTGACCATTAGACCATCAGACCATGGCCTCAAGTGCCTCATCAACCCGTTTTTGAACACCCCCAGGGACGAGGGACCATCCACACTCTGGGGCTCAGGGACTGGGAGGTGCCCAAGTTTCATGGGAGGAGTGAGGGGGAAGCAAAGCAGGAGCTCTGGGTTCCAAGTTTCACACTCCTGCGGGTGCATCTGTGCTGTAAAAGCAGTTGAAAACCTCAGCAGCTGGGGTGGGTCAGCATCACCTGTTCTCATCCCCTCCCTTGCACAGAGGAGGGGACATCCTGCATTTCCCCTCTCTTAATTTACGCTAAGCAGTTCTGAAAACCCAGCAGGAGGCTGCGGATAGGAGAAGTTTCCTGGGGAGCAGCAGGATGAGTATATAACTCAGGGTTCACCCTTGCTAATATCAGATGATCCTTGATTTTGCCTCAAAATCCACGTACAATAGAGTCTGGGGTGCACTTGGTCTGCGAGTACAAGATGTGGAGACTGCACATGGTGGAAAGTTCCCCAGCTCTGGGTGACTTTTGCCATTACTTAATTCAGAACTAGCTGAAAATCAGAACATCCATTTAATGACACATCCCAGGGTTTCAAGATTTTATTTTGTTCTGAGATGTATTTTTAATCAATTTCATGGAAAATAGAAATGCTTTAAGACAAAAAGCTTTCATTTTTCTCGTGGGAAATCTCATCCGACTCAGTGTAACTTTAGAAATGCAATTTTTTGCATTCAGAAAACATTTTCTGATGGAAAGATTTCAACAGAAATGTTCAGACCAATTCTGGTCTCATCAATCTGCGTTTCAAAAACCACTGCTTGCTTTTGATCAGAATTTGTTTCTCTTTCAGCCAACCTCAGTGCTCTGCTTCCTCATGCCGTAAACACGTTTTTCTCTCATTTCTCTCACCTTCCATCTCCCTCTACGGCTCCCCCTCATCTAACTGGCTACTTCACACCCTGCACAACCCAGACTGAGAACAGGGAACTGGGAGCCATGGCTAAACCCCACATGATGTGCCAACAGAAGCAGAGATGTAACACAAGTTTCTGGACACTAATGTACCCAGGACAGGAACAGTTTTTAGAAACTTTAAATTCCTGTAGTCACTACAGGAGACCCTTGCACATTTTTCTAGCATCATGCACGAACACTTCAGAAAAATCCTTTCCCTCTTGATTTGTTTCTCCCTGGAGAGATGCAGATGTACAGACACATCATCACAGGACTGACCTCTAAGGGTCTTTTTGTACTACCAAGTGATAATGAGAAGAGAATGATTTTCCCAGGGATGGATGCAATTGTGGGGGCTAACAGCATGATCTAACTCTCATTAACATCTTTAGGAGGCAAACTCCACTGGGGTTCAATAGAAATAGGATTGGTTAGTCAGCCTGGGACTTGCCTTTTCCCACAGCTCATACTTAACAGCCATCTATACCATTGCATCTTCGTGCTCACGGCATCCCTCTGCTGTCATTTGTGTCCCTGTAATTACATGCACCCGACAAGGAACTCATTGCTGTTGGTGTAGAGCAGCAAACAGCACTCACGTTAATCCAGCTGCAATCCGTTGTCATTGCCTTGACAGAAACAAATTCATTTATTATTCATTCGGCTGTCAGATGCATTTCAGGAGATGCTCCATCATAATTTAGCGTTAGTTAATGGCCACTTAGAATTTTCCTGGAGCATCTGTAGAAGGGATGGTGGCTGTGGGATTCATTATGAGGGAGGAGTAAAAAAAATGCACTTCAATCAACAAGTATGAAACTTAATATCTGGCACAGCAGCAACTCCTTCTCTTAATGAGGGCATGATATCCACACTCCGTCTGGCCATGCTGCTCATGCAAACTGGTTCAGTTTTTTATGTAAAGATTGGTTTAGATGGAAATATTGCTTGAGAATCTACCACAGCAGCAGTTTTCATAAAGCCTTTTGGGAAAACCCTTTGTTTCTTTTCATTAAAAAAGAAAAGGAAGAATCCTCAAACATAAATGCTTCGAAGAAAAAAAAATAATACATCAAGACTATGTGGCTGCTGTAACCAACCACCACCTCCCTAGCAAAAGAGGAGAGACCATGTTATGTTCTGGGAGATATAACTCAACCAGTGTGTCCAGAGAAAAATGGGAGTTTGATAAACTGAAACTGCAGTTTCCAGCAGACTTCACAGTAACATCTGCAGTTCATATTTTCAGTGAAAACACAAGAAACTTGGAAGTAAAAAATCTATTCAATCCCAACACTTGGGCAGAGCCTGGAATCCCATTCTCGTGCAAGGTCAAACTGATCTAAAGAAGCATCTGGTGAGTAGGTTGAATTTGTCTCAGTCTTTCTCACTTCTGATTTTCTTTTCAAACTCCAGCCTCGGAGGCAATGACAGCACGGAACTGGCTCCTCCGACAGGAGCAGACAACTGAGCAACTTCTGTTGTGAAAAATCCCTGATGGCCCAGCCCACCTGCGACCAGCTTCTCTTTGGGAATTTAACCAACTGCAGCTTAAACCTCCTTTCATCTGTCTCACCCTGAGCAAATGTATGTGCATTTCCCATTTCACGTCTTCACTTCATGCTCCCCGACTCAGCACACGCAGGCTAAATCCTTTCTTCAACAGCAACAACAGCAACAAACGATCAAAACAATTCAGCTTTTCTTCAAATAATGGAATGTGCTTCAGTTGTAAATATTCATGGCTGGATGGAAATTGTTTCTTGATGGGCTCTGAGCACACTGGTGTCAATCTGTTTAAATGACTCACAGTCTCTTTTACCTCCAAGGGACAATTTTGTTTTTCTGGTCCTGGTCTCATAGATTAATCCATGACAGGTGGGGGTCAGACATGTCCACCCCATCTAGCTCATTTTCCATCTTAGCTTGTGATCCCTAAGAGGTTTCCTCACAGCTATTTGCAGGTCTGGAAATCCCAGCGAGCTTTTAAAGACCATTCAGGTTATGCTCATTCCTCAGTAAAGGGAATATATATAAAGCTTTTTTTCTTAACCACTCAGCAGATGAAGGTGGCCACTGACTTTTGTAGCCTGCAAATATAGCCACAGTTCATGTTTTCCTTCGTCTGGAAGACCTGCCCACCCGGGTCTCTCAGAGCTATGCTCATCTCTCTCGTAGGCAAGAAAGTTTTCCATGGATCTATTTTTCCAAAGACCTCTTCCTATGGGACCCTGCATGAAGGGTCACAACAGCCCAGAAGGCAAAACACATCCTGTAGCTTTTGAGTACTATATACAGTGTGTATAGCTGTGACAGCAACACATCCTCCTAGCACCCTGCTAGGGCCTGCCTTATCATAGAATAGAACCATAGAAACCATAGAATCATAATGGTTGGAAGGGACCTCCAGGGGCATCAAGTCCAACCTTTATCCCATCATATTCCTAACCATTGGACCATCAGACCATGGCCTCAAGTGCCTCATCAACCCGTTTGTTGAACCCCCCCAGGGACGGTGACTCCACCACCTCCCTGGGCAGCCCATTCCAGTGCCCAACCACCCTCCCAGGAAAGAACTTCTTCCTAATCTCCAACCTAAACTTCCCCTGATGGAACTTGAGGCCATTTCCTCTCGTCCTGTCATTACCTTATCATGGTATCTGAGCAAGACATTGCCTTTTATTGCCTGCACCCTGACCACGCATCCCCCCTGACAGCCAATTAAGGTGTAATTATGCTGCACTGGCCTAGATGAAACTGGTCCAGGTATAAATTCCTTTAACAAATGCTTTTGTGGAGGTGCAGGAGGGACTCACAGAGGCCAGGTTCTGCCAGAGGAGATGGAGATGACTCAGATGACCTGGCTGTCCCTAATCAGGAGCTGCAAGGCACATTTTCTCAGTCAGGAGGAGCTGAATAATGGACTTAGGGCTTTTTTTAGGGAATCTCTCCTGTCTCCTTCTAAAGAAAACAGGGATGCTTCCAGATGGAAAAGGCCAGGGCCTTGCTCAGAGAAATCATGATGGGTTCATTATGGAAACAGAGCTGCGAATGCCTCAGATGCTCAGTGCAGACAGAGTTGTCAACAACTGTGCATTTCAGCCCATTTTTTTTCCTGAAGCCAGTCAAACTTGTGTGCAAAACTCACAGAGGGGAAGGGAACCACCTTCCAAAATTGGGTCTCATTTTTCATGCTCTCATTGAAGACTGAGAGTGAACTGAGCATGAAAAAAGGACACTCCCAGCTACAAAAGGGGATAAGACTCAGCAGGTATGCACCTGCTTTTTATTACAGAATCATAAAATATTTAGGTTGGAAGGGACCTCAGAAGGCCAGCACTGAAACCAGACCTATTTTTTCCTTTAATTAAATGAGAACTGTTTCACTTCATGACCACTGATTTCGATCTTTCCCCACTTCCATCCATGGGGATCATGAACACTGAACAGTAGTGGTCAGGACTTAGCAAGGAGTGTTTAGATCAAACCCACAGAGTGGTTTACAGCTGTCATGTCACGTTTTTTTCACATGGCGTCACTGCACTTGGTCAGATAAGCACAAAGATTCTGCAAGAGGGAACATCTAGGAGGTTATTTATTATTTGTCAGGAAGTCTCCAAGGGTGACTGGCACGAGGTGGATCAAAGAAGGTCAGGACAAGCCATGTTGTTCCAATTTACCTCTCCAGATGGAAATCATGCTGTTTTTTTTTAACATGTTCCTGGTCCTTCCTGGCCTTCATTTACAGTTTTGGGCATGACTAGATTTAAGCCTGGTTCACATAGAAAGAGCAGAAGTACATTTGAATGCTTCCCATGGTTTCACCCTTCATCTACTGCAGACAGCAGGCTGCACGCAGGAGACATCTGTCCAAGCCCAGTTGTCAAGCAGACCCTGTGAGATGACATGTGCTAGTGACAGAGCCATGGCCTAAGGAAACACCAGGACATGTGGCTGAAAGACATTTATCAACCTTGTTCTGTGGTTATTATAACCTTGCCTCTTCACAGCTTTCCACCACTGTAGTTCTCGGTGTCTCCCCATTTTGCAGGGGGGGGAGCTGAGGTGCAAGAAGCTGGACTCAGAGGTATTTCCAATGCAAAGGAAAACCTCATGCAATTCCCAGGAAAATTTTCATAAAGGCTTGCAGCCCTCAACCATCTCCTCTGTCCTTATAATTCTGATGACATCTTTCTTGCTCAGCATTTCCTCTTCATCTCAAGGGCAGTGTTTGCATCTCCCATCTCAAAGCCCTAGTGAGGGAGGGGAGTGTGCCTGGTCAAGAAACAGCTCAAACCAGAACAGAACACAGACTTTAAAAAGAAAATTAAGGAAGAGGTTATCACTGTGCTACTTAGGTCTTAAGTCAGACCAATGTCTCACACACAGGTCACCCACGTCCCAAGTCAATGAACTCCAGTCACATTTCTGAATATTCTGTCCTATGGGAGTAGTTTCACCCAGTGTGAACACTTCCAGTATTAAAGGACTTAAAATTGAATTTGCCATGAAAAGATCCCATTGAAGTTCTACAGCCTTCTCCTCATTAGATTTTAACTCCTGTAACCATTCAAGACCCAGGAAGTATTTTTCATGAACAGATGTTTATCTGAACTGGCATCCTCCCACAAAAATTCCTGGTGAATATTAAAACATTATCCTCCCATTTTTTAATAAATAAAGGAAATACAAACCCCATCAGCTCCCTGAGGAAGCACTGCCACACTCATTTTACAGTTAAATGCTTAAGGGACAAAGAAACTTAGTCCAGGCAAACGTTGGGTAGAGTGAGGGTCTGCATTTCTCAAGGGCATGGTTGGCATGTCAGCCAGACCCAGGAACAACCCAGCTTGTTTTAGACACCAAACTGAGACACCGACCTGCTAACCCTGCACTCCCTCCTGTGCCTATGCCCATACACTGAAACCCACCAGCACATGCAAACCCAAGATGTGATAGCACAGACTGGTGTAGGCTGCACAAAGACTTGGCCTCCTAGTGCAAGAACTCTCTATTTGTGTAGAAGGTATCACAGAATGGCAGAGCTCATTATGGCATCTCAGATTCTGGGGCAAACTTTGGAAAAAGTACTGATTTTCCAGAAAATATTGTTACATAGAAAGAAGTAATGGTTTTCTGAATCAAGTAGACACCGTCCTGTTGGGGTTTTTTGATTGAGGAAAGTGGAAGTTGTGTACCAGGAGATGAGAATGGACTAATCAGTCTATGAAGCAAAAGCTATTTCCTAAGTATCAGCCTCATGGGCACACTAGAAAGAATGGGAGAACAAATATCCACGGAGAAGACAGATAGATTGACAGAAACTTGTGTCTCACAATAGAAATGTTCACATGGGAGATTCTCCATTATGGGGACACTGCCTGTCACTAAGAATGTGTATTGAAAATAAATGAGTTATATCCTTCCATTGTCATGGCTGCTGGAAATAAATAGAGATCCAGCAATGAAGGCAGAGCAGGCAGAACCTAAGTTATTGTGTTACCTCTGAAATTAACTGAGGATGTGAGGGAGCATGAGTTACATATTCCATTGAGCAAGTGACCCGACTGGAAAACATGGTCACACACCAGAACACACCCCACTGCCATCACCAGTGTGTCTGGCAGACCTTGGCTGCTGGGCCTGATTTTCTCAGCAGGGTGGGACTGTGGTAGCTCCTTCCACCTGCGGCTCCTATGCTCTGTATATACACCCAGGTCATCCCCTCACTCATTCTGCCTTTGTCCCCTAGGCTAAAAGTGTTTTCACAGCCATTCCTTCTCTGTTGCCCCATGCATTTGCTGTGCCATACACAAAAATCTCTTCCAGGTTTCCTCTTTCCCTGCCGTCGCTCAGTTCATCCCATGCTGGAAGAGTAAAGGACCACGAGCCACAACAACTGGCCAAGGGAAGAGGCTTTGTGCCAGCACCCCCGCAGAGATACCCAGAAAATCACAGCAGTGTGTCCAGGGCTGACAAACCACAGCTTTACTACACTCAGCAACAGTAGGTTGGGAAGACCTTAATGTCATGTTGAGCAGCATGAACACAACTCCTCCAGAAAAATGCCATCTGCGAGGTCATTTTCAACCGAGACCTCCTGGGAGGAGCAATGCACAAAAAAAGGAGGGGATTTCCTCCACTGCTGCTGTTTTCAGACTTCCCTCCTTCGAATATGCCTGGGGAAATGGGTTTGCTAAAGTGTCTTCTGCCAATTTTCTATTCTTCATTGCTTTGCCTAGAGCAGAGGTCTGCATTATCTTATCTGCTGCTCTGTGCATTGCAATGTCAGCTCAGGAATCAGCACATGTTCTGCTAAGACCTTGCTGTTCCCTTTGGATGTATCTCTGCAAAAAGCTGAGGGCACTCACTCGTCTGAGCAGACCATAATATGGGGAACCATTGTCTGAGAGGCTTTAGACATCATCCTGGGGAGAAGGAACAGGGAGCATAAGGAAGGTGCAGCTCAAACCCTGTTAAGTAAAGCAAGGGCAGAGAATTGAAACAGGGAAGTGGAGGATGAAGGAGAGTAAAGTCATGTTTTAAATGCCAGGACACTGCCATTCCAGTTTCTATGTCTCCATGCAGCAGGAGCAGGGTGGGCTTCATTCAGGGGACACTGCACCCAGCAACCCCCCCGTGCACCCAAAGGGATGGCTGATGGCAACACCGCCCTAACTTCTGTAGCAGTACCTTAGTCCAGAGATAACTGCTTTGATGCAGCTTTCTACCACAAAACTCCTGCCTCCTCTGCTCCCAGACACATGAATTTGGGGAATAGAGAAAAGGAGCCGGAGTTCTTCACCATGATGATGCATTACAACCCTGCTCTGGGATTTACACTGCTTCCTGACAGGAAAGAAATCAGACCTCAGTGATGATGCTTCTCTTTTCCCAACTGGAAATGCATCAGGATGGGCTGTCACAGAGCCCGTATGCAGTTGCAACAGGTCCTTGGTGTTTAAATGCAAAATTCATCCAGCACACAAGGTTCTGACTCAGCCCGGAGGCAGTTCAAAGCCCTTTGCAGCATGCTCCCTGTGGAAAGACCTACTCTGCTTTCAAGTAGACACTTTTTTTGCTGTCTTTTATCTCAGAGAGATAAAGCCCAGAAGGGAAACAGGGTTCTTGTGTCCCTTTTGAGTACTGCTCTCTGGATTTCCATAACCTGAGGGATTACCTGGAGTCAGTGAGACTGAAGCACCTGCCTCTGTTAGAAGGCACAGAAGGCAATGCTGGGAAGATGCTGTCTTCTGCATCACCTAGGAGCTGCTTTGCAAAAGGGGCTGAAGTTTTTCACTGCCCTGTTCCTGTATCTCTACAGTACTTCAGGCACAGACAAGCACTGTCAGTCTGTAATATCCTACCTGTTCCTAGCTGGCCCTGGCCTGTTTCAGCAGAGCGAGGGTTTATTCAGCAGATAGGGAATGTTTGGTCTTTCTGGAAGCTACTGTATCCTCTGTGGGAAAAAAATAGTCATCGTTTCAAAAGCAGCTACCTCAGGAAACCAGGGAGATGACAACCCACTGTGTCCCAGGGAGGCTGCCAGAAGCTCCCGTCTTACCTGAGAACAAGACCCATTTTTAAAGTCCTGCAGATGTTTTGACCGTGCTGTTTCCTTGCTGGCTTTGAGGCTTTTCCTTTTGGCTGGTGTTTATTGAGAAGCACATGGGCAAGATACCTCTGTGTCCCCACACCCTTGCTATGGCTAAGGGAGGTTTGCCCATCCTTTTGGGATCTGTCCTCACCTCCCAAATCTTCTGTGCTCTGGACTTTTGCATCTGTTTTCCCGTTCTCTGGACTTGGTAACACATGGTTTTGCTTTAGCAAGCTCTTCTCTTAGTGACTTTCTCGATACCTTCCTATGGCTCACATGACCCCACCTCTACTCAGATCCGCCCAGGGAGCAGAAGGAAAGAAGCCTTTTACCTGGGTATCCAGTCCGAATGGACAGGGATTCAGGGTGAATGCACAGGCAGTAACTGAGACACAAAATTACATGTTCTTACCCAGACATTTAAAGAGAGCACAGTCCAGGTGATGACAATGACTTTGTGGCATGAGTCAGTGGGACTCATTTACTGGGAGCTCCGAAAGCAACAGAGAGGTAAAATATTCCCTTCCCCTAAAAACAGGCAAAGATCAAAGATCCTGCTGACAAACCAGACCACCACAAACCTGCTGTGGCACCTGCCTGTGTGCAGGACAGTGAGCAAAACGAGCAGCATTTCTCCCAGAGAAACAACCAGCTACAAGCCAAATCCCCTGTCCGGGTGCTCGGGTGTGAGGGGACTGCCCAGCATGGCCTGAGAGCAAAGTACAACTCCACCGAGTCCCCAGCCCACACTGTGAGACAGGATCCGATCCTCTGGCCCGGGGGGAGCAGCCCCCTCTGCACCCCCATGCCCAACCCCGCACCCCCACCCGCCCCGGCAGCACGCGGAGGGCAGCACATCCTCCAGGCAAACCACTTTTTATTTGTATTTGAAGCTGATACTTATTGCCAGCCAGACTGCCCAGGCCTGCCCACACTGACACCAGGGTGTCATCCCAAAGCTGGAAACTGAGCAGCATCTGCTTCCTTCAGGATCCTCAGGCTACCCGGCTCGCTGCACCTCCCCGCCAGCCTCAGAGCAGACTGGGATCAGAGCTGAGCCTTATTTCTTTTCCTCTTCTTTTTTTTTCTCCCTTTTCTCTCTAACACAGCCGCAGGAAGGGACCCAGCTGCTGCCCACGCTGCACAGCAAACTGGGATTTATGAGCCACGGCCACCAGGAATAAGCAGAAAAAAATTCCCCTTCCACAATTTCAGCAAGGCTACAAAGACCTGGGGAAATACACCTGGCTGCTGGACATCACTCAGACCATCCCTGAACATCTGCCTTGCTTGCTGGCCTCTTTCCAGCCCTCTCTACTTTCTTCAACTGGCTAACATTCACTGACCATAGCAGGAGATCCTCAAGCCCCCTCTGATGCTCAGCAGGACCCATCTGATGCCCTGGTCTGACACCAACAGCCTCCTGGGAGCCAGGGCCTTATGCAGGATGGGGGCTGGACCTGCTGCAAGCCCCACGTAACCCCCTGTTAGGACTCCAGCAAACAAACTTCAACTCAACAGGCTGCCTTCTCCTCCTCTGGTGTGCCAGAGCCTGGCAGACACCATTCACTCATCACAGCATGCCCACACAGGTTGGCCAGTGACCTCCAATGCTGCCCTGGTCCTGCAACGCCACCACCATCCGCACGCCCGGAGAAGAGTAAAGCAGAGGGTCTGCTCATACTCACAGTTTTGAAGTCCTCATGGTTGCACTCTTGCCCTTTGAATTTGCAGTACAGCATCATATCCTTCAGGTCATGGCCAACCCGCGCCAGGAACTCATGCATGTTGAAAACTTTGGGTTTATACTGCTTAAAGTTGGCCTTTTCTTGGAGGATGGCTAAGACTGCCGGGTCAGCCAGGTGAGGGTTGGGAATCTGCAGGTTGACATCAAGCAGAGCCAGGAGCTCCCCAGCATGGTACAGGTCATTGGTGGTGAGCCGGGAAAAGCGAAACTCATTGAGGTTACAGATGGTGACAGCCGGGAAGACCAGGCTGTGTGCCACCACCTCGTCCACTTTGGTCACGTGCTGGTAGGACAAGTAGAAAGCCACCCGGTCTGAACTCTCAACCAGGAGGAGACCCAGAGAGCCCACAAAGGCCAAGGTCCAGAGCAGGCGACGGATGGTCACTGGCCCGTAGACGAAGACGTGACGGATCCCGTGGAGCGTGGAGGTGTTGGCAAAAATCTGGATGCTGGAAGGCTGCAGGCTGCCCATGCTGCCCTCACTGGTACTGTCCTTCAGATCCATCAGGGATAGTTGGCTAAATCCTGGCACTGCTTTTTGGGTCAGTCTGTAGCTGGAACTGGGATCCGGATGTCTCCCCACCCCTCTCAAAAGTAAGGAAACCCTTTTAGAGGCAGGAGAGAAGAGAGTCTCAGGCCAGCTGCTGTGACTTTATCCCACAAGCTGAGCAGTGGCTTCGCAGGAGTAAATATTTATATAAAATCCATTCAAACTCTCGCTCTTGATTTCCTCGGTGCGATAAGAAGGGCTGGTTTTATTTAGGGAGACACCAAGGTGATGTGGAAGAGATGTGGGTGGGCAGCCAAAGCTGAGCCAATGGCAATAAAGTCCTCCCCCTGCACACACACACATGCACACACACACGCCCGGAACAGCGATGAGATTAAGTGGGAGAGGGAGCTTAAAACGAGTGGAGGGAGATCGCAGCCTGGTACCGAAACTAAAGCCCAGAGATGCTGCTTCCCAGAGCCGATGTCTTGCAGAGCAGAAGGGCTTTTAGACCGATCGGGCGATGCTCCCCGTGTTCCGGGGATGCGAGCTGCTGGATTCAGGCATCTCTCTTCCTCCCCACCCCTCCATTTTGGGCTGGGCTCCAAGAAATAGCACCCTGACCCCCCCTCCCTGCGCTGCCGGTCTTATCTCCGAGGGCTCCGCTCAGGGAAAGGTGGGCAGCTAATTCAGCAGGAGAAGTACGAGAGGGAAAGGGGGAGGGAAGGGGAAGGGCTGAAAAAAAGAAAGGAGGAGGGGGAAGTTGCTGCTCAGCTCCATGCACACACACACGGACACTGAGCCAGGCAGAAAGCGATAGCGTGAAACCTCTCCTCTGTCACGCAGCATCTCGGAGCGCAAAATCAGACAGGGCAGGACTCGGTGGGGAGAGGCAGCGGGAGGAGAGGGGCTGCAGCATCTCTCATCTCTTCTCTCCCTGGCTCAGACCTTCCCTCCGCTCCAGGAGTCCCGGCAGGGCGAAGCGCTGAGAGCCGTGAGTCACCATCGATCCCAGCGCCGCGGCAGGGCGAGAGCCCGGGGGAGGGCAGGGAGAGGGGGCTGCCAGGGGCAACTCCTGGCTCCAGCCTGGGGGGGAGTCCAGGTGCCGACATGCCCCAGGGGAGCGGGGGGGCTGTGCCGAGCAGCTCCTGCAGCCTCCGGGCTCGGCCCGCGGAGGGCTGAGAAGACTTTGAGCCAGCAGGATCTCCAGATGTTCTGTTTGCTGCTGACAGGCAGCTGTGATGGATGTGTTTGGGGAAAGATGCTCCCAGATGTGTTTTCAGCTGGGAGGGCTGGAAGGAGGAGAGGAGGAGGGGGAGGTAAATTGGGAAATGTTTCCTACCCAAGAGATACTGCAAAATCCTGTAATGGAGCGTGAGAGCATCACAGAATCACACAGAATCATTCTGGTTGGAAGGGACCTCCAGGGTCATCAAGTCCAACCTTTATCCCATCATATTCCTGACCATTAGACCATCAGACCATGGCCTCAAGTGCCTCATCAACCCGTTTTTTGAACACCCCCAGGGACGGTGACCCCACCACCTCCCTGGGCAGCCCATTCCAGTGCCCAACCACCCTCTCAGGAAAGAACTTCTTCCTAATCTCCAACCTAAACTTCC